>PKMM01024921.1:53951-120429 GCA_002933915.1 Eutrema heterophyllum
ATATATATATAATAAGATATGTGATATCCAATATTGATTGTAATATAAAAAATGTGTCATCAAAAAATAATCGGCATCGTATTGGAGGTAAGTAATTAGGAAAGCAAGATGTGTATTTTGCATATCATGATATCAAATAAGAGAAAAAGATGAAGTCTATGTTTGGTCGGTAAGATATACATTTTTACTTTCTAACCTTTGCGCATAGGTTTTGGGCTTGACTCCAAACAATTTG
Source organism: Eutrema heterophyllum (assembly GCA_002933915.1). Taxonomy (NCBI): domain Eukaryota; kingdom Viridiplantae; phylum Streptophyta; class Magnoliopsida; order Brassicales; family Brassicaceae; genus Eutrema; species Eutrema heterophyllum. Next base: position 54,187 of record PKMM01024921.1, read on the forward strand.
GGCATAAGGGTGAGGATAAAGCTCTTTACTGAGCTGTAGAATGAGAGGTGTTGGGGTAGCTACAAATTTTTTACCATACAAGTATGACAATGCCATGAAACTCTCCCGGAAATAAATCCAAACGGTGGCTTCACAAATCAATATCAAATCAAATCAAACATAATTGCGACCAATCTCATCATAAAGAAAACAAAAAGTCACAAAATCTAACCTCCGTTAACAGGAGAAAAAGAAGGGAGCATCCAGAACTCGGGTGGTATAGATTTGCAGCCAGACCAATCATACACTCCAAGAACCTATATTAAATAAGGGCAAATCTAGACGATGATAATTATGTTTTGGTGATAATTTGATTCTGTAAGTATAACCAGAGAGGGTACGTAGTGTACCGAAAGCCAAACTTTTCCGAACAAGGGAGTATATGTAGCACCACCGTGGTCGAGGATCCATTTACGAGCCCTTGCACAAGCACTCCCTTGATCTGGTTCTACTCCTAGAATCCGTAGGCAGATGTAGTTGAGGACCGTGCTTAGCATACAACTGAGGCTTTCTATGTGTAATCCCCAACCACCATCTTCGCTCTGCAAAATCCTACTATATATCGTCATATGTTGTATTCAGACATATGTGTGTTCGCTTAAATGTGTTGCGGTTATGTACCTGATGGTAACGTATGAACTCTTTGCGATGCTCCATAGTGAAGACTTTTTCCATATGTCCAATTATGTATAAGCATATGAACTGTGATTTTTGTTTTTTAATTGTTTTTCCGTTCATTATTGAAAATAATAAATCAATCATTAGAAATTAAAACAAGTCCAATACAAGGAATATAAATCACACGAGTGTTTTAGTTGATCGGATCCCGTGAAATTTTGCATCTAGAACAATTGCGTCTAGCTGTTTTGCCAATTTAATAAGAAAGATATTTTTCTTACCTAAATAAATAAATAAATGATAAGAAGTTATATATATATATATATAGTATTTTATAAGAGCGGATCTTGTGAACTATTGGGTCTAAATATATAATTTAAATCAGTTCAAACAAAAAAATATAATTTAAAACCTATAAACTATAAACTATTGGGAAAAGGGCATGCATGAGCTTACAAATGGGGCGTTGAAGAACATGATACCAGAGTTCTCAGCAGGCCAGTGTCCATCATTAGCCTGCAACGCATCGAGATACAGTATTCCTCTTCTCATCGCGGCTATGGCTTCATCATACGTTATTTTCTCAGCATCTTCTACTCTCACTCGCGGGATCTTCTGCTCAAACTTTCTCTCCCTAAACTTTTATGATCCAAATTAATTCAAAATATTAATTAGTAGCAACAATAAATATAAATATAAGAGTTTGATCACCTCACTTTATATACCTGCATGCGCCAAAGGAGATCGCCACTGGTTTTGTAACGTGACCGGTTGAGCGAGAAATTCCGGCGAGCCTGATCGACCTCAGCGAGTTCCTCGGGAGAGCCTGCTTCTGTGACAAACTCCCAAATCTGTCTCCCCACGTAGTTGTTTGTGCTGAACAAGTGAGGATCATCTCTAGCCGCAGCTCCGATCCTCAGCCTCCGCATTATATATGTATTCAGCAGGAAAATATCCTCTTACAAGCTTACCAATTAGAACACCACTTACTTCTGAACTTTTCTATCTACTTCTATATATTTTTTTGACGTAAAAAAGTAATATAAAAATATATATATAAAAGGTAGGTAGAAAAGTTAAGAAGTAAGTGGTGTTCTAATTGGTAAGCTTACTTCTAAACTTTGAATACCAAATTAAGACACGAGTAAACAAACCTACGCAACTCCAAATCTTATCCGTGATCTATATTCATATGGTTAAAGTTAGAATGCATGCAAGTAATTCGATTAGGTAAGCATTCTATAACGAAAACAAAAACTTAGGTAAGCACTCGCATGTGTCTTCACTCTTCAACTTTTACACAACTCAAGACACTTGCGTGTAGCTTGTCTCGGTCACAAATTTCGTTCCTTCGTCATATAATCTCTATTTTATTACACTGAAATATTTATTCTGTACGAATTTAAATCATTTACTTGGTAGAACTTGTCTCCGTCACAAATAATTATTGGTCGAAATTGATAAAAACAAAAAAAAAAAATGAAAAGTTTTCAGTCCTTTACAAATATTTTATCTTCACAAAAATGAAAATGAAATTAGTCGGTTACAACTCTTATATTTTGTGCATCTTACAGAGTACACGTACTTCCACAAATAACAAACTCGGGTTACGTTCTTTTACGAAACTAAATTTATTTCCAGTTACAAAAAAAAAAAAAAAAAAAAAAAACTAAATTTATCTAGTAAAAACATGTTCAAGTTGAGATGTAATAAATTTGCACTAATTCGTCCATCAAATTTGAGATTCAACGGTGATCATTACTGATATTGCTTCTCTAAGCAAAGAGGGTAGATGAAGCAGAGGACTCCCTATAGTTAAATTTGTTTTGATCAATCTCTATTTATTATGTTGAATATATATATATATATATTCTTACTTGAAGAACGTTTAAATTACGGAAACATCAAAGGAAAAAAAATAACGGAAACATGAAAAGTCAGTTCCTTGCAATTAGTAGAAGTAGCAACACTTGATCATCGCCGACGGGGACAACTAAACTATGTGACTACTGAGGCTCCTCATTACACATTTAATTTTGACAAAAATAGTTAATAAAACCTGTCAAGTAAATGGCATGAGAAAAATGTGTCGTTGAATTATTTTGTTTTTAGTTTTAATGTCAAGATTTTGTTTTTCTTCAATAAAGGTTATTCTACTGAATGCATGAAAAGAAAATATCATGCATTTTAAAAGAAAGTAGCTTAAGTTTATATCTAGCTTTGAAATATATAGCTAAAGAGAGTAAGTGAAAAAAGAGATAACTCACAATAAACTACTATTGATATGGCCACTGCCAGGTCCAACCCTAATCCAAAATCCATTGAGCTAGTGTTTTAGACGCTAATATGTATTAACAATAAGCATTAAAAATTTAAAAGTTAACTAATGTCATTTTGTAATTTTCAATTTGATAGATATTGGCGTCTATTTATTAAAAAAAAATATTGGCGTCTATTTATTAAAAAAAAATATTGGCGTATAAAGCACTAGTTCAATAGGGTTTGGATCAGGGTTGGACCTGGTTGTAGCCATATCAACTAGTAGTTTATCGTGAGTTACCTCTTTTCTCACTTCACTCTCTTTAGCTATATATTCCAAAGCTGCAAGAACGACTCCCTTAGTTCCAATAATGCAAAACTATTTCCCTGTACTGTCACATCTTATTTTTCTTCATTGTCTGTTCTTATACATACAATAGTTTCACCTAACATATGTATAGGTTTCAACAATTCCAAAGGTGAAGATGGGGCATGCTTACCTTGCTGGTCGTTCATAATAAGGTATGGTAAGACTGGTGAAAGTGATGAAGTAGAGAGATCCAAGATTTTACGTGTTGTCCTTAAATCTAATATAATTGTATTCCATAATTTAGTGAATATTATTAGTGTTCATCGCTTAAAGTGGCAACCAATTCAGTAATTAGGTGGATTATAAAAGCTATTATTAATTTTTTTTCTTTTTTAAAAGAGACTTTTTGAAAAAAGCCCCCAATTGCCCCTAGTAAACCTAAATTTTCAGTTTTGTCCCTCGTAACTTACTGCCAGGGTTGTTGTGAAGAGCTCAAAATTTGAAAGTTAGTCCTGGTTGTGTTAATATATTAAAGCCATGGTCTTGTTTTTTTGTATTTAAAATTCACGGGCTCAGAAAGAGCTACGTTAGCAAACTCTGCGGTTATAACAATGGGTCTTCATATTGTGCAAGGTTTTTTCTCCGTCTCTTAAAATAAAACGATGTCGTTTTCAATCAGGTTTTAAAAAAAAAAACAAATATGAAACGTAACAAGCTTTTATTCTTCTTCCTATATCAGAAATCTCCAAATCGTGTTTCAAACTTTTCCGATCTACTTGCCCAATTATTCTTCTTCTGATATCAGAAATCTCTAAATCTTGTGTGTTCTGTTCTGATTTTGTGTTTACTAAAAACCCTTTAAATCAATTTAGTAAGAGAAGAAGAATTTCCTGTCGAGTTACGGTTCTGAAATTATTGTTACTTTTATCGATACCATGAGGAAGGTGATGGTGCTGAGGAAGGAGAGATCGTCGGCGGAGAAGGAGACGTAGACGAATCGGTTTCACTAGCTCCTGATTTTGAGATTTTGTTTCACTGCTGCATTTTGGAAATTTCCGGTGAGTTTTTTTCTTTTCATACTCTTCTTTTATCAGTTCGGTGCTGGGATTGGATTCGATTTCGACATTCCCGTTCTGTTATTTCCTTGGATTTCGGTTTTTAATTTTCGAAATCGGAACTATATTATGCTTCTGGATTATCGAGCTTTTTAATTTCTATTCGCCGTCGGTGACTTTTCGTTTTCAGATTTGAACGATATCTTTTTGTTTACAGTTGACAGGGTTAAGTTACCGCTCTCTCGAATCGAATAGTGAGCTTTTTCTTTAATCCTTGGATTTTGCTTCTTTCCGGGGTCCCGTCGCGTCTCTCAATTATTTTGATTCTTCAGTTGCAGATGGAAGCTCTCTACGCCAAGCTCTACGAAAAATACACCAAACTCAAGGTTTTCCCAGCAAGATCTTCCGTTTAGTCTTCATTTAATTTCTGGGTTGCGTTTCTGAATTTCGATTTGACTGCTCTCTTTTTCCAGAAGAATAAAATTTCCGAAATCGATGAGGTTAATAGGGAACAAGAAGAGAAGTTCCTCAACTTTGTTTCAGGTACCCAAATTTCAAACTATCGTTTTCGGAAGATTCGTTATTCGAGGCTCCGTGCTTGAAGTTTTAAATCTCATCAGATATCATCAGTGCTAGCTTCTCTGTCGTTAGGCTAGATTGCAAACATTTTGGTTAGACGGTAAAGCATCGACGCGACTCTCAATCCTAAACTGCCAAAATCAATTGCAATGCCAAAATCAATTGCAAACATTTGGAATTGTTTCAATTGGGTTACTTTTTATGTTGTTTATTATTGCCTACAAAACTGGAGACTTCCTAGTGTTTGAAGACTTCTTAGTCTGTCTTTCTCTCTTTTGTGCTTTTGCAGCCTCAGAGGACCTGACGCAGCATTTGAGAAGTGAAAACAAGAATTTGCAAGGGATCGTGGAGAATTTGATGAATGAGATAACTTCAATCAGGCATCTACTCCATATTACTCTCTTAATTTTCCCTGACATGCTTATGTAGCTGGTTGTATTTGGAGAATTTGGAGCCTTGTGAATGTAACCTTAGCAGTCTTGGTCCACAGATCTACCAGGGACGAGGACCGTCTGGAGTATCAAAAGTGTCTTGCGGAAGAAGAACAAAAGAGTAAGAAGCAATTTTAATTATTGTTGCTTGCTCCTCTACTTGCATGTCATGGAATGTTACAGCCTTTCAATAGGACGTGATTGACGATAGTTGTTCTAGGAATAATGGACTGGAATTGGAGAGTGTTCTCGAGCCTTTCTTGTTTTCTGCATCAAGTGCTTCGTCCTTTTACTAATTGGATGAGATTTTTACAGTCAGGGCACTTTCCGAAGAAGTTGGCAAGCTAAAAGAGCTGATCCAAGAGGGAGATCCTCACAACTACAAAGATCAAAGTGGAAGAAAACAAGAGAGAAAGACTCCCGAATCTGCTCAAGTTACAACGAGAAGTATGAGAAAACGTAGCAGACAGTCAGAAGATATGGTAGAAACGGACATGGTATCACCTCGCAGTAGCATACGTCATAAATCTACGGTAAAACAAATCGCCTATCATCCTTTCAGTTCTGAGCTGGATGTTGCGCATCTTTCCTGCACACACACCCAGTGAGTCATCAAACTTTCTTTCCTAATACTCTTTGTTGCTTTTGTTTCAAGGAAACTCTCTTGGTTTCTCAACCACTATGCTCCAAAACAACCTACGATGGATCAAGTAATTCTGCTAGTTGTACATTTCAAGCTCTTGGCGAACACTTGCTAGGAATGAAATTATCAATTAATAATGAAGGCGAACGAGTCTGTATTATAGCCTTGCATCCATCAAGCGGTAATTTCTTTTCGCATAAAGTTATGTCACTGTATGTTTCTCCGGGTTGTTTTCAAGTAAAAACATGCATTTTCCTGTCATTTACTTTAATTTGAAAGATGGACCATCCAACAGTTTTTAGATCATCGGCCACCAGAAAAGCACCGATTTTGAATCTTTCTCCCTGACTTTTGACCATAACAGGTTTATCATTCAGCTTAACTGTGGTAAATAACTCAGCTGGTGAAGAATCTGAGCTGCTCTACAAGGTTGTATCGCTGGGGACATACGAAAGAGTGGCGCCGAAATGGATGAGAGACGTTATAAAGTTCAGCATAAGTATGTGTCCTGTCTTCTTCGAACGAGTCTCTCGAGTCGTTAAGCTCCAAAGTTGATCGGTATGTACGTCTCCCTCCCTTATCTTGGGTCGTCATCTTTGATGGCTTCTTAGTTTGATGTTTCTCAATAGGTTAAAAAGTTAGCGAGGTTATCATGTATCTATAGAAATGTGTCTCTCTTTAACTCTGGCATTGGTTTTAAAGATCTTCTTGTGTCCTTTTGACGAATCCAATTGTAACAAGATCTTGATTTGTCCTTCGCTCTCCCATACTCTTTGATCTATTGTGCATTTTGTGTGATTCAACGCTTGAATAGCCAGTATATATAGGCATCATCACAAACATGGTGTGCTAGGGTTCATGGGTTGAGTTCGTCAGCAGTCGATGATCGATGAGACTTGAGAATTATGACAAACTATTAGATCTCTCTTTTGTGGTTTTGTTTGGTTTGTTTAAGTTTATTAAGATTTTATAAGAAAAAATGATATTCCTAAGGAAAAAATATCATCAAAAGGAACATAATGTATCTGTTTTGGCCTTTTGCGATGTAAATGGTTTGTTTATGACGGATCATCAAATCTTACAAAACATGATAACATCAATTAGTTAAAACTTTTTATCAATAAAAAACTTTCTAACAACAATCCACATAATACATTTAACTTTTTCTAATGATACATTTAGAAATGAAATTTTCCTGGTTTTCTTTTCTTATCCCAAGAAAAGTTATTTGTTAAGTTTCCTCTTATATGTATTTTTGTAAAAAAAATTGATCGATTGGAGAAAGCAACTAGCCGTTACATAAGTAGGTGAATTTCATTTCAAATGCATCAAAGAGCCGCTTTCTTCTAAATTCTAAAGTTTGAAAAGAAAAAAGAAGAAATTTTAAGGTTATTCCTTTTTGGGTTATTGCTTTCGCAGCGACGTCGTTCCTTATCTCGTTCACGTTTTATAACCCAGACCCACGTCTCTCTCTCTCTCTCTCTCTCTCCGGAAGAAGAGAAGTAGAACGCTCTTTCTCTCTCTCTTTTCCTTCTACTTTGATCATTCTCCTCGAGCGAAAGCATTTCAATTTCAGAAATTTCGACTGTCGCTGTTGTTGGTCTGTCAATTAGAAGCCGAAAAGGGATGGCGGCGGTAAATGGGTACCAAGGAAACACTCCGGCCGAGACAACGCCGGCAGCCACCGGATCGAAGCAACCTGCTCCTCCGACTAAGACCGTCGATAGCCAATCCGTTCTCAAAAGGTTCTTTCTTTTCTACCTTTTCCCGATCTTAGGGTATTTCGCCTCCAATTAAATGAATTTCATTTAGTCCCTCTTTTTGATTATCATGGCTTCGATTTTATTTCTCTTTGTTGATAGATTTCATGTTTCTTTAGGTAGATTCGATTAGCATTTGGCTCTACCCATATCCATTTCTTGTGGTCTATACATGTTTATACATCATTTGTTTAAGGGAAACGACGGATCCCAAACTGATTGCAACTTCTCTTGTTCTCTTCTGGATTTATGGTTTCTCTCCTTGTCTACCAACTGTGTGCTATAAACGATGCATTCATCTGTATACGTATCACATTGCACGATGGTTTTCCTCATGTTGGTTCTTAATCAGATCTCACTACTTTTATGTACTCTTTCTTTGCTCAAGCTTTGATTCGTTTTTCTTTTCTTAGTTAAGCAAATTCATGAGTTTTCTAATCCATTGTTCGTCCTTAAACACAGGCTGCAATCTGAACTAATGGGCTTGATGGTAAGCTGTTTTTTTCTTTTCTATGTAAAGATTCAAAGCTGGACCTATTGATATATAAGTTAAAACGCTAATATATGGCCTTTGTGTTCATGTTTTTCAGATGGGAGGTGGTCCGGGGATATCGGCTTTCCCAGAGGAAGACAACATATTCTGCTGGAAAGGAACAATCACAGGAAGCAAAGATACTGTGTTTGAAGGAACTGAGTACAGGCTTTCACTCGCTTTCTCAAACGATTATCCTTTCAAACCTCCCAAAGTTAAGTTTGAGACATGCTGCTTCCACCCCAATGTGGATCTCTATGGCAATATTTGCTTGGACATTCTTCAGGTACAATGCTCCTCTATCTGTTTGTGTACTGTTAATCCCACAGGAGCTAAAGCTACCATATATCAGCGAGGCATTACTTTAAACATAATCTGTTTTCACATTCTTTGTAGGATAAATGGTCATCCGCTTACGATGTGAGGACGATATTACTCTCAATTCAAAGCCTTCTCGGAGGTAACACCTATGGCTGATATATTAACCATTGAGTTTTCTTATGGATCTCTCTGTTTGTTTTAATATCCAATATATCTGATTTTCCTGTTTTCTTAATTGTTTTGGTTGATCAGAACCGAACATCAGCTCACCATTGAACAATCAAGCAGCTCAGCTTTGGAGCAATCAAGAAGGTAATTTGCAATAGCAGTAATCAGATTACACATCTCTGGGTTTGTCCATTTTTTGATTCGATGATGAATGTTCTTCTTATATCTGTTTTTGGTTTGCTGCTGTACAGAGTATAGGAAGATGGTTGAGAAGCTCTACAAGCCTTTAAACGCATGATTCTCAAACGCCTATGTAACTGATTAAATTCTCCCCTGACTTGATCAGCCATAATATGATTTTCCAGAAGAAACAGTCACTGCATTGTATCATGTCTCTTGTTACTTTGTAATCTCACTCAATTCGAGCCAATATTATTAGCAATCAAAAACCCTTCTTTTACAGTTGTTACACTGTCGCTCCCTCGCTATCAAAACCAATCTCTTCCATACAAAGCAGATCAAAACTCTTTGTTCAAAGAAACTATGATTTGAAGAAAGAAAAAAAAGTGTTGTAGAAATATCTGAACTTTTATTTAAGTCCTTAAAGCCCATTAGTTGGTGTTTCACCTAATTATAAACGAATGGGGCTCAGAATATATCGTCTTTCGGCCCAACTTATGAAACGACGCCGCTTCGTTCATACCCTGATCGTACATCCCAGAAACCTTGAAAGTTAAAAACCCGCCGGAGTCTCAGTGTCCCAAAAAGTTAGAGAAGCATTTTCCATTGTTGAGTGTTGGAAAAGTCGAACAATCTCTCACTGCACTTCTCTCGCGAGCTCAGATCTCTGATCTAGTGCTTTTCTCTTCTCCATCGTGTTCATCAACTGACCCGATATGTCGATCTCCGCTCAAAATCCGGATATTTCCGGCGATAGGCAATCTGGCCAAGATGTTCGTACTCAGAACGGTACTCTTCTTCTCTCCCTCACTTTCTTATTTCGTCTATTTGCATTTTCCCATTTCTGCTCATACTAATCTATTCTCTTTGTTCTCATCCGAGATTTTGTGTTCGATCTCTAGGGTTTTTTTTTCCCTTCTTTTTGTTTTTTTTTTGTTTGTTTTGGCGTTTACTGGTATGTAACTCGTCGTATTTGATGACTCTATTTACAGTGATGGCTTGTCAAGCTATTGCAAATATTGTTAAGACCTCACTTGGTCCCGTCGGACTCGACAAGGTATGTACTCTGATTCGACTGCTTTGTGACTGTTTGGGATTTATTGGTTTCTGATTTGCATCGGAGTTATATATATTCTGCTAGCCTCTGTTTTTGTTTCATGGGTGAGTATGTATCTCGGCAGCATTTCTAGTTTTATTCTTAATCTGCTTGATGGGAACTTATTTTATTCTCGTGCCAAGTTCGTCCAATCTTGTTTCATGCTGTGTTGGCTTGTTTTTCAGATGTTGGTGGATGATATTGGTGATGTGACCATTACAAATGACGGTGCTACTATTCTTAGGATGCTGGAGGTCGAACACCCAGCTGCTAAGGTAATTGATTTGATACATACCTATCATTGTTTATGCGTGTTATATGAATTATTAGTTAGCCTGATCTCTGTTTGTCTGCTTTTGTTGTGGCAGGTTCTTGTCGAGTTAGCTGAACTCCAGGATAGAGAAGTTGGTGATGGGACTACATCTGTTGTTATTGTAGCTGCCGAGTTGCTGAAGGTTATTTTGATTACTGTTGTCTATGGTTTTTGTTTTTCTACAGTTGTGAAGAAATTTTTACCTGGTAACTGCTTGATGATTAATGGTCTTATGTATATATTTGCAGAGGGCGAATGATTTGGTCAGGAACAAAATACATCCAACATCAATAATCAGTGGATACAGGGTAGGCTGCGACTTTGGTTTCTTATATAGTGACCTTCATTACAGGGGTGTTTCCAAAGTGTTCATAATCTGTGTTACTGTTGACAGCTAGCAATGAGAGAAGCTTGCAAATACATAGAAGAGAAGTTGGTGACCAAGGTTAGTACTGTTGTGATGGTCTATATTTTCGCCTCTGAGCAACTTCTTTCTGAATTAATATACACAAAACTTTAATTTGTGTGGCCAATTCTATATGGTCTTCTCTTATTACAAGTTTTTGTGTCAGTATAATTGGGTAATTTCTCCATAGTGGCTGTTCTCCATACTTATTTTTTGCGCTCTATAGGTTGAAAAGCTTGGGAAGGTTCCATTGATAAACTGCGCTAAAACCAGCATGTCCTCCAAACTGATATCTGGTGACAGCGACTTCTTTGCCGATTTGGTATGCTTCCAGATCTCCTTACGTGGAAATAAAGTGCATGCTTTGTTATTAAACCATTAGTGCTACAAATTTTTGTTATTAATTCCTATATCTACTTTCATTCTAGCATTTCCTATTAAGGTCTGGGATCCATTGATATTTTCTTGCAATAATACTCTGATCATTCATATGGCTGACCTGTTATAATCACATTTTTCTTGAAGGTTGTGGTTGCCGTTCTGTCAGTAAAGATGACAAATCAGCGGGGGGAGATAAAATACCCTATCAAGGTCTGTTTATGCTCCTCTGTCCAAGTATCAAACATTAGATCTGGAGTGAGGATGGTATTTTTATGCTTAAACACTTCTACTTGCCACATTTTAGGGCATCAATATTCTGAAAGCTCATGGACAAAGTGCAAGAGACAGCTATTTGCTGAATGGATATGCACTCAATACTGGTCGTGCTGCCCAAGGGATGCCATTACGAGTGTCTCCAGCGAAGATTGCTTGCCTTGACTTCAATCTGCAGAAGACAAAAATGCAGCTGGGTGTCCAAGTTGTTGTTAACGATCCACGAGAACTTGAAAAGATCCGTCAAAGGTAATTTTCTCAGTTGTACACTTTTCCCTGAGTTCCTTTTGTTCAGTGTACTTGTATTTTTTTTCCTACAAATGTCGATCGATCTGTTCTCTTGATACTTACATAAAGAAGTATTTGCATTTTCTCCAATAACGGGGTGTACAGGATAGAGAAAGCTTAGACATCTGGCTCTATTGTACACTTGTACTGCTGATGTTATCCATATTTCATATATATATATATATATTTTTTTTTAATATGTTGCTGAATATTTGTCGTTACAGAGAAGCTGACATGACAAAAGAGCGCATAGAAAAACTTCTTAAAGCTGGGGCCAATGTAATTCTTACCACGAAGGGGATTGACGACATGGCACTTAAAGTAAGACTGCACACCAATAATTTCTCATTCTTTCCCTACACAACTCAGTTTTTGAAGTATTCGAGGTGTTACTTGCCTTTATGTTTGCTTCATTAAGCTATTCAAATCCGTGGATTCTCATTTCTTTTGCTTTTGTTTCAGTACTTTGTAGAGGCAGGAGCTATAGCTGTTAGGCGTGTGCGCAAAGAAGACATGCGCCATGTTGCCAAGGCAACAGGGGCAACCCTGGTGCTTCCTCAGCTATATCCTTTTTCAATACTAAAAGCATTAAAACCAAGTTGCCAAACTAAAATGTCATTGTGAAATTTAAAATTTCAACTAATATCTTTGTTATTTGTTTTAGGTCACCACTTTTGCTGATATGGAGGGCGAAGAAACATTTGATCCGGCACACCTTGGATCTGCAGACGAGGTTGTGGAGGAGAGAATCGCAGATGATGATGTTATATTGATAAAGGGAACCAAAACGAGCAGTGCGGTATGTCATCTGCTCTCGGCATGCTTAATTGTTGACACTACTATATCATACAAAATCAATCTTAAAATTTTATTCTCACATCGTTTAGTCTATCTTTGTCATGACCTCATAAGTTTTTTTTATCTGTTATAGGTCTCGTTGATCTTGAGAGGTGCAAATGACTACATGCTTGATGAGATGGAGAGAGCACTGCACGACGCTTTATGTATTGTCAAGAGGACCCTCGAGTCCAACACGGTAACATCCTTTTGCTGCTTGTTAGAGACATTCCTTGCATTTTGTAATGAATATCATATTTCTGGTTTTACGCAACACTCTGTTTCTTGTCAAACAGGTGGTTGCAGGTGGAGGTGCAGTTGAATCAGCATTGTCTGTGTATCTGGAGCACCTTGCTACAACCTTGGGGTCTCGCGAACAATTGGCAATTGCTGAATTTGCAGATGCGCTATTGATTATTCCAAAGGTGCGACCTACAATCCTTATTTCATCAATTAAAAAAATCTGTCTTTTGTTCTTGTCCTATTATCCAACGATTATCATCCTATTCTCAGGTGCTTGCAGTAAATGCTGCGAAGGATGCAACCGAGTTGGTAGCTAAACTAAGAGCGTACCACCACACCGCACAAACCAAAGCTGATAAGAAGCACTATTCAAGGTAATAAGCAATATTGCTGTTTGTGTTTTTTCCCCTTGAGGAAAATGTTGCGTTCTCATCGGCTTTATGTTGGATAAACGCAAATGCAGCATGGGACTTGACCTCGTAAATGGTACCGTCCGTAACAATTTGGAAGCTGGAGTGATCGAACCGGCTATGAGCAAAGTGAAAATTATCCAGGTGAAGCACTTAACTTGCTTTCTCACATGAACTAGATTTTTATAATATCAGGTAATCTCTTGAATTTTAAAGGAGCTTTGTTTTGTGAGCAGTTTGCAACAGAGGCAGCCATAACAATTCTGCGAATCGACGACATGATCAAACTGGTGAAGGATGAGGGCCAAGGCGATGAGTAAGCAAAGGCTCAGCTCTTCTTTGTCTGGTCTTATCTTTATCCTTAGTGTGTGTTTTTGTCCGCATTTTCAGAACCCACCCGCTCTTTTAGCTTCTTTTTTTGCGCTGTAACAATATAGCCTCTGAAACAGCAGTTTCTGTTTTTTGTTCCTACTCTCTCGTTTTTCACTTTTTGCTCTTTAAAAATATTTTATTATGTATTCGATGTCCTGCCTTGGCCCCTTAAGACGTGATTTTTTTTGTGCAAATTAACTACTACAGTGTCCATTTCTTTTTTTACAACCGTAATTTATTTAACAAATCATGAGAAGTAGCGATGTTAAAATGAGCTTATAGCCCGCGGGCGTAAACGGGTTTAGTATTAAATTGTTGACCCGTGGTCCGTTTATTAAGGTGTAAAAGTAAACTAGTATGAATAAGGTTGCCGTTTAGATCCGTTTAATAAATGGACATGTTCGTGTGTCTGACTCGTTCTCTATACCTGTTTACTTTTTCCGGTCTGGTTCAATTCAGTTAAGCAAATGTTTATGATTGATAGTCACTTTTCTTTAAAAGCTTTTGGTTCTCCTTCACTGTCTGTAGGATTTGCGATTGCATGTGTGTATAAATTGGTATAAGTTGGTTACATATCGGTTATTGTAGTCTAAATTAATTGTGATTAGTTTTGGTTTACTTTGGTCTTTGGTTAAGGCAATTGTATGTAATCCAATTGTAAACGTCTTCTTCATTTGGAGAGAATAAGAAATCATTCCACAAAGCTTTTCGATCTGTTACGCTAATATTGTGTAAAACGATTAGACAAAAAGAAATTATACTGTGTTATAATTTTATATTGGATTTTGTTATTTATTTACTTATGAAACCTAGTAGATTTATGTAATATTTTCAACAATCCCACAAATTTAAAATAAAATATCATAAGTTATGATTCATAACTATCAGAATTTATTATAAAAAAAATAAGTATCAGAATTAAAAACATAACATGTATTTTAATTTTATAACATACATATTATTACAATAACTCAAATGTAATATAAATGGTAAAAACAAAAAAAAAACTAAACAGGTTAAACGGGCCGGTTTAAGTCCAGCAAACTTCAAACTAAACGGGTTTAAACGGGTACAAACATAAACAGACTTACACGGGTGGACTCTAAACGGGTGTGCTCTAAACGGATATGGCCTAAACGGGCCCGGGCCGCCTGTTTTAACATCACTGATGAGAAGAAACAAATAAATATTGTTATAATAGACCGAGCTTGGAGAACATTGTTGGGGGAAAAGCAAATATTGTTACCTCGCTGGTGCTATTCAACATAGATGTCGGTATGCAATGTCTTTCAACATCTTGAACTTCAAGAGATGATCTTTGGCCACTCAAATAAATCCTTATTATCCTAAAGTAAGAGCCTCCAACATGAAGTGCATAATAAGTTCCTCTTTCGCTCCTGAGATCGATAAAAGTTTCACACACTACAGCAAGAGGCTTACAATGTGACAATATCAAGCAACAAAAAAAATCCCGAATCAAAAAGCATTCCGGATATCTAAAATCTCACCCATTGGGAAGATCATCGACGAAAGTGAGGAGCATTTTAAGCTTGGAACGTCCTTCAGATACCAAACCAGCTTGCATCTCCACAGCTATAGCATCTGCCTCAACCTTCCCAATGGCGTCTCACACGATTCCTCTAAATCCTTCAGTATACCCACCACTCGCCTCCACTTCCTCCGACGTTTCATCCTGCGTCTCACCATCACCGAACAAACTATGAAGCAAGCGCAACAAGGTTTAGTGTCGTGTGTGCTCTCAAACTATGAATCTAGTAATGGAAGTTGATTTCAAACCATTCGGAACAAATACCAAATCGTTTATCCAAATTTTTGATATCAAATTGAAATTGCATACCAACAAAATTTTCTAAACTTGTAAATTTAAAGCAAAACCAAACCAAAATACAAATGGTTTATGTTAATTTTTATAGTTAACTCTATAAAACTTGACACCAAAGTATTTGAAATAAAGCCAAATTGTACATATCAACCTCTAAATAAAACCAATATTATTAATTTTTAAAAAGCGAATTTAGTCTGGAAATCACATAGTATTCATAATAAGAGTAAAATTAAAACTCTAGACGATCCAACATGGTACACCAATTCGTATGGTTACTAAACTCCCAGCAAAGTTATACTCCTTATTTATATTTATTTTTGACAATTTATATTTTGCAGTCTTTTTTTATCATTGGTTGAATTGTGTTTAATTAGACAATAAATGATGTTTTAATTTAGAAAAAATAAAAAAAATAATGATTTTGTGTGATTTATTATTTTGTGTGATCTATTATCGATGAGAGGGAGTAGTTACTAAACTTAATTAAGGATTTCTCTCTCAACCTCTCGAGTGTGAAGAGGTTTATCCTAACATTTACTTTCCATTGGTACAAGTCCTCGTTCCTAGAGCATTTGGTTAGATATCCAAAATGCCCTCGGTAAAACTATCATTGAGAGCAACAACAAAGCAACAGTAATCCAGAAGAAAATTAATTAAGGGAGCTGATTAGAAAGATTGAAATTCTCAACTTTTTGTTATCAAGACTTAATTTATTTATTGAAAGACTCCAAATGTAGCTAGCTTTAGAAAAGAAAAGTAAGACTTATATATAAAGTAATCTAGTCTTCCACTTGGATTACTATGAGGAAGCATTTTAGCCACGGCCAGCCCCATCTTGTTGCCGCTGAGAACTCAGCTCTCCCAAACCTGATAGGCGTTTACCTAACAGGTTTTCAAG
This sequence comes from Eutrema heterophyllum, assembly GCA_002933915.1. Taxonomy (NCBI): domain Eukaryota; kingdom Viridiplantae; phylum Streptophyta; class Magnoliopsida; order Brassicales; family Brassicaceae; genus Eutrema; species Eutrema heterophyllum. The sequence goes on from PKMM01024921.1 coordinate 70,445, forward strand.
CGGTCGTAAGACAACATTGAAATCGAGATTTCTCAAAAGTTGCTGAGCTCTGGAGAACAGAGCCTCTTCTCCAATGTTTTTTGAGAGTACCACCAAATTTTTGTGTTTCCGTGCCCAGGTAAGAATATCAGTTGCCATTACTAGAGATCTCTGATATTTATTTCCTGGAATAGTTTAGCATATCAACGGAGATCTAGATTACAAACATATATATACTAGATAAGTACCCGTATATATACGGATTTATAATTTAATATTTTATAACACATGGAAAAAAATTAAAAACGAAAAAATAGAAAACAAAATTACATTACCCGTGAAAATATAGAATATATAAATTTAGAAACAAAGTTTCCGATGAAATAAATATATACATTATATGAAAAATTTGTTCAACCATATACAGTAAATAGCTTTGGATACGATTATTGGACTTTTAATTTTTTGGTGTGTAATTATCTAATTAACATACTACCAAATTGTGGTTTATATAGAGGTGAAAAATTAGAATTTTTTTCCTTTTAGGATAGTAATTAATTGTTTCCTTATTGTAAATGGAAAAACTAAGGATTTTTTTCCTTTTTTATATTAATTTTGTCTTTTAGGATAAATTTAATATATTTTATTTTAGTAACTTTATCTTTTAAGATTCTGAATTGGTTATTAAATTTTCCGAATTTCTAAGTTTTTGTTTTATTAATCTATTTTAAAATTTTCCATTGTTAATTATTAAATTTTCCTTTTTAAATCAATTTTGGCTTTTAGGATAAATTTAATTTTTATTTTTATTTCTCGTTTAGTAATTTTATTTTGTACGATTATGAATCGATTATAAAATTATCCTTCTATTGTTAATATTATGGGTCAAAAACTAATTGGATTTTTTTTTTTGAAATTTCTTTTACACATGTCAAAATCTAATCGATTGACTTGACACGTGACGCGATCAGGCTTTTCTCTTTACGTAACAAAGTATTTTATTAGACAAAAGATTACATGAATCTTATGGACGAAAAATGTTATAGAAAGTTTGTTTGGTTGTGAGATTGAGAAGCTATCAATTTGGTTATATAGAGTTAGATATTGAGAATTCATATTCCTTTTAGGATTGTATTCTATTTTTTAATTTCATTAATCTAAATAGAAATACTAATTGTTTTTTTTTCTTTTTTTAAAACGTTAGCTTTTTAGGATTGTAAACTATTGTTTAATTTTTTTATTCTAAATTGAAATATGGTTTTCCTTTTTTTTTTATATATACTCTAGAGTTTATTATTTTTATTTTTAGGATTGTAATATATTGTTTAATTTCATTATTCTAAACTAAAATATGCTTTTTTAACTTTGGCTTTTATTTATAACTTTTGTTTAATTTTTTTTAATCTAAACATAACTACAATTTCCCCCCCCCTTTACTTTTTAGTATTAAGAACCGATTTTAAATTTTAATTTTATTAATGTTAATATTATGTGTTAAAATATAATTGAAAATTTATTAAACACGTGTCAAAATCTGATCGTTTGACTTGACACATGTCGCGATCAGACGAATTACTAAATTTGAAACATTCTGCTTTATATAATAAGAATTTTGGTTTAATTTTTCTTTGTTTACTTTCCTTTTTATGATGTTAATCTATTGTTTAATTGCTTTATTATAAACAGGAAAACTATTTTTTTTTTCTTTATAAAAAAAAAAACTTAAGTCCTTAAAATAAATTTCCTTAATCTAAAAACATTTTTTATTTTCCTTTTTTTTGCTAACTTTACTTTTATGATTAAGTCTAGATTATTTTTTTTCCTTTATTGTTAATATTATGAGTCAAAATCTAATTGGTAATATCTAATTGGTAATTTTTGTTGTTAACTTTACTTTTAGGATTAAGTCTAAATTAAAATTTTTTCTTTTATTGTTAATTATCTGTCAAAAATTAATTGGAATTTTTTTTTACATGTGTCAAAATCTGATGGATTAACTCGACACATGTCACGATATGGCGAGTTACTATATTTGAAACATTCTTCTTTATTTATATATATATATAAAAAGAGTGTTAAAAGAGGGTCTAGGTGAAGGAATTCACCTTTGGAGCCGAAAAAGATACGCCGTTGTATTTTTTCTCTGAATTCTTCCGAGAGTGTGAAGTTCTCATCAGTGTACGCTAAGATTTGCAAATGATGAACACAATAACCCTTTTGATCAAGAGCTGATTTGATATCATCGTAAATCGAATCAGGATGGATATTACTAAGTTTTGAGGAATACTCGTCGACGTCCCAGAAGACGCATATATCCCATGTCTCCCAAGCTGCCAGTTTTCCCAAAACGGAAACAATTACGAGCCGGAAAAAAAAAACCCGCTAGTTCAATATATAGACAAACAATGTCGAGGAAGACAGAGATCTTACAGTCGAGGGCCTTGGGAAAATCCAGGTTTCGGCCTTGACGCATGTAGCTGCAAGTTTTCTCAAAACGGAGAGCGCATGAACAATATAATTACGAGCCGGAAAAAAAAATCATATTGTGAATAAAATTGATTCGATCCATAAATATGACAGATCGAATATATAGACAAACAATTTCGAGAGATCTTACAGTCGAGAGCCATGGGAAAATCCATCGACAAAATTAGGGACCAAGGATGAGAAGCACTTTGTAAATTAGGGTTACATCTGAGCTGCGTCTATATAAAGCCAAAGAGTATCTTATCGGGCAAGATATCCAAATAAGCCCAGCTGTCGTAATTAAGACAATTATTTGATCGATCATGAGATGTTTTTTAAGTGGATTATTGTGTTAGTGTTGTCACATTATCAAACTTGCATAATGCATGTTATTGACGATAAAAAAAAAACAACCACATACGGTTTAATCAGATTCAACTAATTGCATAAATACAATATTATAGAAATCAAAGGACTGATGGAGTTCATACTTAATTAGTTAGATATGATTCTTCTTGGAAAAGAGATCGCTCACTGTTTAAGCCGGTTTAACATACATAACATAAACCATAACTCTTCCACTATGTATAAACGACAAAACATACATACAAGATCATATCTTTTCTGTGACAAACAATTTCAACCTAGAATCTAGAATTGTATGGCAACGAAGGGCCTACTAGAATCTTGTTATCTGGTAAAATCTCTCTGTTACTTGAAACCAAAGTTTTTCATCTGGATTTAGGGTTTTGACGAAATTAGGGTTCTTTCTTTTGTTTCAAGCGATTACACTTCTTCATGAACCAATGCAACAGCCGAGGTTATAACGCACAGAGCCAAGAACGGGAGAACAATTGAAGTCTCTGCCTCTTTCATTCTTCGTAGTAGCAATGTTGAGTTCAAGCTCATTGTCCCAAACTTCGTTCTTGAATCTTCTGGTCTACAAATAACGCGACAGTTTAAAAAATTCATATATCGGACCAATGGACAAAACAACCATGTGGTGTCATTGATCAACTGCTGAGATAGGTTTCATGAGATACCTTATGAAACTCTTCTCAGTGTTTTATCAAAATGAATTTGTGTTATCGTCCACATATTTATATTTTCTGTAAAAAGAGGGAAAATAAATAAATATCATTTCAGACTCTCTTTTTGGCTTAGAGGGTTCGATACGAGTCCCAATCTATTGGGATGAAGCGGGGACTAGGATTTATTTCAGTCAACATTTGACGGAGCAGGGACTAGGGTTTATGTTCAAGCTTCTGACTGGTTCCCAGAAAGAGAGAGAGATCAGAGACAGTCGACTATGGGGGATATTCATGAAGTTGCACTCTATTGGGACCAATAGAATTGCCGTCTTCCTCCACCTATGTGACATCCCAATAATTAGTTTTAGGACCAATTTTTTTTTTTTATAATTAAAACCCATTTCATCTAACTCTCCCACCTTCAATAAACGTCAACCACTTTGGTGCTTTTACACCCATTACACTATTATATCCCTTGCACACACTAACTCCCATGATTAAAATGAGAAAAAGAGGAAAGAAAAGAAAAAGAAAGAAAAAAGAGAAAAAAAAAAAAAAAAAAAAAAAAAAAAAAAAAAAAAGTGAAAGAAAAGAGAAGAAGTCTCGCGTCAAAAGGAGGAGAGAGGAAAAAGAGAGGGAATTGTAAAAGAAGAAGAAGAGAGAGAGAAGAAGAGAAGTAAGAAAAAGAGGAAGAAGAGAAGGAGTCGAGGAGGAAGAAGATAGATTAAGCCATGATGAGAGGAGAAGAGAGAAAGGAGGGGGGAACTCACCGTTCACCGATGTCACCACCGCGCCGTTTTCTCCTTCTTCTCCGTTCGTTGCTCGCGTGAGGAGGAGCAATAACAACGGGACACCAATGTCACCATCGTAAGCCAAGCATCACCAGAGATAATCACTGCCACCGCCGGAGTTACCGCACCGTACCATCTTCTTCTCCTCCCCTCGGTCGTGATGTCTTGCGAGGGTGGAGCCGCTGCCGTCTTTGTCTTCTCCGATCACCACTTCCACCACCACGAGCTACACATCTCCATAGGAGGACCCACTGTCATCGGAATTCCGCTGGAGCCACCACCGTCGAACCACCTCAAAGGAGAAGCCACCGTAGTCGTCTAAGAGGCAAACTGATATTTGGTGAGGATGTCTGTGACCCTCAGATCTAGCTATAGCCGCAAGCGGTTCACCATTTGGAGTTGTCGTTTGAAAGTTAAGTGTGTTTTACGAGATAGATCCGCGAGATCGGATCCGCGAGCAGCCAACTTGTGAAGCATTTTTCCGGCGATCCAGAAAGCTCCAGGAGGCGATCTTGGTACTGTTGGAAAGATCTCGACTCCACCTTTTCATAACAGTTTCCTGATTGTTATTCCAAAGTAAACTCCGTTCGAAATTCGATCTTCAATATGATGGAAAATCACTGTTTTCTGCTGAAACCCAGAAATCTGTTCAAATCTGGACTAAGTCTGAAACCCAGAAAAAAAGCTGTGTTCAAGTTGAGGTTTGGTTGAGACGATTCCGATCAGATCTAGAAGTAGTTAGACCTCAACCAAGGTATTTCTGGTAACATGTCATTGCAAGGAAGCTACATAAGCAAGCGGCATTGTCATCAGAATTAAGGTCAAGCCACGGCGAGGCTTTCTTCCTGCGCAAGATTCATCTGCGCTGTCACCCTGAAACCTACAAAATCTGCTTCAACGCAGCAACTTCAAGGGACCGTGGACGACTCGTGTGAAGTCCGATCTAACTGCATTTTGGTGGAAGGCTTTACAGTACTGATGTCTTTTGATTCAACGGTGGGATCAAAATTCTAACGGCTGGTTGTTGATTAAGCGCGTGTTTCCGAGTCAGCTTTGAATGTGTTCTTATAAGTGGTGTTCCCCCAACCGCTCCAATCGCTTTCCAGGTTCTATTAGGTTAAGGTGAGGATTAGTTGTGGATTCTCAAGGTGCATTAGTTGTACTAGTTCTACGTGTATGTTTAATATAAGTATTAGATATGATTGTTGGTTGTTGCATGTTGGAAGATGATTGATGCATATTTACGTGAAGTAGCTGTTTGCTAGGCGTGTTAGTACACGATTGCTTGTCGCCGGGGTCATGGCCGTGAGCCATGAAGAGGTATTTCTTTGCTGGGCCGCAACCAAAGAATGAGAATGATAAGAATGATAATGAGAATGTTTAAGGTTGCGGTCCCATGAAAAATGGGGCTGGCGAGTCCATAATGTGAAAGAAATTGAGTACTATTGGGTTGCGACCTGTGGGAATGTAAAACTGACCTTGCTAGGATGATTGACGTGATGTGAATTATTGCATATAGAAATGATTGTTCCATGACATTTAGTATTGTTAGGAAAGACATTTAGGTTGTTGTGTGTCTATTGCTTTTATTGTGCATACTCGTGTAGCTGTTCCAAATGATGTATCTAAGGATCATGTGTGCTCCAAAAGCACACCCTCGCTGAGTATTTCCCAAAATACTCGCCCCCTCTTCTTTTCAGGTGAGACTGAAGAGTAGAACTTGTGGCGGTTGTTGTGGTGTTACTTTCCGGGGACCAAAGACGCTTCTTTAAATTTATTTATCCTTCAATAAAGATTTGCTTCTTCTCTTCCGATTTAAAAGTTGTTTTATTTGCTAAGACGTTTCAAGTTCCTGTTGATTTTTAATAAATAAATTTTCAGAAATTAATTAAGTATTTAATGAGTTCGTTATTATTTGAAAAGTTGTTAAGTGAGTGAGATTCAAGTTAGGTTAAATTTTATGAGATTAAGGTGTCTCAACCTCCTTATATGGTCTAGGAGTTGGTTACGAAGATTGAAATAGCCCTTCAAACGGAGAATCCCTTCTTTTGGGTTTCCAAAACCAAAAACCATGCGTTTGGGCCGAGTAATACATATATAGAAAGGGAACTTGGGGGAAAATTTCAACTTTCACACCACCGAGAAAGCAAACGCCATTTGTAGAGCCGAAGGTTATGGAGAGAGAGCTAACGTGTGGGTTGAGCGATACAGATGGAGTAACGATCGCCGCTAGGAAGTTGATCCATATATAGCAGATGTGGATATGATCGAAGAAATCTTCATACAAAAGTTGGAAGGACGTCTTCCGAGGAATGTGTTAATTAAAATACAATCTCAAAGAAAAACTACCAAAGAATATCAAATGAAGAAATGAAGATGAACTAATCCTAGAACTGATTGACAAAATAATACATTTGTAAACTAAACTGAGAAAGTAAAAATTGGTTGTGCACTATTTTTTAACATGATATTTTTATCATCGTCAAACTACTAAACCATATAAACCAATAAATCTGTGAAAACATTGATTCTCAAAAAAATTATAAACTCAAAGGCTCTTAGTCATAAATAATAGAAACTAAACTAAACTGAAGAAAGTAAAAAACAAGATGTGTTTAAATAAAATCTCTAACTAATTCATACCACCACGGCAGAAATCGCCCCCCGCATCCGTCTTTGGATTATCAATATTTTTGGACGAATGATCATACCAATCTCCATCCGAATGGAGTGCTCGTTCGTTGCCGGTACAAGATCCATCTCTTTGGCGATTGCTTTGGCCCTAACAAGGTCATGGTTTATTACCTGCGCGAGCCACCAAGGAGACCGGATCGAGCCCGGGCAACTTCCATTGTTGTGATTTGGAGTCACTCTACCATGAGTGTAGAGTGTTTTTCTTCCTTTCCACTGACTATTCTCCTTTTGGAATTTGTTTTAGGATTTTAAATATGAGCAATTATTAAATACCTCTGGAACATTTGCCTTTTCGGAAATGCAACACTTTTATTGCTTTGTCCTAAAAAAAATATATATATACTCTAGTGGCTGTAGTCTTTTGCATTTACATAAACTAAGAGTGCGAGCGACATACAAAGGCAAGAGTTTCGGATGACGAATGGGATATGTTCAGTTTGGGGAAAAGCTCCTTCATATTAAATGGCCGCAAGAAACTCCTTTTGGGATCTTACATATTCCAACTTGTAAATATATATTTTGTTTCCTTTCTGTTTTACATATAGTAGCAACCTAACCTACACTACTAATCTTCCGGTGAAACCAAAACAAGTCTTCTCCTAACATATGGATGGTTAGTTGTCTATGCTAAACTATGTTATGGATCATGCGTGCAGCTGAGGACTAGCGCGCCATTTCCATTAAGTAAATAATCCTAAACCGAGTTTTGAATCATATTTCGTGGTTACAGGTTTTCAGGATGGCAAGTACCTGTATTGCGAGAGAGTCTATTTAAATGACAAATGATTTTGATCTCATTTCTCATTTTTTTCTTAGGATTTTATTTAGCAAGTTTTGACTCTAATAGCCTTTTCTAATTTTCACAGTATCATGTGTCATTTTGACCATTTCTTTATGAATGAGAGCTTAAATTTTTTTGTAACTCAAAATTGTCATCTGACTACTTCCTCACAAAATCCTTTGCTTTAGATGATCTTCCTGTATAGATGTAAATATAAGTGAGTTGAAACTTACCACAGTTTCCCTTTGACAAGAAAAATGACTACAGTTTTTCTCCTTTTTTAAAGTTTTTTTGTCATCAAGTTTCTCTCTCAAACCTATTGTTTTGTCATCAATACTAAAAGCAATAAAACCAACTGCCAAAGTAAAATGTGATTGTGAAATTTAAATTTTAACTAATATCTTTGTTAATTGTTTTAGGTCACCACTTTTGCTGATATGGAGGGTGAAGAAACGTTTGATCCGGCACACCTTAGATCTGCAGACGAGGTTGTGGAGGAGAGAATCGCAGATGATGATGTTGTATTAATAAAGGGAACCAAAACAAGCAGTGCGGTATGTCATCTGCTCTCGTCATGCTTAATTGTTGACACTACTATAGCATACAAAAATCAATCTTAAATATGTCGATTAAAGTTATTCCCAAAAGTTATATAAGGTAATCACACAGCGTTTAGTCGATCTTTGTCATGACCTCATGAGCTTTTTGTCTGTTAGGTCTCGTTGATCTGCAAATGATTACAAGCTTGATGAGATGGAGAGAGCACTGCACGACGCTTTATGTATTGTCAAGAGGACCCTCGAGTCCAACACGGTAACACCCTTTTGCTGCTTGTTAGAGACACTCCTTGCATTTGGTTATGAACATCATTTTTCTGGTTTTATGCAACACGCTGTTTCTTGTCAAACAGGTGGTTGCAGGTGGAGGTGCGGTTGAATCAGCATTGTCTGTGTATCTGGAGCACCTTGCTACAACCTTGGGGTCTCGCGAACAATTAGCAATTGCTGAATTTGCGGATGCGCTATTGATTATTCCAAAGGTGCGACCTACAATCCTTATTTCATCATAAAAAAAAAAAAAATCTGTCTTTTGTTCTCGTCTTATTATCAAACGATTATCATCATATTCTCAGGTGCTTGCAGTAAATGCTGCTAAGGATGCAACCGAGTTGGTAGCTAAACTAAGAGCCATACCACCACACCGCACAAACCAAGGCTGATAAGAAGCACTATTCAAGGTAATAAGCAATATTGCTGTTTGTGTGTTTTCCCCTTGAGGTTTCGTTAGGCAATGTTGTGTTCTCATCGGCTTTATGTTGGATAAACGCAAATGCAGCATGGGACTTGACCTCATAAACGGTATCGTCCGTAACAATTTGGAAGCTGGAGTGATCGAACCGGCCATGAGGAAAGTGAAAATTATCCAGGTGAAGCACTTAACTTGTTTTTCTCACATGAAGTTGATTTTTTATAATATCAGGTGATGTCTTGAATTCTAAAGGAGCTTTGTTTTGTGAGCAGTTTGCAACAGAGGCAGCCATAACAATTCTGCGAATCGACGACATGATTAAACTGGTGAAGGATGAGGGCCAAGGCGATGAGTAAGCAAAGGCTCAGCTCTTCTTTGTCTGGTCTTATATATCTTTATCCTTAGTGTGTGTATTTGTCCGCATTTTCAGAACCCACCGGCTCTTTTAGCTTCATGTTTTGCGCTGTAACAATATAGCCTCTGAAACAGCAGTTTCTGTTTTTTGTTCCTACTCTCGTTTTTCACTTTTTGCTCTTTAAAAAGATTTTATTATGTATTCGATGTCTTGCCTTGGCCCCTTAAGACTTGATTCCCTTGCATTTTAACTACTACAATGTCCATTTCTTTTTTTATAAACCGTAATTTACTTAAACAAATCATGAGGAGAAGAAACAAATATATAATAGGTTCAATGTGTCCTCTCCTGTTAAACGCTCCGTGAAGACACTCAGCAATGTCTTCCCCAGCCTAAAGTAATAGGATCAATGTGTCAAGAACATAAGAAAAATGGTAAACTTTGGATGTGCACACACTTGACGCAGCATTGGTGATTACATTTCCCTAAACCGAGCTCAAAAAGCTAGAAGATGGATCACATTGTAGGTTTGATAGTTTCAAAAGCTTCGAATACCAAAATAATATCGATAAGACATTTTTATTTTTGTTTGAACATCAAAACAACTTATACATATAATATCATTATTATAACGAGATTACTGCAAAAAAACCCATCACCTTAATTGTTTTTGCAAGAATATCTCTCACATTTTGAAAATGCAGGTCAATCCCCTCACCTCCAAAGTCACCCGCAAAAACACCCAAACTCATATCGATAACGTGGCAGTCTGTGAAAAAACAGACGAGGAAACGGGAAAACGTAAAATCCTTTTTTCCGTCAAAAACGTAAAATCTCGTTTTTAACGGAAAACGTAAAATCTCGTTTTTCCGCAAAAAACGTCAAATCCCGTTTTTCCGCCAAAAACGTAAAATCACGTTTTTTGCCAAAAACGTAAAATTTCATTTTCCTATCAAAAACGTAAAATCTCATTTTTCCACTAAAAACGTAAAATCATGTTTTCCCGCCAAAAACGGAAAATCATGTTTTCCTGCCAAAAACGGAAAATCCTATTTTCCCGCCAAAAACGTAAAATCACGTTTTCCCGCTAAAATCGTAAAATCTCATTTTTCCACCAAAAACGTAAAATCATGTTTTTCCGCCAAAAACTGAAAATCTCGTTTTCCCGCCAAAAACATGATTTTACGTTTTTGGCGGGAAAACGTGATTTTACGTTTTTGGCAGAAAAATAGGATTTTACGTTTTTGATGGAAAAACATGATTTTACATTTTTGGCGGAAAAACCGAATTTTACATTTTTGACGAAAAACGGAATTTGATGTTTTTTGCGGGAAAATGTGATTTTACGTTTCCCGTTAAAAACAAGATTTAACGTTTTTGACGGAAAAGAGCATTTTACGTTTTTTCGTTTCCTCGCCAAACTTGATTTAATAGAAGAATAGTTGACAAAAAAATATATAATAATAATAATTTTTAATAATGAACAGTTAAGAGTCTGTAAAAAGACTGTCATGTCATCGATATGGGCTTGAGCTGTTTTGCGGATGATCGACAATAATCCCTTATTATAACATAAAAAATCAAAGATACCGTCGTCTTCTCTGCAAATGCTAGTTTGGTGGTTGTGAACTTCTGGTGCGCAGAGAAGTCAGCCCTCAGAATCAGGCAAAATTATCAGCCTTTTCATCAGCCATCTTCTGCTTTTTGTCAACATGTTCCATCTGAAAAGATTTCCACAAGCCACTCTAAGCTTTTAGTATTTCTTGATGGCGGATCTACAAAGAAAATCCTGTGACCACTCCAATGCAAATTGCAAATACGATGGACCGTCAAATCTTCTTTGACACTCGCGAGTACCATCAAATTTGATTTTTCACGATTCTCCAGTAGACTCAAATAAACGTCCAATAGCATCTTATTATCTCTCGCACGTTCATAGTTAACATCTGCAACTATATCGGAGATGTAGATTACAGACATATATAAGTAACCAAAAAAAAAAGGGGGAGAAAAGAGAATTAACACACAAATACGCAAGGGAATTCACCTTCTGGTACCAAAATGTATCTGATTCCGGCACGATCAAACTCTTCTATCAATTCATTCGAGGGGAGAGTATTCTTATCTACGTACACCCAGACTGCCACACCACCGTCAAGACCTTTTCCCCTAAGAGCTGATTCGATTTTACTATAAACAATCTCAGGACCGAGGGGTAATTTTACTATAAACAATCTCAGACGTATGTATAGATCTGTGGCTGCGGACAGAGAGTCTTTTCTTTGTTATGATTTTGATATGTGCTGAGTCTATATAAGGCCAGGGAGTATCTTATTGGCCTGGGCCTGGCAGTTATCAAATAGGCCCAGTTGTGCGGCGTAAATTAGGGTTTGATCACTAGTGTCTTTCTTTGACCGACAAAACATCAGTTTCGTTTCCTACTCTTTTAGCAAATTTCACTAATTTAATTCAGTAAATTAAGAAAAAGTAGATTGGAAAAAAATATATATATATCAAAGGAAAAAACTTTTAAAAATACAATGATAGGTTTCTCAAGGTCAGTAATTAACATGTGTCAAGTTTATCGATAACACGTATAATGGGTTAATGGTTCTCACTTCTGCAAGAGTTGTCACATTGGTTTATGCCAAAGATCAATTTTCCATAAGCGTAAAATTATCTAACCACTCCCATTTTAGCTAGTCGATACGGTGTCATGCTTTAGATCCATTAGAAAACCCAGTGAGTGGGCTATTCGACGACTACACTCACCATAGGAAGATTAGTCAGTGGTAAAAACCGGGATCACTCCCTGGTTAAAAAATATATATATATATATATATAAACATAAATTATATAGTAAATTACATCAAACTACGACACATGTAAGAAGAAAAAGTATATAAACAAATTTTAACCGATCAGACTTTGACACGTGTTTATTAAGTTTTTAATTATATTTTGACATGTGTCTTATTTTATAAAGGAAAATGTCTCAAAGTTAGTAACTCGCGTGATCGCGACATGTGTTAAGTTAACCGATCAGATTTTGACACGTGTTTAATAAATTTTCAATCATATTTTAACATGTGTTTAATAAATTTCCAATAAACAGAAAAATTTGTAATTAATTTCTAATCTTAAAAGGTCAAACTTACTAAACAAAAAGGAAAATAAGATTTTGACATGTATAAAAATAATCTTAATTAGATTTTATCACATAATATTAACAATAAACTGAAAAAAAATTGTAATTAATTCATAATCCTAAAAGGTAAATTTACTAAACAAAAAGGAAAATAGAAAATATAAATTTATCCTAAAAGCCAAAGTTAAAAAAAAAAAAAAAATCGATTCCTAATTGTAAAAGGAAAAGTTACCCAAAAAAAGGAAAAATATAAAATGTAAATTTATCCTAAAAACTAAAGTTAATAAGAAAAGGAAAATTTATAACTAATTTTTAATCCTAAAAGGTAAAGTTACTAACTGATTCATAATCTTAAAAGGTAAAGTTATTAAACAAAAATAAAAAATACGAAATTTAAATTTATACTACAAAGCAAAAAAAAGGAAAAAAAAAATTTCCATTTAGATTAAGGAAATTAGACAATGGATTACTAATCCTAAAAAGAAGAAAATATATAATTTTTCACCTCTATATAAACAATTTGGTAAGATGTCAATTACATACCAAAAAATCAAAATTTTAATAATTGTTTTCAAAACTATTTCATGCATATTCTCCACCAAATTCTTCTATATATTTATTTCATTAGAAATTTCATTTCTAAATTTTATATTATTTATTTTCACGGCTGATTTAATTTTGTTTTTTACCTTTTCGTTTTTACTTTTTTCATGGGTTATAAAATATTAAATTTTGAACACGCATATATGCAAGTGATTTAAAGTTAGTAACTCGAATGATCGCAACATGTGTAAAGTTAATCGATCAGATTTTTACACATGTTTAATATTATTTATATTAAGAATATAAGTAAAATTTATAATCGATTCATAATCCTAAAAAGTATAAGAAACAAAATAGTAGTTAATTATGTTTAGATTAAGGAAATAAAACAAAAAATATAAATAAAATCCAAAGTTAAAAAAAAGAGGAAAAACCATATTTCATATTAGAATAAGGAAATTATACAATAGATAACAATAATAAAAAGAAATGGAATAAAGCCAAAAGTTTTTATTTTTGAAAGAAAAAACCATATTTCAGTTTAGAATAAAGAAATTTGTATTATATAAAGTTAGATGTTTCAAAGTTGCTAAGTCACCTGATCGCGACATGTGTGAAGTTGAAGTTGGAAAATTTTAAAAATTGATTAATTAAAAAAACTTGAAAATTTAATAACCGATTCATAAGTAAAGTTATTAAAAACTTAAATTTATTCCAAGAGGCAAATTAATATAAAAAGGAAAACAAATTCTTTAGTTTTTCCATTATGATTAAAAAAAATTAATTCTAAAAGGAAAAAAATTCTAATTTCTAACTTCTACATAAACCACAATTTGTTAGCATGTCAACTACTACTGTGTCCATTTCTTTTTTGATAAACGGTAAATTACTTACACAATTATATGAGGAGAAGAAACAAATAAATAAAAGATCCTACAATATTTACCCTTCGCTACATGCGCCTAAAAAAACCAACTATACATTCTAAATCTGCACAATTATTCATAAGGTATGGTTCGAACACTATGTGATGAAGCCACCAACAATGCAGAGCCGATGCTGGAGCCATCTTCCATGGCCTTAACCACTACGTGTTTAGCCACGTTGTCTCCCAATATCTCTCTCAAAGCTTCGTCCATGTATTCTCTAAACATCTTGTAATTCGAATAGAGGCCGCCTTCTACTGCGACCACCGTTCTTCTCATCATCTGCTTATCGCTTTTCCTTCTACCTCCGCCTTCTCCTCCGCTCCCATCTCTCCCTACCTTCTTCAAGATTCCTGCAATTCCTGCTGCTGCTAGCCTAGCCGCTCTGCGTGTCACCACATCGCATATCTTCACTACAAGTTTCCTCACCTTCAATGGTACTTTCGATACCTGTGGTTATGAACCAGAAAGAAAACCAAGATCAAAGCCTCTTTCGTTAAGTCCATAAGATTAGAGGTACAATCATTCATCATTTGTCTTCGATGATTGTTGAACAAAGCAATACTTTACCCCTAAATGTTTCAAGATTCTTGCTACTTCTTGTAACTCGGGTGTGTCATCTTCATGCATTGCAGAGACAGTATTTGTTCTGTGATTGGAGTAAAGATTTGATTTAGAAATGTATAGATAAACTACAACTAATAGCTGCTATTACCTGAGATTTCGCCAAATAATTTGTAAAAGTTTGGCAGTTTTTCTTTTCAACTGAAACAGATACAGAAGAAGACACAAAAATAAATGTACCTTAGCACGAAAGGCGTCGATAAAATGGATGAGATGGGTCCAAAGATGTCCGACTCTTGTGACATACGAAGAATTACTCTGCGGACAATGTCGCCCAGATACATCCCTCCTATCATCTTCTCAAATCCCTATATAAAAACACCCACCAATTGATCTTCACTGATCAATGATTACCTGATAATAAACCTTGAAAACAGGATAAAACGAACAGAAACAAAAAAAAGGGAAGTTAGCAAAACATTACCATGTCATTTGAATTTAGACTCTCTGCATCCAACTCAATGTCATATGAAGTTCGTGGCAGACGAGACGACCAAAAGTTTCCCCATTCCATGTTGACCACCTAACGCAGAAGACAAGAGCATTATAAGAATGGAATATTTTATATTAAACCGATAGGAATCTAGACTTTGATGGCAGGTTTCTTAGAATGAATACCATGCTTCCAGAAGTTGTGCGCGGATTTTGACACTTGATTATGGCATCAGTTCGTTCAAGGTAACAGGCATTACTACCAGTACCAAAGACAACAGCGGCAATCGTGTCTGGATCATGATAATGTCCAAAGGATAGTGCCCCAACTGTATCATTCACCTGCTCAAACGGTGCGGTGAAACTAATATCAGAACCAAGCAATGAGAGATGCATAGCCAATCCCCATGCTTAGTCTGTTAGAGAGAATTTTGTGGACGGAATATGAAAGAAAAGCAGAACTTTCAAAGGAATGATATGATTTTATTGCAGTAACAAAGCACTTACAAGAGCTGCAACGTGTATATTTAGCCCTGTCTTGTTCAACGCTCCTTGAAGACACTCAGCAATGTCTTCCCCAGCCTAAAGTAATAGGATCAATGTGTCAAGAACATAAGCAAAATGGTTAACTTTGAATGTCCACACGCTTGACGCAGCATTGGTGATTACATTTCCCCAAACCGAACTCAAAATGCTAGAAGATGGATCACACTGTATGTCAGCAAATTATAATACACAAACTGATGGTTATACGTTTGATTGATCAAAAAGTATTCTAATCCCATCACAGGTTGAGATGATATAATGCAGCCTTAGAATTGACGTTTATAAGGCAGGCAGACAGGTAAAAGAGTTAAGAAAATTTGAACTAACCATTTCACTAATTGCAAAACCTTTGGTCCATTTGATGAGAACTCCTGAAGAGAGAGACGTTTGCTTGACCGGGAAAGAAAAAGTAAACGCGAGTTCCCTTTTTACATCTTGTGACGAAATGGACCCATGTCCTCCTTCTTTTTCAATAAACCTCTGCAAGGATGATGCGAGAAAGTCAAAGAGAACCTACAAATCAAGTAAACAGTGAGCATTTGATCTGTCGGTTATAATAGACCGAGCTTGGATTAGAACATTGTTGGGGGAAAAGCACTTATTGTTACCTCGCTGGTGCTGCTCAACAAAGATGTCGGTATGCAATGTCTTTCAACATCTTGAACTTCAAGAGATGATCTTTGGCCACCCAAATAAACCCTTATAATCCTAAAGTAAGATCCTCCAAGATGAAGTGCATAATAAGTTCCTCTCTCGCTCCTGAGATAGATAAAAGGTTTCACACATTACATCAAGAGCCTTACAATGTGACAATCAAGCAACGAAAAAAACCTTCAATTTGCACAAAAAAAATAGCAAGCCATTTTATCAAATCGATCATGGTACTATGTCATTTATCAAAACGAATCAACAAGCATTCCGAATATCAAAAATCTCACCCATTGGGAAGATCATCGACGAAAGTGAGGAGCATTTTAAGCTTGGAGCCTCCTTCAGAGACCAAACCAGCTTGCATCTCCACAGCTATAGCATCCACCATCTGCCTCAACCTTCCCAACGGCGTCTCACACGATTCCTCCAAATCCTTGAGTATACCCACCGCTCTTCTCCACTTCCTCCGCCTCACCATCACCGTCGCCACCGAGCAAGCCAACACCGCCGCGGCTGCCGTCAATATCACCAACACCTTCCCCATTCCCAATGTCTCAAGCAAAGCAAGCGTCCGTACTCGACGGAGGCAATTTTAAAGGTCTACAATCAGACAAGGCACGAAACGCAAATCAACCGATTCAGAAAACCCCAAAATTATACAATTCCGTTCTCCTCGCGCCTTTCTGTTACCACCAGATTGATAAGAAACAATAAATCAAACCGCCCCAGCAAAAAGCGGACAGCAATTTTTCACAGATTACTGTACATTCTTCCGAATGTTTCTCATTTCCGGCGAGGTTATTTCCTTCCGGCGACAAATAAAAAGCGAGAGAGAGAGAGAGCTTAGGAGCGTCGATAAGGTACACGTGTAGCGATCTTAAAACATCGAGGTTAACTGTGGTTGAATCAAATCTTACTAGGGTTAAAAGGAAGAAGAAATTTGATTTGAATGAAATTACATAGGTTACATACGATTGGAATGAAATTTCGTTACATAGGTTAACGATTATGTCGGGGGTATGACGGGGGTATCACGGGGGTCACACAATCAGTAGTTCCGACCAACCTTTCAACGCGCCTGATCACATCCCATCCTTTAATAACTCTGCCGAACGCGCCTGATCATGGTCAAAAAGATTTTTAGAACCACAGTCCCCACAGTCGGCGCCAATTGTTGAACCAGGGTTTCGCCTATCTTATAGATGGTCGAAATCGGTTTAGGGTTTAGGAGATTTTTCTTATTGAATCATAATTGTGCCTTGTGAAAGGCTGCCTACGTATCCTCGAAATGGATCAAGCCATCCGTAGTTCGAAATTACATAGAAAGAATTACTAGGTCGTCGAAAAGACGAGCTAATAAGAAGATATTAAGAAGATGTGATCTTTGTCTTCTGTGAAAGTTGTGGATTGTGATTGATTGCTTTGTGATAAGAAGACTTATACCAGGTCGCTCTATGTAAACATTCCAGAGCTGCTTCATCGTTGACGGTACAATGAGCGACGATCGACTTGAAGCGTTCCATAAAACTGCGCAGAGTTTCGTGCTCGCCTTGCGTGATTCGCCATAGTTCGGAATTCTTCATCTTCTGTTCGATGAACATTGAGAAGTGTTTGATGAACGCGGTTGAGAGTGCCTTGTAACTATCGATCATGTTTGCATTTAGTCTGGAAAACCAATCCAAAGCGATTCCTTCGAGATGTTCCACGAATAATTGACATTGGGCTGCATCCTTTTCGTCCGTAGAACGGAACTGGTAGCGGTTCATGATGATACCGAATGAGGTCATGAAGTGACAAGGATCGGAAGTTCCTTCGTAAGTTTTGAGTTTTAGCTTGTCAAGATGTCGAACTGGTGTGTTAGCAACCCTTGAGGTGAATGGGGGTTTTTTGGGTTTTCTGAATTACCCGATCAATTTTTGGAGCCGAGCTGGTTGCTTGATGAAATTTAGAACTGATATCGCGAAGTTGGGCTTTGACGAGCTCGAGTTCCGGGTCTATTAATGTGGCGGGCGTAGTATGCTGAGTGGTTGGGACGTCGTTTGACCCCAATGCCGCGGACCGTAAGGTCACGACTGGGTTTTCCTCCCTTTCGAGGTCGCTGATGAGGTTCTGTCGTCGGAGAGTACCGTCCTGGCGAAGTTCGGAGATTTGAGTGGCGATGAGGTTAAAACGTTCGTCGTTTTTCTTCACGATGGCTTCAAACTGGGATGTTATAGCTTGAAGGAGGGAAGTTTGATCGAGCTGGCCCGTTCTTGTCGTCGAATTTTGTGGTATCGGTGGAGGCGGAGTATCGTGTTGTCAATGGGATTAACAGGGTTGGCACCACGAAGGTCGGTGGGAGTTGTACCATCGTTAGTGCGGTTGGCAATGTTGTCTTCGATGCCGACGTTATCGTGCGGTAGCTGTTCGTCAGGTAGTCTTGCCATTGCCGAACTTAGTTTCGAGACCCGAGTTTAGAGTTTTACCGAAATCTCTCCACATACGGCGCCAATTGTTGATTCTGAGAATCACACAAGGGGTCAAACAGTAAACTTGGCAGAGCTACAAAATTGCTTAGATCGGAAAAAGGCTAAGAAATAAGGAGATAAAAGCTAAGGTCTCAGCTCTTGATCTCTTAGGTCTCGTAGACGATTATGAATGTGTCTTGGATGTGGCGAGGGCATCCTTATTTATAAAGTTCTGTGTCGGTCTAAATCGAGAGGATTTCATTTTCCTAGTTCTATCAGGATAAGGAAATCTTCATTTTTCTCCCTCCGAAATCGGGAAACTTTTCGCGAATCTCGGAGGTCGGCGTGTTTTTAATGAGTTGGGCTTTAGGCCGAGCTCGGACCGTTAATTGTGATTGTGGACCTCCCTTTCCGAATTCAAACCATCATAAACCGAAATCAATTGGGCCGGTCTCGGTTCAAACCGGACTAAACCAAACTCACCTCCAACAATAAAAAAAAAAAAAAAACAAATAGTGTTAGAGCATCATTATCCCTAAGCAACTCAATGGGGTGCTTAAACAATATTTTAATAATTAAAACTTTGTTAAGCAATCTATTAAGCAACTTGTTCTTTTTTCTCCTCCATTGCTAGAACTTCAATAGGGTGCTTAGGAAATTTTTTTTTATTTTTATAATTTTTTTTTAATGTAATTTGAGTATGTTTATAAAAATAAAACATAAAATATTATTTATTGAATGAAATTTTAAACATACTTGAGATAAAACATTATTACATAGATTTTAAAAGTATGAAATGAAAACGAACATTTAGTTGTTATCTTCGTCACGTCCAAAATTTTGCCATATATGCTCCAAATCATTCTTCAATTGTTGATGCTTGTGTCTATCACGAACTCTAGTTCGAACATCCAACATATTGGCGATATTTGTAGGCATATATGTAGAATTCGTGAGATCCACATGTGAACTTCTTTCTCGTTCTTGGAATTCTGATACATCAAATTGAGTGTATCCATCTCGTTCGTCTTCTACTATCATATTGTGGAGTATGATACAAGCTTGCATAATCTTTCATATTTTTTCTTTATCCCAAAAGAGAATTGGGTTTTTAACAATGGCAAATCGAGTTTGCAAGACTCCAAAAGCACGCTCGACATCTTTTCGAGTAGCTTCTTGATGTGTAGCGAATAAACTTGCTTTCGGGCCTTGTGGAAGTGGAATAGATTGGATAAAAGTGCCCATTTCGGATAAATACCATCTGTAAGATAGTAAGCCAAATCATACTCCCTTCCGTTGACAGAGAAATTCACTTTCGGAGCTTTACCTTGTATTATATCATCAAAAACGGGTGAGCGATCAAGAACATTGATATCGTTTAAGGTACCTGGAGCTCCAAAAAATGCGTGCCATATCCAAAGATCATATGAAGCTACTGCCTCTAAAACGATCGTGGGTTTTTCTGAGCCACGTGAAAATTGCCCTTTCCAAGCGGTGGGGCAGTTCTTCCACTCCCAATGCATACAATCGATGCTTCCAACCATCCCGGGAAATCCGCGATACTCTCCAACATGTAGAAGTCGCTGAAGATCCTCCGGTGTGGGTCTTCTTAGATACTGATCACCGAACAAATTTATTATACCATTGACAAAATTTTCCAGACATAAATGAGCGGTTGTTTCACCGAACCGGAGGTATTCGTCAACCGTATCAGCCGCACAACCATATGCCAAGAGACGAATTGCTGTTGTACACTTTTGAAGTCCTGAGAGACCAAGCCTGCCGAGAGCATTTTTTTTTGGCGAAAGTATCGAACTTCATTGGAGAGTCGATCAACAATACGCAAGAACAATGGCTTGTTCATCCTAAAGCGGCGACAGGATAAATTAGCAGGGTATGTTGCATTTTCAGTGAAATAATCGTTCCATAATCGTATGTGCCCTTCTTCACGATTTCTTTCGATAAAAACACGCTCCTTCCTAGGCTTGGTTGCCTCCAATCGATCACCATAACCATCAAACAGATTGTCGAATGTTTGATCGAATGTTTGATCAAATATTTGATCAAAATGTTGATCAAAATTCTCATTAATTGATCCGTACAAATTATAATGAGAAGAAGATGCCATAGACTTGTGAAAACTTGTCAAGTATTTTGATGAAAGAAGTAAATTTTATCAACAATATTAGAAGGAGAATGAGAGTTGAAATAAGAAGATGATATGAAAGAAGAAAATAATATGGTTGTTCGTGTTTATAAATAGAAGAAGAAGCAAAACTAGTGGCTTACAATATTCCTTACAAACTTGTGGTAGCGGTGCATTATTTGGAAAGACAAAAGCTACAAAAGTCACAAGAGTCTCAATATACAGAAAACAACAAAAAATTATGAGACAACACCTTCACGTTCCTTGTCGTTCCCTGCAAACGACCAAACAAGAGTCACAAGACCTGTTACGAGTACAAAATTCACAGTCAACAATCCAATACATTGCAACAGTTTTGGTATTCTGAAATAAACAAGTATATGTACTGTAATAAAGGAACATAGATCATCGTATGCGTTTAAAAGAGATGAGCTCACTAATTAGAAAACAGGTCTGACATTAGCTTATTCTTTAGCGATTCTTCAAACTCAGATAGAGGACAAGTTTTAGCTATGAGACTGTTGAGAATACCCATCTTCGAGAGCCTTTCTTTCACAGCATTGTCCTTCTCCCTTATGGCCCACATGCTCTGAAAGTTTGAGAGATCCTTGCCCTGCACCGTAGCCTTCTTACCTCCGCCTTTTGCTGCTTTAACACCAGGAGGTCGGTTGAAAGTTTGATCATCTACTGCTTGAGAGCAAGGCGATTGCGGTTCTTCTTCAGACCTTCTCTTATTAGAGCTTCCGTTTGGTTTACCAGTTGAAAGTTCACACCATTTCTGATCTCTACGAATCACCTTCCAAGCATGGTCGAGTGTAAAGTCCTTTTGATTATCATTTAAGAAGATTTCATGAGCAAGTTTTAGGACATCTTCTTCATTTTGGCCGCTTGTTTTCTGTCTTGACGCAGCAGCATACGCTCCACAGAACTTGGAAACTTGGGAATGAATTTTCTGCCACCTATGCTTACACTGATTTGTCTCTATGAATTCACCTTCTGCAACACTAGGATTGGAAGCAACGTATGCTGCAATTCGTTGCCAAAAAGCACCAGACTTCTGCTCATTTCCTATGAGAGGGTCCTTGCTTGTGTTTAGCCAACCGCTGATGAGGACAAGATCATCCGTGGGAAGCCACTTCTTTCTTTCTCTACGATCTACAGGGTTTGTTGCATCTCCGAAGCTTGAATCTTCAGAAAAGACAGGGAGTTGTGACAAAAAGGTGGCATGAACGTTGCTCTCTTGCTGACTGTTGAGAAGATCAACAAAATTGGAGTTGTGATTCATAGCATCCAAGATGTAATGTCGAAGAAGAGTTTGTTTTTTGAATAAAGATACGTTTATTCATGAGCAGCTTCCATATATTAATAGAAGCAACAAAAGAGAGCATTGATTACAACTACATTGAGTTGACACTTATCTACCACTGAGAATCATTCAACACAACAACACAACAACATCGAGCTGACAAGAACCATTTATTACCTAAGTTACAGTCGTAATCTAACTAAAAGAATCGACTAATCTAGTTTCAACCAGACAAATACCCAATTAAAACCAAACTAGTAACTATTTCAGACATAGCTATAATGACAAACACTTAATCTTAGTTTATCATCCGAGAAACATACATGAATCAGCTTCATTTTCTCTATATCCCAAAGAAACGAAATCTGTCAATAAATCTATCCCAATTCTATGTTATACGACCTGCATTCACTAAATCCGCAAGCAAAACCAAACAAAACAAGTCCCAATCTCTCCATAAAAATTGAAACCAAAGTCCACTGAAGCTTTCAGTTTCTACACAGCATCGACAGCTGGAAAAAGATTCTAGATTAGGAAACTAGATCTCGTGGATAGATTGACGCGAAGAAGAAGAGGAAGAAGAAGGCTTCGAAGATGAACCATCGTCTTTGTCACCGGAAGCAGCGACGAGAATCAGAAGCTCTCGATCTTTTTCCCGATTGGCCATCACAATCGCCGGCTTCTCGTCTGAATCGCCATCACAAGAGATTGTCGGGGAGAGGAGAGGAGAGAAGGAAAAAGGATTGGGACCAAAGTCTTGATTTTATGGGCAACACAAGAGATTTTCTGGCCGATTGAATTCTCTTCTCGTTGTCGATGAGAACAAGGAAGAAACAAAAGAAAGCCACAGAGACAAACTCCTTCACCTTTAGACACGTGTTCCATAAACACAGTTGTTTAGAATGGTAAAAATAAGCAACGATTCTTAAATTAAGTATTTCTTTTTCATTTAATTAAATCACTTTTAATTCTAAACACCCCATAAGAAACCTGCGATAATGATGCTCTTAGTGTTAGCCATAACTAGTAATAATGTGATATGATCGTGATTAACGCTACAAAGAGGGTTACTATATGCTGTTTCATTTATCCGGTGAAACTGGAGATAGAGAGCAAAAGAAGTACTATCCGAGGACAATCAAGTTTCTGATCAGCTAAAACTGTTTTAACTAAATAATAGAAAACATTGCAAAAGAAAGAAACGGAAAGAAAAAAAAAAAAAAAAAAAGAATGAAAAGAGATGCAAGAAAGAAACAAGCTATTATCATCAACAGTTAGTTAGTGATGATCTATTCTTCTTTCGGTTGTTGGGGCTTCCTCTTCTTCTCTTTCCTTAATAATTTTTGGGCCGCCTGCAAATTGGTTGATATGCACTAAACTTGGAACATAAGAGCATGAGCACACAAGTGGGCCATAATATTCTCCAGGGTTGACATATTCTTGGTGATTCACAGCTTCTCCAAAACTCACTTTTTTCAAGTATCCATTCTCCCCGATGACATACGCTGTGTCGTAGCCAGATTCGTCTAAGTGAAAAACTAAAGCGACTTTCTTCTCCTTGTCAATGAAAAAACTGGCACCATCTTTGGCGAACTGAAAAACGAAACCTGTGAAAGGTTCCATATCAACTTTTAAGAAGGGGTTCCACGACACTGCATTGGGCTCAATCTTAGTTGTCACCCAAATCTCCACCTCAGGTACCTCATCTCCGTGATATAACGCTGCGAGTTTCTCGTCTCCAAGAGAAGAGAGAGCTCCAGTACCGAAAGCATACTTGTGAAACGGCAGAGGCAGAGGCGGTCCAAATCTCTCTCTTGTAAAATCAAAGCAGAGTAAGAAATCAGGGGCTCTTCATGTTCCCCGTCTCCTATCATCTTTTCTTTAGCAAAAAATAAGTATTTCCTTTCAAAGACACGCCGAGTTCATAAAACATTATCTCCCGGAGTGATATCAAGAACCCTCCATGAATCAGAGCTAAAATCGTAGATTTCGAAACCGAGGTGATCATCCGACAACCTCAAGATTTTGTGTTTACGGTTGTTGTCGTATCCGAGAGCATAGCTGTCTTTTTTGTGGTAGTTATTCCTGGGTTTGATACACCTGGTTTGTCCCAAATACGGGTTCCAAACCACGAGGCTAGTTATGTCCTCCTCATTCTCTTTGTCTTTGTCTTTGGTAACGCATAACAATAAACCATCGCAATGAAAGAATTTAGTTACCTCGACTTGATGATTAACAAGTGAATCACCTATCTCCTTTATAGATGGTGATGGATCCACTGATTCTTCTTCCTCAAGGATTCCATGGAGATCGAATCTAGTTGAACAAAGCCTATACTCCTTCAGCATGAACCTCAGAAACTGATGCCGCCTTGCTTCTGCTTTACACAAAATCCCATCTTTGGATAAACCGTTCCATCGTTTGCAAGTGGATCTCACCACTCCGATACAAGTTATCGGAACCCTAGAGAGAACCTCCTCTACCAATTCCCACGAAAGGTCAGAGATATTCGTCATCGTTTGTACTTTGTGTTTCAAAGAGGAATTGGGACGTTTTCTATATGTTAGGTTATCAATATTACGTGCGACAAAGGGACATCTTCCGCTTCAACAACCAAAAAAAAACTCTTTTCCTTTTCCAATGCGGTTTCTAAATTTCTGGTTAATTTTATTTATTAATTTCACCAAGATAAATTCCATTTACACAAAAAAAGTGGGGAAAATTGTGTTGGTACTAAATTTTAATAAACAGTTAGTTTTTCCAAAAACAATAAACAAGAACAAAAATATGTGCATGGTTTCTAACCTCTCGCTGCATATAAATATCTGTTAGAGGAATCTTCTTGATAGTTGCCACTTCACAAGTACCCTTCCTTAATCAGAAACATCATTTAGTGACTAAAAACAAGAGAAATAGTTCTTGACCAAAAAAAACAAACAAACAAGATAAATAGTTGGTGGTCCTTAATGTTAGAAATATTATTCGCATTTGGAGGGAAAAGAAGTGTATCTTGATAGTCAAGAACATATATAGTATTTAGTTTGTTTTTTTAATTCAAGTTGAAATACTCTTCTCATAATGTATAATTTGTGTCATCCGATCCTTGGCAGGGCATGGAGTTGTACCCTCGAATTGGTAAGAACTTTGACATCAAGGTTTTTACCAATTGCAGATTTGGGATGATGTCTTTGGGCAGTTCTTGCAGTTACGTACTGCATAAAACAGGTATTTGCCGAATTATGATCTTGTAGACACCGAACTCTACACTCTTTCAAGATAAGGCTTTCTTATTATCTTCTTCTAGAGAAAACCAGAGAGCCTCACTTCTCCGTTTTTTTTTTTGCTTCCAATGATTACCGTAACCAGTATGAACTAAATGGGAGAGTATCTGATTCAATGCTGGTGAACACCACATTGATGCTGGTCTATGTTACAAAAAAAATTGTGTTACCAATATATGAAACCCCTTCAAATCCTTACATGTGTCAATATATACTCTGGTGGCTTGAGTCCTTTTGCATTTACATAAACTATGACTGCGACAGACAAAAGGCAAGAGTTTCCGAGGACGAATGAGAAATGTTCAGTTTGGGGAAAATGTTGTAACGGTTATACGCTCAAGGAGTAATTCGATGAACAAGAAGAACGAAGCTCGGAGATTCTCGTTTAAATAAAGTTTAGTTACTCGACAATAATCAGAATGAAGATGATTGATCAATAGGGAGGTGATAGCTCGTAAAAGTAGATCGATAAGTTGATCGTTAAAGTAGATTGCAAAGTAAGTCGTAAAAGTAGGTCGATAAGTTAGTCGAACTGTCTTTTCCCGGAGTTTTTCCCAATCCCCTTTACAAATGAAGGTACGAGACTATTTATAGCAAAACGATTAGGTTAATAACGGGCAGGACATGTCTTGGGGTTGGTCAGTTTAGATCAGACCGACCGACTTCAGACCTATCTCGGTGGCGAGATGGTAGTGGCTTTTGTAGCTCGTACGGTCGAGTTGATGGGCCTTGATGATTTAAATGGCTTTAGTTGATTTACTGGGCTGATCTTGACTTGGGCTGGGCCTTAAAGGGGGTGTGCGCAGCCCACCTCCAACAGAAAAGCTCCATCAAAGGCATGATCATTGGTCTCATTACCGCAAGAAACTCCTTTTGCGATCTTACATATTCCAACTTGTAAATATATATTTTGTTTCCTTTCTGTTTACAGATAGTAGCAACCTACACTACATCTTCTGGTGAAACCAAAACAAGCTTCTCCTAACATCTGGATGGTTAGTTGTCTATGCTAAGCCTATGTTATGGATCATGCGTGCTTGCAGTAAGCATTGATTCTAATGCCGGTTTCGTGCAGCTGGGGACTAGCGCGCCATTTCCATTATGTTCCTGAGATCTTAAGCTCCTTCTTCTGGACCGTCCCGGCTCTCTTCAACAATGTAAATTAATCATTCTACCTCCATTGCTTTTAAAAAAAACAGTTTTGTTGTTCCCTTTTTCTTTTGCGTATCTGTGGTGGAGAGACTAATAATATCTAACATCTGTCTTCCTTAATTATTATTATTGTTTATAACCAGTTCTTACCATACTTCTATGTCATGTATCTCAACATTCAATTCTTCTCTTCGATCGGCCCAAGAGAGACGATGACCAATGCAGATCCAAGTAACCATTGCTTACTGTTCTCATGAATCTTGATTTCTTAATTCAGGCGTAAAGTAATAATCCTAAACCGAGTTCTGAACCATATTTTATGGCTATAGGGTTTCAGGGACATTCCGTGGAACTATTGAGATAACAAGTGATTTTGATCTTAATTCTCATTTTCTTCTTACGAGTTTAGTTTGCCAGTTTTTACTCTAATAGCCTTTTCTTTTCAGTATCATGTGTAAGTTGACCATTTATTCAACTCTCTTGCTCTTCTTCTTCCTGTATGGATGTAAACAAAAGTGAGTTGAGACTTACCTAATCATGAAAAATGTTTTTTTTTTTTGGTTTGGTCTGGTAGAAGATTTTTTAAATTACGTATAGACCCTTTAGTTTGTAAATCAAAGGAAAGGACCCCAAAAAGGGTTAAATCATGCAAAAACTATTAAAACCCTTGGGGGGATTTTAATTAGAAAAAAAGGAGGCTCCTTTTGTTTACTAAGTAGTAGTTTACAACAGTCGTCGTCAAGCGTCAGAGAAGGTCTCTCTTGGGTTGTCTGTGTTCAACTGAATATGCAGTCTCGCGGCGATTACGGCAACGGTTTTCACGGCGACCATCACCGCGAGCTTGAATGGGAAGAGAAGCAAGTCCCCGGTCTCAGCTCTTTTGGCCGAGCCAAGAGGCGCAGTCGCGGCGGAGCTCGTGACCCTAGAGGCAATCTCGCCAATGTGCTTAGGGTTTCCGACCAGCTCGGCGACCAGAAGTCACTGGAGACTCCGGAATCTCCTCCGCCTTGCACCGACTTCGATGTTGCCTATTTTCACTCCTATGCTCACGTCGGGATTCACGAAGAGATGATCAAGGCACTTTCTTTCGCTTCCTCTTCGTTTTTCTCCCTTTTGCTTATCGTTATTCATGTACGAGAGCTTGAAATTGAAAGTTAGAATTGAATTCTCTTTGGTTTGGGGAAGTTCGGCTCTTGTTTTCTTGGGAGCATTGGATCATCTAGTCCATCTTCGAACTCGATTCACCTGATGATTTGAAAACCATTACTGGGTATATTAAGTTGATGTATATAATTTCTAGTTCTTGAACCAAATTGGGTTTTCCAATTCGATTTTTCTCTGTTGCTCGAAAAGGAAACTTCAGTGTCTGCAGAATTTGACTGAAAATTTGTTCAGATATATCAAATTAGGTTGTTTTGTGTCTTCATCTTCTTTAAGCACTCATTTTATTCTCTGCAGTCTGCTGTTTTCTCACTTATTTGTGGAATGTTATTGGTTGATACAGGATCGGGCAAGAACGGAAACTTATAGGGAAGCTATAATGCAGCATCAGAGCTTAATCCAAGGCAAGGTAATACTCTCGTTGCTGTAATTTTTGAACGATTCTCTTTTTATCTTCGCCAAATGAGTTGGGACTGTTGTTTAGTATTTGCTTAGCCTGTGCTAGGCTTCGTTTCCTTTGTGTGCAGACTTCTTTAGCAAAAGTATGTTTATTATGTGGTAGTTTAGTATTTTGTTTGAAAACCTATTGCTGCATCGATTGCTTGTAACAGGTGGTGGTGGACGTTGGCTGTGGAACAGGCATCCTTTCAATCTTCTGTGCTCAAGCGGGTGCGAAACGGGTATGAGTTATGTGTAGACGCAACTTTATTATTGATGACGATTTCAAAAATTCAACATTTAAGATTGTGAAGAATGTAGCATGTATATATGGATGTTAAGTTTATTTCTATGTATCTGTTGTTATTCCATAGACCGCAGGGGTAAAGCCAACACTGTTAATGTGTTTCCTTACAAAAGTTAATTCTCTTTCAGGTATACGCTGTAGATGCCAGTGATATTGCAGTCCAGGTATTTTTCCAGATGTTTTCTTTATCCAGTGATTTTGTTAATCTTACTTTGCACAATGGCTTCTATTCACTCCCTTTTTTCCTAATTTCACCAGGCAAAGGAAGTTGTGAAAGCCAACGGT
The DNA here is from genome assembly GCA_002933915.1 of Eutrema heterophyllum. Taxonomy (NCBI): domain Eukaryota; kingdom Viridiplantae; phylum Streptophyta; class Magnoliopsida; order Brassicales; family Brassicaceae; genus Eutrema; species Eutrema heterophyllum. The sequence continues at coordinate 99,183 of PKMM01024921.1, forward strand.
TTATCTGACAAGGTCATTGTTTTGCATGGGAGAGTGGAGGTAAAATCCTTTTCTTTGATGAATGCCAAGTTGGTCATGTATGCTATATCGGACATGCTTAAGTTGATGTCTATATAAGTTTCAAAAAGATAAATTGGTGTCTTTATGCAGAAAGGTGCGATATATATGAATGTAATGGAAATTGGGGATAGTATATACTTCTACACCGCTATTGAGATAGATTGGTTGGGTGAAACATCCAAGTTGTATGCAAACCCTCGTTCTGTAGTAATTCTTCTTTTCTTGTAATGCTCTTCAGGATGTTGAAATCGACGAGGAGGTTGATGTTATAATTTCAGAGTGGATGGGTTACATGCTCTTGTATGAGGTTATTTCCTTATCTTGTGTATATAATATTTTATGTTGATGTCCAAATGATTACCTCCTGAATTATTAATTTACCTTAATTCTCCCTGATCTCTCATTCTCGTATTTTGTTTTTTGATGTGATGTAGAGTATGCTGGGAAGTGTTATTACGGCTAGAGATCGCTGGTTGAAGCCTGGAGGTTTAATTCTCCCATCACACGCAACAGTATGATTATGATCCCTTCAAATATTATATCACAGTGTGCTCTAATGACTCTTTGGAAACAAGGCAACATTTGATATGTTGCTGTTTACTTTCTGTTGACAGTTATACATGGCACCTATTTCACACCCTGACAGATACAGTCACAGCATTGATTTTTGGCGCAATGTTTATGGAATTGATAGTAAGTATTATATCAACTTGAACTTTGGGACAATCATTATGTTAAATTTGATTGGTATACTAGTTAAAACTGAGTTATGATTTCTTCAATCTTATGTTGATGGGATGTTTCTAATAGCTGGTACGAATTTTAAAATATGAGCTTGCCATATCCCACATCACGATAGGCGGGGAGTTTGGTCATTTCCTAGACAGATCATAAGTGTCAATTGAAATGTCTGCTTCTCACTCTCCTTCACGTTGGGGAACTTCTACTCAAGAATCTGATAGATAGTAAGCACCTGGCAGTAAGATTTCAGTGATGATGTCTGATGTTGTTTGCAGTGTCTGCAATGATGCAACTAGCTAAACAGTGTGCGTTTGAAGAACCTAGCGTAGAGTCCATATCAGGCGAGAACGTTCTAACATGGCCAGAAGTGGTATTTTCTCGGATCTCTGAATGCTTGTTACCTTCAATCTCTTTGGGCTCGCAGCTATGTTAACTGTGCTACTGAGTGAAGAATTATCCTTTTGTTACTAAGTAAATGATCAAAGACAAGGCCACCCGCTATATTTTACATAGAGCATTTAAAATGCAGGTTAAACATATAGACTGTCAAACAATAAAAATCCAAGAGCTAGACTCCGTTACTGCAAGATATAAATTCAAGTCAATGATGAGAGGTATATCACTTTTCCCTTCATCAATTATCCGTACATCTTAGAGAGAAGTTAGTCTTGCTTCCTTTATGTGCTGAGGCTTTTTCCTTTTCTTGTTGTAGCTCCTATGCATGGTTTTGCATTTTGGTTTGACGTTGAATTCAGCGGACCGGCCTCTTCGCCTGTCAAGAATACTAGTGCAACAAGTGTTGGTAGTGGTTCTTCATCGATAAGTCCTTCTGGAGAAGGAAATCAGAAGAAGCGGACTAATCCGAGCGATGCACTTGTGTTGTCCACCTCTCCTGAGGCTCCTCCAACGCATTGGCAGCAAGTAAGACCATGTTTTTGCAGATACCCTCGATTTCTTAAACTTTCTGTCAGTTTTACTTTTCAGTAAATCATCTTAATTGGTAAAGATCAGAGGGGGTTGGTCTTATATTAAGAAGCTCAATGATACTATATTTAAAACTCGATTTCTGTCTCTGCTTATATTATTGGAAAAGTAGCTTACACTTTGTGACCATTTGGTGTTGCACCACTTTTTTGGACAGACGATTGTATATTTCTATGACCCAATAGACGTAGAGCAAGACCAACTCATTGAAGGTTCTGTGACACTTTCTCAAAGCAAAGAGAACCGGAGATTCATGAACATCCACCTCGAATATTCGTGAGTAAACCAACCCACCTTGTTACCTCAATTTTTAGATTTCCACCAATGTTTAATCTTGCGGTTTCGCAGCTCGGCCGGCCGTTCCTTTGTAAAAGAGTCGGTCATGCGTTAAGAAGGCGTTTCTCTGACAATCTCTCCTTACCTTAGAAGCCCCGTAAGATTACGATTTAGAGGGTGTTATTCATTTATGTATTTTTAATTGATTTGGAAATCCATATAGGATTTATAAACCTGTGTAAAATTTATTGATTATCAAATCTAGCATGTGGATTTTACTTAATATTTGTATATCCGTAAGTTTTTCTTTGGATTTGAGTTTTTGTATTTTTAACATGAAAATCTTTCTAAATTCACTAAAATCTATTGTAAAATCAATTCATAAGTAAATTTGTATGTTTGAATAACCCATGATTTGAATTAATATTTATATATCATAGAACCAATAACACATATTTGAACATAAATTTTAAAATCATATAACCAATAATATAAGATTTAAACATGAATTTTACAATCATGGAACCAAATATCACTAGATTTGGTTTGGATTTTCAAATCCATTAAAATACACGAACCAATAACCTCGTTTCCATCTCTTCTACTAAAACAATCATTAATCCATAAATTGTACATAACCGAGTCTATTCTACTAAAACAATCATTAATCCAGAAATTGTGCGGACCGACACTTGAAGACATTGGCAAACACAAGGTATTTATAGTATGCGAAAGCACAACTTCTTTTTTTTTTTTTTTTTGTCCGCTACCCAATTAATACATCACATTTGGCTAGGAGAGATGTTCTAAGGAACATCCGCAACCAGCTCGGTATGACTTATATGGGAGAATAAAAAGCCTCGTGTACGAGCCCCTTTTGCAAGAGTATCGGCACGGACATTTAAACTACGGGGGATAAAAGATAATCTGAAATCTTCGAAGGTCTCCCTTAGCCGATGGAAGGAGTCAAGTTCTGACATGAATGCTGGCCAATCCGCCGGATTCTCGATCATGTTCACAAAGTCCGAACAATCCGTCTCGAAGTGCATCGAATAAGACTGTCTTTCTCTAATGCACGCCATAGCCCAGAGAAGACCATCCATCTCAGCATGTAAGGCCGAGAGACTTCTTCGACATCCCTGTTGTCCAAAAACCTCGTTTCCGGTGTTGTCGTTAAGGCACCATCCTAATCCACTAACTGGTCCACGATCGATCCAAGAGGCATCTATCTGACAAGTCAGAATTCGGCGGTCGAAAGAGGGAACCCTCGTGGCTAGCAGCAATTGCGGTGTATCTATCTCATCTTCCTCATCCTTTTGGTTCGCGATTCTCCAACTTTCCGCTTCTAAGGTCGCTTTGTGGAGTGTTTCGTCTGGAGGAATATCTTTTCCGTTGAATACTTTGTCGTTTCTTGCTTTCCAAATGAACCATACTATCCAAGGATATACATCCTTTTGTGTTTCTGATAGACCTAAGTCTTTTGCTTTCCAAAAGAGGAAACTCATATTTTGGTAAATAGAAGCACTCGGGAAGTGTCCCGGAAGGGACGTAAAGTCCGATAGTGCCCAGACTTGTAAAGCCAGGGGGCATAAAAATAAAAGGTGATTAGTCGATTCCTCCTGGTCTCCACACCTAGGACAACACATGTCGGTACCCAAATGTCTATAAGCGAGGTTCTGGCAGGTTGCCACACATCCGGATAGCGCTTGCCACATAAAATGTTTAATTTTTCCTGTCGTGGGGACTTTCCACACCTGTCTTTGAAGAGTGGTAATGCTCGGTTCTCTCACTACCGTTTGCTCTTTGCTTAACTTATCCCTCCTAAGCAGGTCATATCCAGTTTTTACTGTATAAACTCCCGTTTTTGAATGGTTCCATGCGTATCCATCTAGCGTACGATTACGACTAGGCCTCAACCCAAGTAATAGCGGAATATCCTCAGGTTGGAAAAACTCACGCAAGAGGTGAACATTCCACTCTTCCGTATCCTGATTAATGAAGGGATAAACCAGTAGTTTGGGGTCCGATGATGTGAACCGTGCAGAAGCTATCGCCGGGCGAGCCGGTATGTCAGGGATCCAGGGTTCACTCCAAACTCTAGTATTAAGGCCCGATCCGATAGTCTTCCTTAGCCCCATCTTCAGAAGAGGTTTTGCGGCTATGATACTACGCCATCCATAAGATGGTGAATAAACTCTCCGATCTTCCAACGGGCAAGATTGTCTATAATATATTCCTCAAAGTACTCGTGCCAGTAGAGATGAGGGGAATTGAATAGGACGCCATAGCTGTTTTGCTAGAAGGGCTAGATTGAAGTCGTGTAAATCTTGGAATCCCAAGCCTCCCAAGTCTTGGGGAATGCAAATTTTATCCCATGTTATCCAATGAATCCCTTTGCTATTTTGTTTGGAACTCCACCAGAAGTTAGCAATGGCACTCCTCAGCTTATCGGTAATGCATTGTGGGAGTAGAAAACATGACATAACGTAGGTTGGTAGGGCTTGGGCCACCGATTTGATGTGAATCTCTTTTCCACCTTTGGAAAGTAGTCTTGCAGACCAATTGTTCACCCGATTATTAAGTCTATTATGTACGAAGGAGAAGACTTCCTTTTTTGAACCACAAATTTGTTCCGGTAATCCCAGATACATACCCATGCCCCCTTCGTTCATTATCCCAATAGCATTTTTTATTCCTCTTTTTACGCTTTGGCTCACACCGTTTCCAAATGTAATAGAGGATTTTCTTATGTTTAGCTGTTGCCCCGAAGCAGTTCCATAGGTGTTAATAATCTTGAAGATTTATGTGCTTTGTTGGATATCCGCTTTGGAGAAGAATAGACTATCATCTGCAAATAAGAGATGTGAGACCGTGGGACTCGCTCTCGCTATCCTCAGACCTGTAATACGATTTTCTTCTTCCGCTCCATTGAGGAGGGAGATTAGGGCTTCTGTGCACAAGATAAAGAGGAAAGGGGAAAGAGGATCTCCTTGTCGAAGTCCCCTTGACGGAATAATTTTTCCTTTCGGTTCTCCATTTATGAGGACTTGGTATGAGACCGAGGAAATACAAAACATCAGCAACTTGACCCATTGTTCCGCGAATCCTAGCTTGATCATGAGGGCTTTAAGGAAATCACATTCAACCCGGTCATAAGCTTTACTCATATCAGTCTTTATAGCCATAAAATTTTCTCTACATATGGGATTTGTGCGAAGGGCATGGAAGTTTTCCTGTGCAAGCATAATGTTGTCAGTTATCAAACGTCTAGCCACGAAGGCTGATTGGGTTTCAGATATTAGGTTCGGTAATGACATCTTTAGCCTTTTGCACATAAGCTTTGAGATAATCTTGTAGCTCACATTGCAGAGACTAATCGGTCGGAACTCCGTCATCGCTCTTGGCTTTTCTTTCTTGGGAATAAGACATATATTGGTTTGATTAAGTCTCGGGTCAAAATTTCCAGATGCAAAGAAGTCTTTAACTAATTTAACTATGTCTTGGCGTATATATTGCCAGAACTTATGGTAAAATCTGCTTGTCATTCCATCTGGACCTGGAGCCTTATCTGGGTTTATATCAAAAAGGGCTGCTTTGATCTCTTCTTCAGACGGTTCCATGACTAGCAGTCGGTTAGTATCCTCTGAAACTTTCTCGGTAATATACCGGAGTGATTCGCATGGGTCTGTAGGCTGCGAAGTGGTAAATAATTCATGGAATAATTAGTCGCTTTTCGTTCTATCCCACTCGTATTTTCTACCCAATTTCCATCGTTGTCTTTCAACGAGATTATACGATTCTGAGCCCGCCTCTGCTTGGTGATGGCATGGTAGAATTTCGTATTTTTGTCTCCCTCCTTATGCCATCGATCTCGGCTTTTTTGCTGCCAAAAGGTTCCCTCGTCGCGAAAAGCTGTACACAGATGTCTTTTGATTTCTTCTATCTCCTCTAGAGACGAGTGATCATCATCTTGAGCTCGGTCTAGTTGGTTCTTTAGCTCTTCAATTAACCTTGATGTATTAGTGGGCAATGTCTTTTTCCAAGATGAAATTTTCCTACGGCATGCAGCTATTTTTTGGTGAATATTCCGAAATGGTATATCATCAAAAGAGTCCCATCCCGAGATAATTGTTTCTTTAAAACCTGGTTTTCCCACCCATATTTTGTCGAATCTAAAAGTTTTTTTCCTCTTATGGGGATTCACATTTATCATAGCCAAGACTAGACGATGATCTGAACCCCACAATTTTAGGTACTCCACAGTTGTATGGGAAAATAAAGATTGCCACTCTTCATTTGCTACCGCCCTATCCAGACGACATTTTACTTTGCCAGACCTTCGTCTTCCCACCCATGAGAAAGAATTTCCCCTATATGGAAGTTCAAGCATCCCACAATTATCAAGCATGGTACAGAAGGGGAGGAAAGAGTTTTCTGGTCTTCTGCGACCACCACGTTTCTCATGGTTCCCTGTAATTTCGTTGAAGTCTCCGATCATGAACCAAGCATTACTTCTATTCAGACTCATACGAGTAAGTCTTTCCCAAACACATTCTCGGTTTCTTACAACCGGATCACCGTAAATGAAGGTCATAAAAATTTTATGGCCCTCTAATGATGTTTCGACATCAATCATTCGGTCGTCTGAATAAGAGATAATAACCGTAGGCTCGTCCATATAAAACAGGGCTAGACCACCGCTTCGGCCTCTCGGCTCAACGGTACAAACATGGTCATAGCCAAAGTACACTTGCATATCTTGCAGAAAAAGCGATTGTTCTTAGTTTCCGATAAAAATAAAAAGCGAGGTTGAAAGCATTGATGTAGTTTTCAAGATGGTCCTTTGTCAAGTCGGCTCCCGCCCCTTGACAATTCCATCCGATAACGTTCATGAATTGCGATTCTTTGGTTTTTGGGCTCCTCCCAAACCAAATGTAGAATCAGATTGTGGCTGTGTATTCTTACGTTGTTTTTCTTCTTTGCACCCATTTTTTTTCCCCATACTTGGGCTTGGTCCAGGCCCAAAGTTTTTCTCTTTTTTCTTGTTCTTCGGCGAGACACGTCCCTTGACGAGATTTCTTTTCTTCAGTGATAATCCCACGGCTGCCGGACTTTTTGGGATAAGCCTCTTCTTCACCAAGATTTTTTTCCCCGATTTTCCGGATTCAGTATCCGCCTCATGCTCCTCCTCTATCTTCATCGAAATCCCTTTCTTTTTGACCTCTGAAAGTTTTGATCTTCATCCATCGGAACCGCGTCCTCCGATTCGAGTCTATTTTGCTCCTCGATGATGAAGTCTTCACCGAGTAGATAATCATTGTTGAGGAGATCTTCGTCTTCTCCATCCTCATAGAGATCTGTATAATCCTTCCACTCATCATCAACATCTAGCCCTTCGTTTAAATCCGTCGGGTCAAAATTTTTCATCTCAGCTAGAGTCTCCTCCTTCATTGACTCATCTTCGTTACTCTCCCAATTTTCTGCGATTTCAGGATCCCCAGCATCGGGAGCTTCTCCAATTTCCGCGCCTGTTAGATCCGGTTCGTGCTCCTCCATCATCGGCTCTGCCCAATCGTCTTCTTCCTCAAGAGTTTGTTCGTACCAGCTTTTTTTGCTGATAATTTCAAGTTTCTTGTTTTCCTCGACTTGGGCTGTCGAATGATGAGATCCGTTAACAGCGGGGACGATTGGATCAAAATTTATGCTTTTTTTTGCCGAGCTTCCGGCTTCCGAGGCTTCTCCAGTATCAGTGGCTTTGCCTTTATCCCTATCGTTCGACTTTTGGAGTAGCTTTAAACAAAACGGACGGCTTCTTAGATGATCAGGTGATGTCTTTCCTTGTTTCACTTTGGATAAATCACAATGGGAATCCGATACTGTCTTTTGTGAAACAGGTGACAGTTTAGGGGTTTGAGTTTTATTAGCTATCAGAGCTTTCTCAGAACGGGAATCCTTTTGAGGTGAGGTCTCCTTATCATTGTTTCTTTCCGCTTTCCATTTGCTTGCTACGTAGGACTCCTCATATCGTCTCTTACGATAGACATTTTCAGATTGTAGAGGATTTTCCTTATGGTGCGGAAGGTTCTCTTCACGAGGAGCGTATAGTTTTTCAAAACGACGAGCTTCAGAACGGTAATTTGTTCTTTGATCCATCCTGTTCCAGACACTTTCGTTCCTCCTCTCATCCGCATGGCGATGGTAATTCCTTGATTCATGAGGAATCCATTTTTCCTTTTCCGTCGCATTTAAAGACTTCATGGGTTCTTCTGGATAAGTAAGAACTTGATTTCTTCCCCAAAAAGGTACAGCAATCTGTCCAGCTTGTCTACGTGTATGAAGGATGTCCCTGTCTCTGAATTGCTCGTCTCTTGCCGCCTGAGCTACGTTTCTTGCCGCTTCTCTTTCTAACATCTTTTCTTTTCTTTGTTCGTCGGTCAGATGCGGACAAGTTCTCTCATCGTGTGAGATGTGTTTGCAAGTGAGGCACCATCTTTCAAGCTTCTCGTACTTCAGTTCGACTTTAATCACTTCCCCAGTCTGAAGACAGACTTTTGATTCAAACTTCAGGGGGGCATCTGCGTTTATAGATATTTGTATCCTTGCTGCTCTTGCCTCAACGGCCTTAACCTCACCAAGTCTTCTTCCAATTGCATTGAAGTTCTCTTCCATCCAGAAATGAGTGGGAATACCAGAAACTCTTATCCAGAAGATCATGTTATTCGGGAAAGTTTCTCCTACATGAGGGATCCATCTCTCAAGCGAGAAAGACCACTTGTTGAAATGGCACGGTCTTTTGTTGAGGACTCTCTGGATGTCAGCTTCAGAATCAAAGTCGAATTGGAATCGAGAGTTCCCTAGGTCGATGCCATGAACACAGCCTTCAACATCCCAGATGTTAGGTCTCGGCATGAAGGCTATGAGAGCTTCCGTACTTCTGACTTCTTGGTTGAACATACGTCCCACCAGACTTCGGTTGAAACGTGTTATGAGCTAAGAATTGTCCACCTGAGGTAGATCTATAATCTCCTCCTCTTCTTCCTGAACAAAACCTGAGTTTGGTTTTGACTAAACCATTGTAAAGTTTTAATGGTGACTGTTTTTCGTTTGGACAGAGAGCTCTTCGGATATTGATGGAGTAGAGATACTTAGCACTTGGCTAGAAAGGAGACAGACCAGAACCAGAAGATTCACACTTCTCAGGACGAGGGAAAGCCGTCAGTCTTTGGTATGTTTGTTTTGTTGAGGCATTTTTAAATTTAAAAAGGAGTTGTCGAGATCCGCAATTTGAATGGGTTGAAAGGCTTTGACAAATCTTAGCTCAAGGCTAGAGGTTTAGGGAGATGCTGAAAGCAAGGTAGTAATTCCGGTGAGAAAGAAACAGAAGCCTACCATGATAAGGACCTTACCGGGGAGAGAGGACCCTCCAACATGATGTTGGGGGTGGAACCATGGTGATTTGAGAACATGATTTTACAAGATTGGCCAAAGAGGTTGAGGCGGAGAAGAGGAGTTGAGCGGTGGTGACAGAGCCGTTGCGGTGGAGAGTTAAAAGTCAGGGAGAGGTTGAGGTGGGTAGGAAAAGTCGGGGAGTTGTTTAGGGGACATAGGGATTCGTGCCTGGGAGAGAAATTTTTTTTTTTTAAGCACAACTTCTTGTAAGAGTATTTAGTTAGATTTAGATCAGATGGAAGCAATTTTAGGACATTGTTCTTTGAGGCCATTTTTAGCTTGTTACCAATTCTCAATGAATGCTTATATTTTTTTCATGCATATTTTATTGGTACTTTGTGTAACATAATACATCAAGGTAGAAATATTCAAATTTGTGTTTAAATATTTTTAACTCATTGATTATGGATTTTAAAAATTATCTTCAAATATAGTGTAATAATTTTATATACTATTATTTTGTTTCTTTTTTAGTTGTAACAGTATTATTTACTTTATTTTGCTGAAAATATTGTCAATATTTGATTATATGATTAAAGAGTGTTTAAAATGGTTTTTCAGTTAAAAACTTTAAGAAATTATATAAAAAAAAAAAATCCATGAAATACTATAAAACTACGTTTTAGTCCTAATAAAACAACCACTACTTTAAAATAATTCCCTAAATATACCACAAAAAAATATATTTTTGAAGGGTTCCTACAAGTTTATTAAAAGTAAGCCTAAAATTTTTAAAAACTCTTTCCAAACTCTTTGCTAAATTCTTAAAAACTCTTTCCAAACCTAAAATTTTGTAGCAATTTTGGAACTTACTAAATCATTTGGGACAAATATTTTGCAAGAACACACAAAGTAAGCGGTTATTTAGAAGGTTTTCTTTTGTGATTTATACACGTTGTTATGCATTGACTATCATATATCTATACACATCAGCAGAATCAGACTATCATATTATGCATACACGCATTGACGCATGTGTTAACACGTTTTGATGCATATGCTTGTTGATCGTAGAAATCACACAAGAATAAACAACAAACAAAATTGATCGGGAATTTATTCGTTTTATTGAGCTCGGTAAGTTACAAAGTTTTTTTAGCTCGGTCGAGAGATTCTGGATACCCTCTTCTCTTATATTCTCTCTCTATTTATAGTGTACGAGTATGTTGTGTGATTACATGGTGGTAACGTCGGTACTGACGTCGATAGGTCTTATAGTGGACAACTAGGTTAGGTTTCGCTAAGCCCACTATAAATAATATCCGCATTTAAATAATCTCTCTTTTCCTAGTTTTTAGAAAAAGAAGATTTACTTTTCACGCGAATCCCGGAAGTGGGTTTCGATGATGACGAGTTGGGACCACCAGACTCGTAGGTCGGTAGCGTGTTTTGTCGATTCTTTTTCCGAGCTCGTAGGTTGGTAATATGTTTTGTTGATTCTTTTTCCGAGCTCGCAGGGTCGTCGAGCTCGTAAGTCGGTAGTAAGTTTTATGGGTTCTTTTTCCGAGCTCGAACCATCGTCAATCGGGATCAATTGAGCTGATCTCAGTTCAAATTGGGGAGTGCTAAACTCACCACTAACAATTAGTCCCCCCCCCCCAGTTCGGCAATCGAGTCTTTCGAGTTTGGCGAAGTTCATGATGAGTTTTGTTTTTTAGCTCGGTTGGAACTGAGGTCGGTGTCTTCGACTCAAACGTCTGTTTCTCCTTATAAATCTTGACCTCGGCGAATCTTAAGCACAGCGAGTCTTCTTCGAGAAGACACGTCGTTTGAAATTCTCTAACCGTCGTGGAAATCGAGGAGTCACTTTTATTTCTGTTTCTATATAATTGTTTATATCCCTTCGTCTTTCTCACTCTTCTGCTTTATAAAAGGTAATCCCTTTTCTTCTTCTCTCTCATCTTTGCTTTTTGCTCTTTTAGGGTTTCTATTTGCTTTTTCGATTGAATCTGGTAATTTTTACTACTTGATTTCTCCGATTGCTTCAAAGATCGTTGGGTTTTCATACTGTTCTTCGCCTACTCCTCGTGATTTCTTCGTCCGCTCTTCGCAATTCGCCGGTTCTGTTTGTTCTTCGGGATTTCTCGATTCCGCCTGTTCTTCTGATTTCTGGTTAGTTCTTCAGTAATTTCTTCATCTGTTCTCCGCGTATTCGCGGTTCTTCATTTGTCTTTTCCGACTCTCCTTTGAATGCATCGATCTGGAACCGAATCGTCGGATGATTTCGTTAATAATTGTAAAAAGGAATATGAAAGGCCAGTTTCTGTTTGGTGTTTGTTGTTTGATTCAGCTAGTTCGAATTCTTCGGACTTTTTGTCTTAGTGATGGAAGACTAACTAGATTGACCATAGTTAATTCGTCGTAACTCGCGTTGTTCCGGAGCACATGTAGATGCCCAGCCTGTGACTCGAGCTCCGGCGGCTAATATCAATGGATCTGCACCGGTTGAACGGGGTGCGGATGACAGCAATCCTCTGGCTGAAGTTGACGAGCATAGAATTATTAACGAGGAGAGACGCATTCCGACCAGGCAGGTCGGAAGTGATGTCGCCGGGACAAGTCGTCCCGAGCCCGAGTTTGTCATCCCCGATTCAAAGCTCAAATCCAATACGACGCTGAGTACGCTGCCAAGGTCAAGAGAGAGTTAATTGCCGAGGACGACGAACTTGCTAAGTTGGCCGCCAAACAGGTTCGTCGTGACGCAGAACTTGCCAGGCAGCTCGTTGAAAAGGAAGAAGATACCGAGGCTGGTGAAGCCGAGGTCAATCCTCTGTTTGGGAACGTGGAAGGGCCTACCCGAGCTCCGATGACTACTTTAATCGTTCGTCCCTCAGTCATCGGGGCTACTTGCTCTACGATAGATGAAATCAACGGTTTGATTGAGTCCCTTCATTTCCAGGATGATGTTAGAATCATGGAGCCTTCAAGGAATCAACGACCGTGGGATGCCCCCGAAGGGCATTTGTGTTTATGAAGATTGGTTTAGAGCATGTGGGTTGATTTTTCCTCTGCCCGATCTGCTACTCGATTTCTGCGATAGGCGGGGAGTTGCGATCTCCCAGCTTAATCCGGCTAGCGTGGTCAATATAACGGGGTTCCTCTCGATGGGAGCTGAGCTTGGCATTCTGGTTTCCACCCGGATGTTTGAGGAGTTGACCGCTGTCAACATAGCTGATACCAAACCTTGGTACTTTTGAGCGAATATGAAGCTGGGTTACGATATAATTACCAGCCTGAAGCCGAACAAGATTCAGGATTGGAAGACGAAGTATTTTTTTGTTGAAGTCGACTCTTTTCTGTGTCCAACCCAGGCATAATTTGTTGGAGAAAATGGAACCAACATATTGGTATTTGTTTATCTCACTTACGCCGAGGTCCCATGTTTTTCTGTTTCTGATGTATTATTTTCTTTTGTAGTTCGGAATCCTACTTACAAGAAGGTATCTGAAAACTCGAAGGAGGTTGTTGCTCGATTCAGTGAATTGGGGCGAACTCGTTGGCCGGAGATTCATCAAGCTCGACTTACCGCGAAGAAGAAACCGCAGCGTTCTAACAGTTAGTTGAAGGATTCCTTAAGTCAAATTTTTGCATTGTTTACTCTGTCTTATTCTGGTCTTTGTCTATGTAGTTGCACGAGGATCTTCATCTAGAAGAATGGCACCGCGGGCCACTCTTAACGATTCCATACTCGAAGGGATGATGACTGATACTAAGACTTTTTGGTCTTAAGGAGGTATCAATAACTCCAATACGAGTAGTACAGAAGGTTATCAATCCGTATTGGGATTAATTCTAAGCACGAAGAATACAAGGCACTCAAGTAAGTTAAGCTAAATAAGTGAATTGTTGATTTTAACTAATACCCTAACAAGATAAAGCAATAAACAAAACGAAACAAACTAAGCAAGATATGAACTCAAATGATGAAAACGAATCCAAGGATGGGGTAATTGGATATAGGCTATTCCAAGTCTAATTCATGATGCTCATACACAATCAAGGTTAATTTCCAAGGTTAAGATCCTAATCGCGACTAACCCTCTCTCAAGGTACTAATCACCTATGCTAATTACTAATCCAAGATCAAATTCTCATTTGTGGACTCTTAATTAGCAAGCATTAATTTCATTAATCAAGATCACCTAAATAATCCCTTAGACAACTAATCTCTTAGGCTAAGAAGGGTATTTCTTTTAGAAAGCTCTCTTAGGCATTTCATCGATCACCTTGTGGGTGGGAAATGCCTTGGGATCAAGTTTGACTTTCTCAAGCACAATCAAGCATTAAACACACTCTCTAAGAGTAGGAAATTGATTATCTATCCCTAAGCATCACAAATCATTCATGGAAATCACATAATCCTAACCCATCCCTAGATCCTAGGAAACTACTCACTAATCATGATGGGTCTAACAAATCCTATGAAGAACATGTTAAATCCCATGATTAGATGATTAGATGATTAAGAAAGAATATTGAGAATAGAATAGATTGATAGATTGAAAAGGAGAATCTCTTACAAAATACTTAGAACATTCAAAAAGAGGTTTTTTAGCATAAAAAAGACATCCCTAGAAAATTAGGTCTAAAACTATTTATAGTGAACAGTGTGCGAACGGGGTCGACCCGGAACAAACCGGGTACCGACCCGGTTCAGTTGGGTCAAAATGGGCGAACTAGTGAATACCGAGCACCAACACCGATCCATGGACTCGGTATTGAGCCTGGGCTGGTGCATGCCGAGTGCCAATACCGATCTGTGGACTCGGTATTGGGGAGAAGTCTTCTTGCGGATTCTCGGCCATACCGATGTCACAGGTCGGTATGGGGGTCGGAGTTAAGCGCTTCTTGGTTCTGTCTTTGGTCCGTCTTCAATAGCGAGTGTGATACCGAGCCGTGGCGTCGGCGTGTTGCCCTGAAGATTTTGTGCCGATCCCAATACCGAGCTGTGGAGTCGGTATGGGTGTGTGAGCCTTCCGCCGATTGACGACACCGAGCTGTGGGCTCGGTATGGTTGTGCGGTCTTCTACACCGAGTGCCAATACCGATCTGTGGACTCAGTATGGCTGTGCGGTCTTCTACACCGAGTGCCAATACCGATCTGTGGACTCGGTATGGCTGTGCGGTTCTCTACACCGAGTGCCAATACAGATCTGTGGACTCGGTATGGCTGTGCTCCTGATGATGTTGGTCTTATGTCCCAAGTCCCGAACCGCTTCCAAAGTACCTAGAAATCATTCCAAAGTATGCAAAGACTCTATGGGACCTAATGCAACACCCTAAGTCCTAGTGAAGACCAAAATGCGGGACAAGACCGTGATTACGAATACAAATGACATGAAATCCTAATAAATATGCATGCAAGAACATCCAAAATACATTGATATCAATGACGTTCCTCGGTGTTGGGCCCAGATTCCGCACTCAAGGCCTAGCACGAGTAAACATGCTTGACAAGGAAGGCTCGACCCACGACGAGATCTCATGAGACTATTTACAAGCTGAAGTAAGCGAGGTCGCAAGATGGAGCAAGTCAACAAACTGGAAAGAACCGAGCATGAGGAAAGGAAGCGAGGTCATTGGGAGCAGGAGCGTGTATTTTACCAAGTCAAACGCGCTAACTTGAGATCCTAGAATCAAGCTCAGCATTAAAGACAGAGATTATAGAATTAATTATGCGTTTAATGTAAATAATTAAGACTATGCAGTCACATTTTCAACTTGTATAAGTTTGAAACACCAATCATATTGTAAGAGGACCGAATTCTTGGCGAACAGAATAATATACAACTTTTCTCTCAATTTTCTCTAAGTTTTTCTAAGTACATTCAACTTAAAGCAAGCCGAGAATTGAGGTTGTGAGATTCTTCTCTCACAATTTGGCGCAGTCTGTGGGGAAGGAGCAAAACAATTTCCTTCTTGTAACATGCGAAACCGATCATTCGAAAGAGGATAATGTCGAACACAACAAGCGCAACAATCACTGCTTCATCTGAAACTATAAATACCTCCATTCCACCCTCCCAGCCTGATATTACCGCTCCGACGAGCTTAGATGAAATAACAAACGTTCCTATAACCTCATCGGAAGCGAATGCCACGGCTGGGACCCATGAAACTGTTGATCCTCCGGGAGCTGCAGTCTTAGACCAGCAGGCTCCGTATCAAATAGCTGAGATCCGGAACCTAATATTGATTCTTATAGAACATAATCGCCTAATGGTAGCTCGCCAAGACGATCTCGAAAGAGCGGCTCGGACAGGCGCGATCGGACAATCTGTTCTCCAACCTGGAACACAAGCCCCATTTGCACCAGGACAAAGAGGATTAATGTTTATCCACCAGTAACGAGGCTGAACTTTTCCCGTATCGATGCCTCGACCAGCAGAGTGGTCGGCTCAACCACCACCTCGCGGTTCAGCTCGGTAATATCAGACCCTATATTTACTCCTTCTACGATCCAAATCGCGGAATGAGGGATTCCTTCAATTGCGACCTTTCCGGGAATAGGTCGGACCTCAAACCGATTTGCCAGTCAGGATCGTTCTGCGAGCGCCAATGAAGTTGAAGCTCGGGACAATCCCGAGATCGAAACGCGACCTGAAAACGAGATCGGAAACCTTGCCCAGCTCACAGAAGGATTCCTGCTCCGGACTCCGGGCAATAATGAGAATGGTTTAGGATCTGGCGCCTTGCATGGGTTTGAGTCAATTAAGATATACTATGAAGACACCAGTGCCGAGTTTCAGCGGATGAGATCGCAGGTCCACGCCGCTCTGAGTTCGGCTCCTCAAATAGATCGAGTGATTGATAAGGTCAACCAAACCCCATTCACCTCGCGGATTGCGAGTCCCCAGCTCGGAGATGTCGGGAACATCCGATTTCCTCGATATAACGGAGAAAACGACCCCAAGGCATTTATGAGAAGTTTCAAATTTGCCTTTTCAAGGGTGCGACTACCCGAGGGAAACCTCGAGGCAGCACGCTGTCGTTTCTTTGCCGAAAATCTAACGGATTCGGCCCTAGAATGGTTCGCCTCCCTGGAGCCGAATTCGATTGACAATTTCACCCAGCTTCAAGCAGCATTCTTGAAGCAATATGATAAATAGGATTTTTCCTAAGAATCAATTCTAAATATGCTCATGTCATTGCAATATTTTAGGTGTCAATCCAATTGGAGTTTGTTCAATGCAACAAGAATGAAAGAAACTCTTTAATCCAAGCAAACAAGTGTGATTTGGTTTTCTAACAACCTAATGATTCAAATTAAACAAGTAACAAGTAATAGCACTAAAAACGATTAAGACAATGATATAAATGAGGATATTTGGGCAAGGCAATTGATTTAGGGGAATCCAAGTTAATCAATGATGTCTAAACAATCATATAAGAGCATTTCCTTAAGCCTAGAACACAAATCAAGATTAGCTAATCTCTTAGCACTAATCACTTCACTAATTACAAAATCAAGATCAAATTCTCATTTGTGAAAATGTAATTAACAAGCATTAATCATAAGTTCTATTAGCCAATATTCACCTTAGATATTCACTCTCATGAGCTAAGTATGAAAATCTCTTATTTAGTTTATTGGGGAATTTCATCAAACACCTTGTGTGCATGAAATTCCCTGTGATCTAGATTAACTATCTCTAGCCTAATCTAGCATTAAAACCACTAAATAAGAAAGGAAATAACATCATTAAGCTCTAGACATCAAAGATAAACAAAAGAAATCCCTAATCTACCAAGCCCAATGATTCAAAAAGAACTACTCACTAATCATGAAGAACACACCAAATCTCATGAAAGAGGTGTTGTTAATCATGATTAGAGAATAGAAAGATGAAAGATTAGAAGAGATTAATTAACTAAAACTTAGATTGCATAAATAAAATCAAGATCTCCCTTACAAATTACTTAGAACACTTAAGGGAAGGTTTTTAGTATAAAAAAAAGAGATTATCCAAGAAAATTAGGTTTTTGGGCTTAAATAGTAAAAGGGGGCGAACCGGGTCAACCCGGGACAAACCGGGTTTTGACCCGGTCGGATCTTGGGTTGTGATGCCAACACCGGACGGTGCACTCAATGTAACGGTTCAATGTGGAAAGCTTCTTCAAGGGAGAGGCAGGGAGCATCGGATGGTCACACCGGATGGTCACACCGGATGGACGGGTCATTGTGGAAATGATGGAGAGGGAAGATGACACCAACACCGTACGGTTTACTCGGTGTAAGCATCCAGTGCTTAGCACCAAAATGTTCTGTCTCTGCACCGGACGGTCACATCGAATGGACGGTTCAATGTTGGTCGAAACTGTCTCGGCCAGGTGGATATACCTCCAGTGAATCTGTCATTTCTCCCTAACCACAAGTCCAAATGGATTGATTCAAACTCCGGTAGAAAGATAACCTATAATCTATTTCACACTCAAGGCCCAGCACGAGTAAAAAAGCTTGACAAGGAAGGCTCGACCCACAACGAGATCTCATGAGACTATTTACAAGCTGAAGTAAGCAAGGTCGCAAGATGGAGCAAGCCAACAAACTGGAAAGAACCGAGCACGAGGAAAGGAAGCAAGGTCGTTGGGAGCAGGAGCGTGTATTTTACCAAGTCAAACGCGCTAACTTGAGATCCTAGAATCAAGCTCAGCATTAAAGACAGAGATTATAGATTTAATTATGCGTTTAATGTAAATAATTAACACTAGGCAGTTACGTTTTCAACTGGTATAAGTTTGAAACACCAGTCATATTGTAAGAGGACCGAATTCTTGGCGAACAGAATAATATACAACTTTTCTCTCAATTTTCTCTAAGTTTTTCTAAGTACATTCAACCTAAAGAAAGCCGAGAATTGAGGTTGTGAGATTCTGCTCTCACACTCAGGATGACGCTCCCCGAGATAACATTCCTCAGGGTGACCTCCCCCGAGATGATGTTCCCCCCGAAGTTGAAGGTGACTTAGGGGTTTCTGATGTTAACTCGGGGATTGCCGAGGAGAACGTTGAGGTCGGCGCGACCTCGCAGACCGGGATTGGTCATGTCAATCCTGGAGATGCTGACCAGACTGTTGGGTCTGAGTTAGCTACTCATATGGCGTCGTTGGGCGTTGATACGGAGATAACTGCTCTTACTGTCGCGGGTGCTGATCTGCCAAGTCGCCTGTGGAAGACAGGTAATTAGCGACTGACATTTGCGACTACAAAGGTGGTCGCAAAAATGGCGACTAAGTTGCGACTACATGACGACGGAGTTGCGACTAAAATAAGTTCGTCGCCACGCAGTTGCTATTTTGCGACTAATTAAATTAGTCGCACTATAGTCGCTAAATGGCGACGAAGTTGCGACCAAATTCGGTGGGTCGCCAAAAGTTTTTAAAAAAAGACACGGGTTGATCGTGTGTGGTCTGTGAAAATAATTTTTGCGACTACTACACTTAGTCCCCAAATAGTAGCAAAATTGCGACGACGTTGCGACTAAATTCGGCGGGTCGCTAAAATTATTGGGAAAACAACTTGTTTATCGTTTTTGGTAGGTGTAACTACTTTTTGCGACTACAATATGGAGTCGTAAATGTAGTCGCAAAAATTCTATATAGGCAAACCTCGCACGTTAATTGTTTCATCTCACCCACACGTAAATGTTGAGAGAATCTTCTTTTTTTTTTTTTTGTTCAAACAAGAATCTTCTTTTTTAAAGTTTGAAAATGTGGGGAAATTACAATTATAGTAATGGCCGGGAGTGGATATATCGGAGGTTCGATGAAACGATGGGTAATATCTCGGCAGAGTTTAGAGATGGGGTGGATAATCAATTCATGACATTTGCAAATAGCCAGGAGCTTACGCAGAGCAATGATGGTAAGTTTTATTGTCATTGTAGTGTTTGCAAGAATAATATATTTTTACCGGGGGCTAAAATTTGGAGCCATTTGTATAACAATGGATTTGTGCCTGCTTATTATGTTTGGTATAAGCATGGGGAAGAACTCGATATGAGTTTAGGAACTAGTTATGGTGATACAACGTGGGTAGGTGATCAGAGTGAAGAAGTGGGTAATGTAGAAGGTAGATATGTGGATATTGTGAATGATGCATTTCATCATGCTGATGATAGTTATGAGAATGTAGAAGAACCTGTACGGAATCATTCCCAAAAATTCTACGACTTGTTAGAAGGAGCAAAAAATCCTTTATACGATGGGTGTCGTGAAGGTCACTCGCAGTTATCCTTTGCTGCTGAGCTCATGCAACATAAGACAGATCATAATATGAGTGAGAGGTTAGTGGATTCGATGTGCGGAATGTTTAGTAAGTATTTACCTGAAGGAAACCATGCAACATGTTCAAATTACGAGACGGAAAGATTGATGGGCAATTTAGGCCTCCCATGTCATGCAATTGATGTTTGTATTAACAATTGTATGATCTTCTGGAAAGAAGACGAAAGGTTAGATAAGTGTGGGTTTTGTAATTCACCAAGATGGAGGCCTAACGAGCAAAACCGTAGGACCAAAGTACCATATAGTCGTATGTGGTATATGCCTATTGCTGACAGATTAAAGAGAATGTATCAAAGCGAGAAGACTGCAGCGGCAATGAGATGGCATGCCGAGCACGAAGCAAAGGAGGGAGAAATGTGTCATCCGTCTGATGGGGCGGAGTGGAAATATTTTCAGGATCGACATCCCCAGTTTGCCCAAGAAACCCAAAACGTTTATCTTGGATTATGTACAGATGGGTTCAATCCATTTGGCGAGTCAAAAAATCATTCGTTGTGGCATGTGGTCTTGACTCCATATAATTTATCCCCTGTTATGTGCATGAATACGGAGTACTTGTTTCTTACAATTATGAATTCTGGGCCAAATCATCCGCGAGGTAGTCTCGATATATTCCTTCGACCTCTCATTGACGAGTTAAAAGAATTGTGGTCCAATGGCGTTGATGCGTACGATGTATCCTTGAATCAAAATTTCAATCTGAAAGCAGTGCTATTGTGGACGATAAGCGATTTTCCGGCGTTGGGCATGCTATCAGGATGGAGTACTCATGGCAAATTGGCTTGTCCTATTTGCATGGAAGATACAAAGTCGTTTTATCTGCCGCACGGAAGAAATACGTGTTGGTTCGATTGTCACCGAAGATTTCTTCCTCATGATCATCCACTGAGGAAGAATAGAAAAGACTTTTTGATCGGAAGAGACGCTAGGAACGACTATCCACCAGAGTCTTTGACCGGTGAGCAAGTTTATTCCTACCGGTTGCGTCGTGTAAATCCAACGAAAACTAAGGATGTTGGTGGAAACGGTCACGAAAAGAAGAAGCCTCACTTTGGGAAGAAGCATAACTGGTACAAAGAAAGCATATTCTGGGAGCTTCCGTACTGGAGGGACCTTAATCTTCAACATAATCTCGATGTGATGCATATAGATTGGATATATAAGCATTTTGACAACATCATGAATACTCTTATGCGTGTAAAAGGAAAATCAAAAGACACCATCCCTTCAAGATTGGATATACAAGCATTTTGTTCGTGGCCACACTTACATATTGATGATGAGGGTAGAGCTCCTTTCCCCGCCTACTCATTGACAGATAAAGCCAGAACAAGTTTATTGGAATGTGTGAAACATTCGGTCAAATTCCCAGATGGTTATTCTGCAAACTTAGCTAGTTGTGCTGATATCGATAATGCAAAGTTTTCTGGGATGAAGAGTCATGACTGCCA
>PKMM01025013.1:0-45552 GCA_002933915.1 Eutrema heterophyllum
TTTTTGAAAACAAGAATAAGGAATTTAAAGATTAAGATTTGATGAACACAAAAACAAAAGATGAACGGACAAAAAGAAAACAAACGAAATGAGATAAAAAAAAAGGATATATGGAACGATATTACCCAAATTGTGGAGTGGTGCTCTGATACCACATGATACGATTCGACCCAAGGAACACACTTCACGGTTTGGGCAAGAACGGGATAACTTTGCAAACGACGAGTCGCTTCAAAGGATGGGGATCGATTGGTCTCACAAGGGTTGCGGAAGGCCCTTGATATTCCTCTTGAATATTTTCGGATATGACTCACCAAAAATATACAAGGATTTCGTTTGATATGACTCACAAACGAGAGGGTTTTGATCTAGAGAGAAAAGAGATTTTTGATTCATAAACTAGATGCCTTTCTCAAATGAGGATTACAAAATATTTATAGAGGAAACAAGAGGCTTGCATGCACAGCAATAAATAAGCCTCGAAAATGACACAAGGCTTGCATGCAAAGCATTAATCTTCCTCGAAAATGAAAAGAAAAATAAAGAAGTTTGAATGCCCCTTTGACTTGACAATTTCGTGGGCTTCTTTGGGCTTAGATCAACAAATGGGTTTTATTGGAAGTGATCCAATTGCCTCATTAAAAATCTTTCTTTGGAAAACCCAATAGGACAAAATCAAAGAGGAGGAAAAGAGCTCAATTAAACCACTTAGCCATTTGTTGATCTACTTGGGCCTTGTTCCCAAATCCGGTGAGGATGGTAACAACTTCTTCGACCGAGCCCAAGTGACCTTTGATAAATCCGACTTGATGGAATAACTTCCCTAAGACCTTTTTGAATCG
The DNA here is from genome assembly GCA_002933915.1 of Eutrema heterophyllum. Lineage (NCBI taxonomy): Eukaryota > Viridiplantae > Streptophyta > Magnoliopsida > Brassicales > Brassicaceae > Eutrema > Eutrema heterophyllum. The sequence goes on from PKMM01025013.1 coordinate 843, forward strand.
TTTGGCCTTAGCTCCTATCCTTGAGCAATATTTGGATCGGTTAGCATCCGATCTAGATCCTTTCCGGAGCATTCCAACTGGTTCAAGCAAAGCTCCCAGCTCCGGTTCAAGCTGCTCATCCAGAATCATATCACTTATCCTCCTCCTGACCACTCAGTCCCTAATATCTTTGCATATGACAGCGTGGCCTACACCGCCAGATACGGGAGCAGAGGCCGATGGTCAATACCGGGTTTCTTAATTCCGAAGGTTCCAAGGCCCGATGCAAAAGCTTGGTAATTTGGGCGGTAGGCCCAAGTAAGGCTCATTTTGACCCATAAGGTGGTACCCGCAAAAAGCCATGAACGACACGTGGCAACACGTAATTCATCCACTAAGGAAGATCCATATTTATCCCAAACACTTATATTTAAATATAAAAGATCGAATAGCTTTTTAGCAACGATAATTTGATAGACATGTGGAAAATAGTGGAGTTGAGTTGGTTTAGTTTGTGTCATGTGGAAAGGAAATTGTCCTTTTCTCCTTGTTCATGCTCACGGAGACTAGGAAATTCACACGGTCGATTCTTGTAGATCAATTTAGAGGGAACATGAATTTCTAAGAATAAACACGCAAAGAGAGATCCGTAGATGGTTTTTTTTTATATCTTACAAGAATGATCAACGAGCTTTATTTATACTATAAGTCTCCGTGAGCATAAATCACGCCGCGCAGCCACCGACTAGGGTTTTGAGCGATATGGGCCTTTAGTCCAGCCCATGAAGATTATCGAATGAACATTTCGGCCCACGGATAATGCCCCCTGTCCAACTTCAATCCGAGATCGGATCGGGAAACCGATGTCTTTGCCGAGGCGAGCTCTTCGGATTTGTTGAGGAAGGGGAAATGTACTAAATTCAACTCCTCTGCTCGGTATGCTTTCTTACCTTTCCTAACGCGTTAAACTCGAATGGATGAAAACCGACCCCAACAGTCTGCCCCCCAGCTCGTTAGATTCAGGAGTGATTGTGACTAGGTTGGATTAATTAGGATGGAGATTAATCGCGGAAGGATTAATTAGAACCGAGCTGTGATTTCCGAGGCTACGGTGAGTACTTTGAAATGAATGTCACGCTTCGTTTCCTGAGTCATGCCTCGTTTTTGCTATAATGACCTACAGTCGCACTCACCCGCTTCGCTTTAAATGCCTCGAAAATTGTGAACGCTTGACGTTGTTTTCTGAAGCCAGGCGCTTCCACGCGCATCCACGCGCTTCCACGCGCATCCACGCGCATCCTCGCGCGGGATGCCTATAAAGGCGAGGTCTCTTCTCATTTTCTCTCATTACTCCCTAAACTTCCGAAATTCAGGTAGCTCTCTCTTCTTTTCCTTCTTAATTTATTATATCCGAGGCGATATGTCAGGTTGTGGTACTCCCGACGGCAACGGACAAGCTGCGAATCTTCCTCGGGGGCCGAAGCGAATAGGTCATCCGAGGCGAAAAATGTGTACTCTGCTCCAGCCGGTGTTGAAGACGATGCGTCATCCGGGGTTAATAGTTCCACCGAGGCGAACCCCCCACTGCCAGGTTCGAAAGTCCGATTCAAGGCATTGTCCCCTTCGGGGGCTCTCTTTACCCCGTCGCTGATGATGCGATTATGGCCGAAGAGATAAAAATCGAGGCTGTGGACTTCCTATTCGATCCGACCGAGGCCCAAGAGGCGAGCTGTCCCGCCTGGCTCTACATTTTTCACCCCGGCATCTTTAGACGAGCTGAGGGTGCGGTTCAATATAACCGAGGGTGTCGAGTTTGTAATCACCGAAACATCCGACAGCTCACAATCCTCCAGATTGCTTCACCGTTTTTGGAGCCTTTTTCAACTTGTTCTTTGGTTTTCGATTCCCGAGGTGATTCTTCGCTATTTATGGATACACAGCCTTTCCTTGGCTCAGATCAAAGTTCGGGGGTGTGTCGATCATCTTCGAAACTTGCTGGATATTCGTTTCAAATCTCGTGGGAATCCTGGTTCGCAGTTACGAATGCTAGGTCGGGGTGTGTCGATCATCTTCGAAACTTGCTGGATATTCTTTCCAAATCTTTACCCGCCAAGTTTTATATCGGGAACAAGAAAAACAAGAGGATCCTTACGGGGTTCCCGAGGCTTCTGTCGACATCAGCAGCCTTCGATTAATCATGACGAGCTGGGGACAGATTGTCAGCCGACCTGTAGATTTTGGCTCGGCTGTTATTTAGTATGATTTTCTGATCCGACTTGAATTTTGCAGATCGCAATTTTCTCACTGGGGAAAGCACCTCACGCTTCGGAGAGTAGAAAGAGCCCGAGCCAAAAACCGAAGATCATGGAGATGCACCCTCGCGATAAAGAGGCGAAGGAAGCGAGGGAAGCAGCGAGACGAAATGCTGGAGGAGCCGTATTGACGGCTTCCGAGGTGACTCTCGCTGTTTTCCCCGAGGTTCCTGCTTTTGACGACGAGATGGATCTTGCACCTTCAGTTTTAGCGAAGCATATTGTTAACCGGGGTCAAAAACGCCCCATATCGAGCGATAACCGAGGCGAGGCTTCAAGAGAGGATGGGAGGGCGGATGTTTCTGGTTCCGTTGACTTATCACTACCCGCGACGATTGTCGATGATGCAGTTGCGTCTGCTGCCATTCTTACCCAAATCAGTGGCTCCGGGGTTCGTCTTCCTCCTTTGGGAGTTCTGATCAATGACGGGGCATACGCCAAGATGTCGCTGCGTGGTATCCGGGTACGAGGCCATTTTCTCTCGCAAAAGCCATTCTCCACCTTTTGCTTATATCATTGTTTTGCAGTGCGTAGCTTCCGTAAATGCATTGGTTGCTACTTACGAGTCTAGCATCTGCCGGGACAAGCTGCTCGTAGAAAATGCGAGGGGGGAAGCTTTGGCGTTGAAGGGCAAACGGGACGAGGCTGAGAGGAGACTTGTTCTTGCCGCGGCTAAAATTTCGGACCTTGAGAGGGAGCAGGTGTTCCTGAAGGAGAATTCGGCTAAAGCGGCTGGTTATGCGATTAGTTTGCATGAAGATAGGATGAAACGGGCTTCCGTGGTGGGTTCGTTGAGGAGACAGCTCGAGGCGAAGAATGCTCTCCATGACACCAAGGTTAAGAGGGCTTGGAAGGCGGCGAGGCGGGAGTTGGCTCGGAGGTTCAAGAGTCGGCTTGACAAAATCAGGATGAACGTGGACCATCTTGAGGTAGTTAAGAATAATGAGCTTGACCTAGCCGAGGTTAATAGCAACTTGGAGCTTCTGGACATTCTCCGAAAAGACAATCCTCCGACCTTGGAAGCCGAGGAGGAGAAGCTGACGAGCTGGAAAGCCGAGTTGACTGGAGCGGATAAAGAATTTGCTAGGATCGTTTCTTGCATGAAGGAGTTGGTGGTCTCTCCCGTCTCGGAAGATTCCGTGGCTACTCTCTTTGGGAATGATCCAGTCGAGCTTATCGCGGCTAGCGTCGGGGTTACGGATCCAGCGGGGTCGAACGAACGTGTTCCTGGGATCGCCGACCTCTCCATCGTAGAAGGCGAGGTGAATCGTCCTATGTAGTTCCCTTGTAAAGGTGTATTGATCGTCGTTTGTTTTGTAACGAGATGTTTTGTTTTGAGATGTATTTTTTTGGTAATTGGCGGTTTGTTTTATTCGTGCCGAGGCATTTTGTAACACCCGGGGGAAATTGGTTAAAATAGGAATGAGTTGCCGAGAAAGGGTTACTGAGGGAAAGATGGAAAACGGCCAAGGAAATCCGAATGTTCAAGGGAAACTAAGTTTGGCCGAGGGAAGTGGAAGGTTTCAGGTGATTACCGAGCCGAAACTGATCTTCGGCGAGCTTGTCAAGTTTTTCTTTGGCTTGATGGTTTATCCGAACAATCGATTGATCGATTGAGGCATGTCGGCCTGTGCACTGTTCTCGGCGTGAGTCATTGCATGCGCTGTTATGCGTCACTGCGTGAGTCATATCGTGCGCTGGCAGCGTGAGTCACAGCGTGTGCTGGCAGACGTCACAGCATGCGCTGGTAGACGTCATGATGACGTCATGGCGACTGTTTCTTGGCTATTTATACGCCTTGCTTCATTATTTTAACAAACCGTTCAAGTGAAAAGCGAGAGATAATGCAAGTTAAAACAAAATGAGACTGCATGAAAAGATTCCAAAACTATACAAAGTGAGATTAAAAACTACGAAAACAAAGCTTTAAAAAGATGTAAAACAAAGTGTTATCAAAAGCTAACGTATATGCAGTATATTGACTTAAGTGCACTTAACACATACTACTAAACATGACATTCAATAAATTTGAAAACCACCGTTTAATTTAAAATTACTAATCAAATTACATCAGCGAATAATACGATTAACTTAGTTTTTGTTTTAAATATATATAACCATTGGTTTTAAACAAGCAAAATGAAATGAAAAATAAATACTACAAATTTGAAACATTGACTAGAAACAATGACTAGAAACAGGACTGATCACTTGGAGTAACTCCAATTTCACCACTCTTTCTTGCAAGTTTGAGCTCCACGTCGATTGGTAAGACGTAAATGATTATGAAGAAGACGAAAACCCGTCGGGAATGCTTTCCTCAAACGTTTAACGTTTGCTCTTTGGAAAATTTTGTGCCTACAAGATGGTACATATATGAAACCATGAGTCTTTGGAAACATAGACAAAACAACATGTCTCTATGACTGAATCTAGAAGCATTTCAAAAACACACTTTTTCTTCAATGTTTTAGGAACAACCAAAGTCAGTAAACCAATACATTTTTCTCTGTTGAAAATCTATAATTATCATCAAGAAAAACTTGCCTCTATCCGTCGCTTTTTCTGGTTCTTGGTAAATCAATTAAGCTAAGTAATTCTATTCTCCTGCTTGACAACGAGTGGAAAAAGGTTGTTGCTCAAATGGTTAGGTATTGATACAAGCAGAGAGAGAGAAAGAGAGAGAGAATGCTTACTTCCCGTGCATGTTTTTTAATTGAGAGATGCTTCCTGAAATCATCAAGGCTTTTGCAATCACATAAACACAATTTGCAATAAAACATTCCGGTAGATTCTTCACCCCTTTCACTGCACTTCTGAAGAACATGTCTTCTTGTCTCTGAAACTGTGGAAAAGAAAAAACTAACTATAGCTCAGAGACAGCGTAATTAGTTTGGTGGTTATTTCAAACTGTACTGGAGGATGATGAGAGGGCACACAAACACCTGCAAGTAAGCTTTCCCAGAGCCACTCTGCATAAGTGACCAGGACTGACATTTTGTAAGGCCTAAACGAATAAGCCAGAAAAAGTTGTATTTCCTCCATTGTTGTAGCTCGACAAGTAAACATGCGAAATTCATTTCCACGTGATCCGATATGAGCATCATTGTAGCCGGAGGAGGATTATGCCTTCGCCATTTCAGCATATCTGAAAACATGCGCTTGTATATGACCTCTGTTCCAATAAAAAAGGAAAGCATTTCAGTAGGGGATAGTTGAAATTTAAAGCCTAAATTTCCAGAGATGGATAACCAAATGGACTAACCAGTTGAAGAGAGCCCTCGCAGGAGGTGATCATGGGCTTGTTTTTGGTCGCCATAGGCAGTGACAGAGACAGGACCAGAGTCGCCTAGATTCTTGAACGCCGCTTCCATACTCGGACGGACCCGACGAGCATCATAACCCTCGGGAATCGGACAGTCCATCATGTCCCACCACACCGCTATTTTAGCTGTCGCGTATTCAGGCTTGGCCGCGTAGTTCCTTCCCCACTTCCTCGTTACAGAGTCGAGTTCTGTATAGTTAGGGTTTGTATGCTCCTGCTTGACAAAGAGTGGAAACAGGTTGTTGCTCAAATAGTGTATTGATACAAGCAGAGAGAGAGAGAGAGGATGCTTACTTTTAGTGCATGCTTTTTACTCGAGAGATGCTTCCTGAAATTATCCAGGCTTTGGCCATCGAGAGAGCACGATTTGCAAGAAAACAAGGCAGATAATTCACCAATAATCTTGCACTGAAAAAGAAGTTTATTATCCGCGGACTCTAGTAATCGTTTCCAGTCCCACTGTTTAAGAGCGAACAGGATTGAGCTATAGTTACGCCTAACTAAATAAGCCAGAAAAAGGTTGTATTGCGTGTGTTGTTGTAGCCGGAGCAGATCCCAAGAGAAGACATCTTCCACCTGATTGGATATGAGCATCATTGTAGCCTGAGGAGGATTATGACCTCGCCATTCAAGCATATTCGAAAACATGAGTCTGCATGTGCATGCTGTTTCAGTAAAAGGAAAGGATTTCAGCTATGAACAAGTGAAATGAAAGGATTTCTAGATAATTGCCCCGTTTTGTCCCCCTACCCGTATCAGTGCTACTACTTTCAATTTAAAGCCTAAATTCGAGAGATGGATCACCAAATGGGACTAACCGGGAACGGTATGTGCAACAGCGACTCTAGTGGAAGAGAGCCCTCTGTCACGGGCTTGATTTTTGAGGGTCAATCCGTGCGGCCTTAGCCTGGTTTTGCCTCGAGCAAACTTGGCTAAGCAGCCTGACTCTTATGAAAGAACTCCGGAAGAGAAAGAACTCGAGAAAAACAAGAGAGATTACTGAATTGCTCTGATATTGATAGAAAAATGTTCGATGATTACAAATGAGGATCTCACCCCCTATTTATACAAAGACACCTCCAAAATGGATGGTGGAGATTGAATCAATCTAATGGTCATCCCTATTTTAGGGAACCTTGTTCTAAGGGCCTTGTTTTAAGGAACCTTGTTTTAAGGACCTTGTTTTAGGAAGAATGTTTAGTGGAGGAATCTAAGGAGGGTTTCAAGGAATGACTTGAAGACCTTCTAGAACCTTTGCGGGAATGTAACCTCAAGCCACGGTCCGGAAATGCGTTGGACAGGAAATGGGCCGTGACATTCTCCCCCACCTAATTCGGCGACGCCCTCGTCGTCGTGAATGCCTTGAGTCGCTCCTTGAATTGCCATAAGTCCGCTTCTGGTTCCCATGACGCGTCGGATTCCGGTAGACCTTTCCACTTGATAAGGAAGTGTGTTTGACGAGGAACACCACGCTTCCGGACAACCTTTGATGAGAGCACTTCTCCAATCTCCTTGTCGTAAGACTTAGTCATGATTGGCGGTGCTCGTGAAGACTGCCCCCGATTTTGATCCTCGATGTCTTCATGGTATGTCTTTAGCATGCTGACATGAAAAACCGGATGAATCTTCAAGGTGTCAGGTAGATCAAGTTTATAAGATACTTGGCCCACTTTGGCCGTAACCACGAACGGTCCCTTGTGTATACTCCGAAAGATTTTAAACTGCTGGGGAAGGAGTTTCACCAATACTTGATCACCTATCTTGAACTCTAGTGGCCGCCTCTTCTCATCTGCCCACTTCTTCATCCGCTTGCGAGATTTCTCCAAGCAAACTCTAGCAAAGTCCGCATGATCTTCCCATGTTTTGGCCATCTTCTGCGCTCCTGGACTCCGTTTCTCGTTTTGCGTCATGGCTAACACATGGGGAGTCGCTGGCTTTTTCCCAGTGGCAAGCTCAAATGGACTAGTGCTTGTTGCCTCACTTCGTTGTAATGATCTCGTCAGTATCACGTGGAGAAGTTTCCCTGACATATGATGTTTTCTTGAACAGAATCTCAGAATTGGTCCCAAAAACGTTTGCTTTATCCTCTGGAACTGTACATCCCCGAGAATTTTTTCAACTATACCGATGTTCTTGAGATTTGCGAACTGGTTTATATCCGGCCCTTGAGTTTGATTTGGCTCACTATTTATGGCAAAATGAAGCTTAGGCAGCGTGATACTCTGAGTATACGAACTCATTGTGTGTTCACCTGTCAAAACAAAAAAAAAAACATTCCTCATAAAACATTCCTATAACAATCAACAAGCTTTTTCAGATGAATTAACACAGGTAATGTTTTTCGTTTCCTTTCAAACTCTTTATCTTAAAATTTCGGAACATATATAACTAATTTCGGAACATATATAACTAATTTCGGAACATATATAACGAAAACTCTAATGATACGAAAAACCTAACGATATGATACGAAAAACCCCAATGATATGATACGAAATACCCCAATGATATGATACGAAAATCTACCTCGATGTTTGGGCTATGAGAAACTTCGAGAAAAGAGAAACTTCGATTCTGTCAAAGTCCAACCAAGGAATATGAGAAGTTTCGAGATAAGACGAAGGAATATCGAGCGATGATATCTCCGATATGAAACTTTCGGTGAGGATGAAGAATTTCGGCGGAGGAAGTGTTTTTTAATCGGGAGTTAAGGTTTTTGGGGTTTTTCAATAGTCTTAGATCAACGGTTAAATGAGGGGTTTTTATGTGTTCTTGTCGATTTAAGAAAGAGTTCCTAAAGACATTATATATGTTCCTAAAATGTTGCATTTCAAGAAAACTTATCTCGAGTTACGAAAACTTTCCTAAATTCATTATATATGTTCCTAAATTATTCCTAAATACGTTGCATTTCTAGGAAATCATAAATTTATAGGAAATCATGCGAATCTTGATTGCAGCATTCAATCAAAGAATTTTATGCAATGAAGAGATTTGTGAAGTAGAGAAAACCCAACACACAAACGCGTCGCGAACTGTAAATGGTACTTTTATAATTCGTCTCTGCATTATACTTTTTCTTGTTTCTTGTACATTTAAGAAGACTTTCCTAAATACGGATGATAATCAACAGTTGATATAGTCTTTTAGAGTTTTTCTTGTTTCTTGTTCATTTACGAAAACTTTCCTAAATTAGTTATATATTTTCCGAAATGGTTCCTAAATACGTTTCATTTCAAGGAGATGATCATTTTCAATATTTGGGCAGATTTACGATCCGGCAAAGAAATGGGAACGGTACACGGTCCATGGGGATTGATCTTGGACCGGAACAGAACATGCTTTTTGATAAATCACTTTGTCTCACATGGAATCTTGTTTGACATGATTTATCAGATTTGGTGTAGCACTAGTGGAATGTTCATGCAATTTTTTTTTAATGCTTATTCTTCTTATTATCAATTCCTCTATCGACCATTACCGCTCTTCTTTAAAAAAAAATAATAATAGTGGGAACAATTTATTTAAGTTTTGTTAAATTTTACCTGTAATTTTATGATTTTTCGTTGAATGGGTAATTTCTGGTTGGTCTTCGATACATGAAATTGTAAAGGTTTCAGAGTATTCACAGCTCCATTTTTCTGAAATGGAAGTTCTTCCATGCGTCAGGATATAAACAGAAACTCGATAGATAGATGATTTCTCTTCTTTCTTTTTTTTTGGCTGATTGATAAAACTTGTCGTGACAATAATGACCTGATGGTTTTTATTATTCCTTTTCTCAGTTGCTAGGTGTCAAGTAGATTCCGAGGATCATTCCAGTATTGTTGACGATGTTGTGGGAGAAAACAGTGATTCTGGGGTTGAAGAAGATGACCAGGATTTGGATGTGAACTTGACCTCAGCTCCTGGAGTTGAGACTGTTTGTGTTTTCCTCAAAAACAGTGCCAAATGTAAGGCACTGCCCCCTTTTTTCACGTGTTTTTCTATCCATCCATTAAAGATTTTTTTTTGTTTGTTTTTAATGCCCATTGTTCCCTGCAGTGGTTCCTGCTGGAGAAGAGACTGAGCTCCTTGTTGGTCTGAAAAATGATGGTAGCTAAAAAAACACCTCTTTTAGCCATGTCTTTGAGTTTTTCTGTTGGTTGTAAAACTCTTCTAAATTTCTCCAAATTGCCTGTGTGTGGCATAACAGGGAAATCTAGCATAGGTGTCATGGGGATTAGGGCCAGCGTTCATCTTCCTTATGATCATAAGTTGTTGGTTCAGAATCTAACCATGATGGTAAGTTGGTTTGCTCTAAAAATACTTTGTGCATATTCGAGGATTGAAATTCTTCTGATGCTGCCTTTTCATTTGCAGAGATTCAACAATGCATCCATCCCAACGTCTCTTCAAGCAACATTCCCGTACATCTTTGCAGTCAGCCAGTACCTTCAGGTTCACACACATATCCAACAATTAACAACACCACATTCTAAAAACTTTGTAACATCTGATCTAATTGTGTGTTGCTGTTATCTTGCACAGCCTGGAGCATTTGATCTGGTGGGTTATATCATCTACGACGTGGAAGGGAAGGCATACCAGTGTCTTTTACAATGGAACCATAGAGGTAGTTGAATCTGGAGGTCTTCTCAGCGGCGAATCTGTCTTCCTTTTAACTCTTGGAATTGCTCTCCTCCTCGGTCTATGGGCATACAGCCAAGTACAGCGTCTCACTAAGGTAAACCATTGGATCTGTTTTCTCGGTTATTCATTTGTAAAGTTGATGATACTCATTTGATAATCTTCTCTTTTACCAGAAAACCAAAAAGGTGTCCAAGGTGGAAGTAGGAACCAGGTCTACCGACGCATCACTCGGTGAATGGCTCGAGGTTCGCTTCTCTCTCTCTCTCTCTCTCTCTCTCTCTCTCTCTCTCTCTCTCTCTCTCTCTCTCTCTCTCTACGCTTCTTTCCTCTTGGTTGTGATTGAATCTGATCGAAATGTGTGTTATGTCTTCAGGGAACTCCTTTGGCCAAGACATTGTCTGGGAAATCAAAGAACAAGAAGAACTAAAAGAGCTGTTCTGCTCTTTCCAGTTTTTTATAGACTCGGCCTTTGGCGCTTTGAAAGAGATTCCAAGTTTTAAGTTCAGTCTTGAGGAAAATTTAGGTTTTAAAACGTTACTTTTTTTTTTGTTCCAGCATTGTACTATTTAGACAATCTTTCTTTCCTTCTTGACATAATTACTCTCCTCATGAAACAACTTTACTTATCAATGATGTAGAATTTTGCCGTTTACTCTTATCAATCCTCTCTATACACGAATTTGAGTATATGGCTAAAGAATTTCTAAAGATTATATAGAAGAGACTCTTGTATTCAGCGTTACTCCGAGTATACAATATAAAACATTTTATAAACAAAGATCTTAATCAAAAACCCTTTTTTCTTTCTCTCTCTCTCTGTTGCAGAGCCAAACGCTATTCAAACCACTCATGAATCAATTTTTGTTTTCCATTATTAGTTCAAGAACTACTAAGAACACAACAACAAGGTCGCAAACCTCCCTTTATTTCTCATATCATCTGTTCCATGGAGACATGCGATTTATGTCGCTGATACTTCTCAATCAAGCAGCTAACTTTCTTTGACGTGACTGAGTTCACAATGGTCGCAAACTCAAGGCCCTGGAGTCACATCAAAGGTGGGTATATGAGTTTGGTTGTATTCATCAACAGCATATCCACAAAGGCCTAAACTTATACTTTCAAGGAGGCACCACCGACAAGAAATCCATCAATGTCTTCTTGTTTGGCAAGCTCTACACAGTTCCCTCCATTGACAGAACCTGTCAATTAAGTAGGAAAATAATCAACATACAGTTTGATTTAGCAGTGGATAACTAAACTAATACACCTCCGTATATGATTCTCATGTTGGAACCATGCTTAATGAGACTCTTGCCATGCTTAAGGAGCATTTCTTTTGGCCACACCTCAAGAAATCAGTCGAAACTTTCTGTGCAAGATGTATCACTTGCAAGAAAGCCAAGTCTCGGGTTCACCCGCACGGTTTGTATCTTCCTTTACCGATTCCTACTTCACCTTGGATTGATATTTCTATGGATTTTGTGCTAGGGTTGCCCAAGATCAGACACAAGGACTCCATCTTTGTCGTGGTGGATCGGTTTTCAAAGATGGCGCACTTCATTCCATGCGCCAAGACGAACGATGCTACACAAACCGCGGACCTCTTTTTCAAAGAGATTGTCCGACTACATGGAGTGCCGAGGACGATCGTCTCGGATCGAGACACCAAGTTCCTGAGCCACTTTTGGAGAACCCTCTGGAAGACACTAGGCACCAAGCTGCTCTTCTCCACGACTTGCCATCCACAAACCGATGGCCAAACCAAAGTGGTCAACCGGACTCTCGGAACACTACTTCGAGCGACTATAGGGAGAAATCTTAAAACTTGGCTTGAAGCCTTACACCTTTTGTTGAATTTGCTTATAACAGGGCTGTCCATAGTGCTACTCACTTGTCTCCCTTTCAGGTGGCATATGGATTCAATCCCCAGGCGCCAATGGATCTTACGCCTCTACCTCAAACCGAGTTCTTAAATCTCGATGGAGTAAAGAAGGCCGAGGAAGTGAAGAAGCTCCATCAAGCGGTCAAGGAGCAGCTCGAAAGGACCAATGGCCAACGTGTGAAGAATGCCAACAAAGTCAGGAAGCAAGTGTCCTTTAAAGTTGGAGAATGGGTGTGGTTACACATGAGGCCGAAGAGGTTCTCGGATCAACGCAAATCAAAACTATCGCCCCGCGGAGACGGCCCGTTCAAGATCTTAGAAAAGATCAATGAAAATGCCTACAAGCTCGAACTCCCAGGTGAGCTTAAAGTGTCAGCTACGTTTAATGTTTCTGACTTAGCTCGTCTTGATGCAGGTGAAGACGTTTTGGGGTCAAAACCTTTTGAAGAGGGAGGGAGTGATGAGGACATCGAGCCAAAGGCCCAAGTCATCCAAGCACCACTTGTGCCAAGTGGTCCTGTGACTAGAACCAGGAGCAAGAGCATGGAAAAGAAGTTCAACATGTTCATGGACCAGCTCAGACGCAACGGTTTCTTCAGAACGGACGCTAGGCCGTTAGGCCCATCCGAGAGCACCTATTGGGCCTACTCTTTCACGCTGGTTCCACACATGATCCAGGGCGATCCAGAAGGCGATCCACATATGGATCCGAAGCTCTTTGAGTCTAGTTTCCAGAACACCAAAGATCATTCCAAGACTCCACACCAATCGGACCAGAACGTCCCAACACTGAAGGCATATCGGCTGGACCCTCTTCTAGCCGATAACACTAAGTGGCCACTCATCAAGCCCAAGTCCGTGGCCCACTTATCTATGGTCGTCTTCAACTCACCATAGACGACTTAGGCCCAAGGAGGTCATTAGTTGGGTTTGTGGATCGTTTGTGTGCTCTTTTCCCACCCTTCGTTTTTGTCCCACTGGGTTTTGCGAAGATGGGTTTTTAACGAGGCCAAACGATTCGCAATATCATTGGCCCATCTAATGACTCTCTGCAAGCCCACTAGACCGAGCAGCGAGGCCTCTTATCCCTTAGTCTATTTTCGTTTTTATTCTTGTACGCCCAATTGTTTAGGGTTTTTTTTTTTTTTTTTTTTCTTTAGCGTTGTTTTTCTCTTTAAATACTTAGAGGCTTGGTCTAAAACAATCACGCAGACAATAATTAAAGTTTTTACCTCGTTTTTGTTTCACAAAAACCCTATCTCTTTCTCTAGTTTGTGAGCTAAGTCAAACTACAGAGATTTCTTTGAAGTATCAATAGGCAGACGCACCTATTGTGGTTCTCAACACGCCACCATCGATCCATCCTATCCCGTTGAAAACAAGGAGAGACCGTTGTCCAATTGTCTCAGCAACCCCGGTCTAGATCTTGACCCTCTCGGCCAAGAACTCGACCGTATCGATCCCAAAGCTCGCCTACTCGACCCCGGTCTAGTTGTGTAGGGCTTGGAACGTGCATCAGTAAGGCAACACGTAATATGTGTAAAACAGTGGAGTTGAGTTGGTTTAGACGTAAAATATGGGAGCAAAATGAGTTTATTATATAGCCTAAAGAGTGTTTATACAAGATCACGAACATAGAAATTATAAATGTAAAATTGTAGTTTGTGTCGAGTGGAAAGGAAATTGTCCTTTTCTCCTTGTTTTACTCTTTCTTTTATACTATGAGTTCGTGTTTAACGTCTTCGTTTACTCCGTTTGATTTGTCATTAATTATGTGTGAGTCGAAATTCACACGGTCGATTCTTGTAGATGAATTTAGAGGGAACATGAGTTTCCCACAATAAATCCGCAAATAGAAATCTAAAGATGGTTTTTTTTATTATTGTTGTTAGAAAGCTTTTTAGTACCAGAGTAAAGTTGCTGAGAGTTATTGCTATTGAGAATTCCGTTTCTCCCTCTGCCTCTGATGTTTAAACAGACTTGATAAAGCCCAAGTCGAAAACCAGAATACAAATAGCAATGTGGGCCTACGAAGATTGATAAAGCCCAAGTCGAAAACCAGAAGACAAACAGCAATGTGGGCCTCAGATCAAACATCAATAAGCCCATCTCGACTCAAGCTTCATTATCCTGCAACGGCAACAGAGCATTCTCGAAAGCTCTTCACAGTCAACAGTCATGCAAATGGATTGTTGTAGCTGGATTCTTACGGAAGACAACTTTAATTTCTTATTTTTGCTTCCTTACAAAGGGGTTGGCTGTATTCTTATATGCAATGGACACGTTGCATATAAATCACGCCGCGCAGCCACCAACTAGGGTTTTGAGCGATATAGGCCTTTAGTCCGGCCCATGAAGATTATCGACTGAACTTTTCGGCCCACGGATAATGCTGTCACTTCGCCTCGGTCCATTCCGGGACACTTTCAACTGGGCAGCTCATTGTCGACCTTTTTATATTTGTACACGTGTCGTTGCGTTTTGCATTTAAATGCTTCGGGAATCGCAAACGTTCATTCATTTCCGAGGTCACGCGAGATGCCTATAAATAGCGAGATGTTCTCCTCATTCTTCATTCTTCGATCTCCAGAAAAACAAGGAGCTCTCTTCTCTCTCTTCTTTCGTTTATGTTTCCGATCTGGGTTCTGATTTGCCGCCGCACTATTTCGTTCATCCGATCCGAAGCGCGGGAATCCTTGAGTTTCTTCCGATTCGTCTACGCATTTCCGATCTCATTAATCCGAGCTGATTTAGACGTTCCGAGGCGCGATGTCTAAGACAAGAACTTCGAACAGCTCGGGTAATTCAAGAGATTCTTCTCCACGGCTCGGTCGTAATTCTGCGAGAAGTGATGGGATGAATATTTCTGAAAACAAGCTTCCCCTTGATACGGGTTTGTCGACCGATCTGGCTGAATTCGCCGAGAACTTGGATCGGACGATGTCTGGGGTAGAAGCAGGCCCTCCTAGCGGGTCAAAATCCAAACGTCCGAAGAGAGCAAAGAATCTTCTTGGCTCCAGTCTTTCTAACGAGGAATCTCTTGCCGAGCTGAGGCGACGCTTCGAGATTCCCGAAGAAGTTGAGTTTGTAATTCCTAAACCATCTGACCGAGCCGACGAGCCACCTGTCGGCTGTTTTACTGTCTACGAGGGTTTCTTTCCCTTGTGCTTCTTGTGGTTTCCCATACCGGAATTCATTCTGAGGTATCTTTGGAAATACGGGATTGCGGTAAGTCAGATCCCACCTCGGGGGCTTCGTCATCTGATAGGGATCTGGACTAGATGTGTGGAGTGTCGGATCGATATTAATCTTAATCATCTCCGAAGCCTGCTGGAGGTTCGAAAGGTCTCTGGCTCGAAAAGGGTTTATCTTTCCAATAAGGCCGGTTTCAGAGTTGTTGGAGGTTTCCCGAGCAAGGACGTTTGGGAGGATCATTTCTTCTACGTCCGGATCTCCGAGGCTTCGGTGGACCGATCTTGCCTTAACAAGATCGTGACGAGCTGGGGGTCGCTTGGTAGCTATTCTGCATATTTATATTTTGTTGTACCGTCTAGTGCTCTTTAAGATAACTTCATGCTCTTGTCTTTGTAGTTCAAGGCGTGCCTCTGAAGAAACCTGACGACCTACCCGAGGTGTGGGCGATCCTATCATCTGAGAAAATCGACTGGAGGAAGGATTTTTCGTTTGAGAGGGTGAAGAAGGCTCGGTCTGTTGGCAATTGTACCCCGGCACATTCGAAGACTCCAGGTGATAGCACTTTGATGAGCATGGCGAGATTATCGATTCGCGCAAAGGAGCTCGCGGCGATAGAAGCTGCGAAGAGGACCGCCGAGGCGGAGGAGAGAGTGTCACAAGTTGCCGAGCAGAATTTGAATCCCACTGCGGCCGAAGAGATGACCCGGGATGTAGCTGTTCCCGAAGCGGTGATCTCGGGAGGCGTTGCTCCCGCGACAAACGTTGGTGATTCCGGAAAGAATACGGCTGACCTCTCCGAGCCTTCTGCCCCTGTTATCACGGAGAAGACATTGCCAGTTCCCCTACAGACGTCTAAACCTCTGGCTTCGGGGAGGCGTGAGAGCGAGCCGAGCCGGAAGCGTCCCTCGTCACAGCAAGACCAAGGGAAATCCTCTGAGAAGAGAAAACGCACTGATCAATCCTCCACCGAGCCGGTGCCCCCTAAACTAATAACCGACGATCCCGCTATGTCGGCTACTCTTCTTTCAGGGATCAACGGCCCCGAGGCTAAGCTTCCTCCCCTCGACAGACTCTCTGAGGAGAAGGCGTACGTAAATATGGCGTTGCGTTGTACCAAGGTAGGATTCGTTTCTTCGTAATGCAGATTCGAACGTGTCGAGTTTCGTTCTGATTGATTGTCTTGCAGTTTATCGCCTCTATCAACGAGATGGCCGCTGCTTATGAAACCGAGGCTCGTCGCAACAAGCGCCGAGCCGACGAGGCGCGGAAGGATGCTTCGGTAGAAAAGAAGAAGTTGTCCGAGGCGGAGAAGCAATTGATTTCTCTGTCGACCAAAGTTACGGATCTTGAGGCAGATAGGGTGGCTTTGAAGGAAGAAACCGTTAAGTCTGTAGATCTCGCGGCCCGATGTAAGGCTCGACAGGAGAAATTGGAATCGGAGATTGCTTCCCTGGAGCGACAGATCGAAGAGAAAAACGCCCTGCTTGCCACCGAGATTGAGAAGGCTCGGAAGGAAGCTGGGCGCGAGTCGGCCCGTAAGTTCGAGGGTCAGATTTCCAAGGCGAGAGAGATTATAGACAGACTGAAGGATGCCATGGGCAGAGAGCGCCAGTTTGCCGAGGTCAACTGTAATTTGCAACTTATTGCTTCTATCAAGTCGGGGGAGGTTAAGTCTCTAGATGACGAGGCGGCGAGGCTAAAAACTTGGAAAGCCGATTACGTAGGCGTCGAGGAAGAGGTCGACAAAATCGAGGCTTGCTTGAGGGAGGAGCTGAAAGTTTCTCCTATCTAGGGATTCTCTTTGCGACGAGATGCCGACCAATCTTCCCGAGGCTAGGGCTGGGGGTTCCGTTGACCAGGACGCGAACCGAGTAGAGTAGCTGTTGTTTTTTTTTTGCAAGGGCTAGAAGACCCCTGACCGGCTTGAAGACCCCTGACCGGATATTTTTTAAATATTTTATGTCTGGACGGATCCAATGACTTGTTCTTCTCTTTTCGACTCGTATTTAAAGTATGTCAATGACATCTTCTGAGTAATAGTCTAATATAAAAACTATACACAGATTACTCATTTGAACTTCTCCAATTTAACAGGCTTCCGTTCACTGATGTTCACGGAGATCCAAGCTGGCCCTAAAACCCTCTCATCTTAATGTCTCCATCATGTTTAATTTCAAAACTTTTAAATTTACTATTTTCTGATGGATACTATACTTGTTATATTATTCTAAGGTTTACGCACTTCATTTATTATTTACCATGATTTATTCATCTTTACCATTTATTTGAGTTCTGAATATATTTTGTCATTATTGTCATATTTAGATAATTTTGAAAATATTTTCTCATATTAGAGTCTATCTACTTATTAGAGTCAATGCGTTAATTGAACATCCACATTGTTTTTATTTGCATTTACTTTATTTTTGGTAAATAATGCTATAATTAGACTACGAAATTTGTCTTTAATGCAGTTTGTTGTGGTTATCAAATAAGAGTAAATGTAAAGTAGTGAGTAGGTTTATATCAAATCCTGACTACTTAATTAAACGTGAAATGTGACTGCATGCGAGATCACACACCTATACCAACAAACAGGAGTTGCCAAGAATATTCCTAAAATACATTTCAGATAATAATATCAAAACGAATACAAATGTTTGTATATGTTAAAAATAGACCATACAAAATGAACCTTCTTTGTTAACAACACGCCAGTCCGTTAATAAACTAGCACTATGTTTCAGAACATTGAAATATAATATAATACGCCCTTGGCCCGACTGATCTCTCAAAAGAGCGGCAATAGATTGGATAATCCTTGAACGGGTGTTCAAGGCGGTGGAACCGTAGCTTTGGAAAATGTGGAGCAGGCTCGTGAGAATCCTCTCAAAGTTCCTTCCAACACTCGAGGTTAAGGAACTTGCAGACACTTCCGTTTACTCTTGCAGACACTTCCGTTATAAATCCTTGAAGGCGCTTGCAGACACTTCCGTGACGACGATTGGTAGAATGGCTATCCACAAAGGAAGGTGGAAATTCCTTTGATAAACCGTTTTCGAATTCCTTAGACTCCACTAAAGAGAACGAAAAGAAAAGAGTAGTTTTATTGAATGATTGTTGATTGTTGAGATCAACAATGATCTCGCCAAGTTTAAATAGGCAAAGAAGTTCAAAGGCCTAAAAATTACATCGAAAAATGAAAAGGAATTTAAAGCAAAGTTTGAATTGAAGTTTGACTTGATTTAATGTTTTGTTTGCCCCTTGAACTTCCATATCGAAAATTGGTAGTGGACTTGGGGTTGGGGAAGAAGTGCCAAGGCCTCATTAAAAACCTTGTCATGTAAAACCCATTGGGTAAAAACCATGACTAAGGAAAAGAGGGCACTTGGGCTTGAATCAAAACCAATGCGGTTTGAAACACCTCTTCTTTAGAGCCCAAGTGTTCTGATCGGTTGTGGGCTTGATGAATGAGTCCTCCTAGTGCTTCCTTGAGTCGCTTTGTCTTGGCTCGCGTCATTGCTCCTTCGGGTACGACTAAGGCATCGTCCGGTTCGTCCTTAACCTCGGCTACAAGCTCGGCAACAAACTCCGGGTCCTTAGTGTCGTCTAGGATCATATCATGCCCCTCCTCAAATCTGGACTATCTGCAACAAAAGGGATCAAGTCAGAAACATTAAAACTAGAACTAATATCGTACTTACCTTGCAAATCGAGCTTGTAAGCGTTGTTGATCCTTTCGAGCACACGGAATGGGCCATCGGTCCGTGGCATAAGCTTCGACTTTCTTTCATTCGAGAATCTTTCTTTCCTCAAGTAAACCCAAACAAGATCTCCCGGCTCAAAGATTTGTTCACGCTTTCCTTTGTTGGCTTGCTTGCGGTATTGTGCGGTCCTCTTCTCGATGTTCCTCCTTGCTTGTTCATGCATCTGCTTCACGAGCTCAGCCTTTCTTTTCCCATCAAAACTTAAAGCTGTTGGAAGCAGGGATCATTTATGCCATCTCAGAAAGTTCTTGGGTCAGCCCAGTTCACGTTGTGCTTAAGAAAGGAGGAATCACTGTGGTGAAGAACGTGAAGGATGAGCTGATCCCTACAAGCACGATCACTGGTCATCGGATGTGTATTGACTACAGGAAGTTGAATGCAGCCATAAGGAAAGATCACTTCCCATTGCCTTTCATTGACCAGATGTTGGAGAGATTAGCGAGTCACCCATACTACTGTTTCCTCGATGGGTACTCAGGCTTTTTCCAGATTCCTATACATCCAGAGGATCAGGGGAAGACTACCTTTACATGTCCTTATGGTACATTCGCCTACAGCAGGATGCCATTTGGATTATGTAACGCTCCAGCAACATTCCAGAGGTGTATGATGTCTATCTTCACAGACATGATTGAGGAGTTTATGGAGGTGTTCATGGATGATTTTTCAGTTTATGGATCGTCATTCAAGAACTGTCTGGATAACTTGTGCAAGGTGCTACAGAGATGCGAGGAGAAACACTTGGTCCTTAATTGGGAAAAGTGTCATTTTATGGTTCAGGAAGGCATAGTTCTTAGGCACAAGGTTTCTAAGGATGGGATCGAGGTTGACAAAGCTAAGATTCAAGTTATGACAAGCCTACAACCACCGAAATCTGTGAAGGACATTCGAAGCTTCCTTGGTCAAGGACTTCTCCAAGCTAGCCCGCCCTCTCACCGCCCTGTTATGCAAGGACATCAACTTTGATTTCACCCCTGATTGCCTTGCAGCCTTTGAGGAGATTAAGAAAGCCTTGGTGAGTGCTCCTATTGTCCAACCTCCGGATTGGAATTTACCTTTTGAGGTTATGTGCGACGCGAGCGATTTTGCAGTTGGTTCAGTTCTGGGCCAGAGGAAAGACAAGAAACTTCATGTTATCTACTATGTCAGCAGAATGTTGGATGATGCTCAGAGGAACTACATCACCACAGAGAAGGAGTTGCTTGCGATTGTTTTCTCTTTTGAGAAATTTCGGTCCTATTTGATTGGGAGTAAGGTGACTGTCCACACGGATCATGCTGCTCTCAAGTACTTGCTGCAGAACAAGGATCTCAAGCCTCGCCTATGTCGTTGGGTCCTTTTACTCCAAGGTTTCGACATCGAAGTCAAGGACAAAAAGGGCGTCGAAAACGAAGTTGCAGACCATCTCTCGAGGATGAGGATCGATGAGGACGTGCCTATTGATGATTTCCTATCTGAGGAGAACATTTACTTCATCGAGACTGAGTTTCACAGCGTTCCTGCCAAAAATCTGAAATTTTCACGAGCAGCAGGTTTTGGTATCGATCGATACTCCCCTAGTATCGGTCGATACCCGTCGCCAGCCAGGCCATATTTGCCGATGGATCACTTTGATGTTGAGGAATTTCTAGCTGCTGTGGCTACTCCTGCTCGACCTTGGTATGCTGATATCGCCAATTACCTTGCTGCAGCTGATGAACCTAAGCATCTAGAGCGACATGTTAGGAAGAAGTTCATGCGTGACGTAAGGAGATTCTTCTGGGATGAGCCTTACCTGTACAAGCACTGTTCTGATGGGATGTACAAGAGATGTATTGCGGAGTATGAGGTACCAGAGGTGTTGTACCATTGTCATGGGTCTGTTAGAGGAGAGGGAAGATCAGTAAGCGACATGAGATGCCACAACACTTCATCCTTGAGGTGGAAGTTTTTGACTGCTGGGGCATTGATTTTATGGGGCCTTTTCCTTCATCATCTAAGAACAGGTACATTCTGGTTGCTGTGGACTATGTGTCCAAATGGGTGGAAGCGATTGTTAGTCCAACCAACGACTCCTCTGTGGTTCTTAAGCTGTTTAAGTCCATTATTTTCCCTCGATTCGGAGTACCTCGTATTGTTATTAGTGATGGTGGCACTCACTTTATCAACAAGGTCTTCGAAAAGCTATTGAAGAAGCATGGTGTAACTCATCGCGTGGCTACTCCTTACCATCCTCAGACTAGTGGGCAGGTTGAAGTCTCCAACAGGCAGATCAAGGAGATTCTGGAAAAGACAGTGGGTACTATTAGGAAGGATTGGTCTACAAAGCTAGATGATGCACTTTGGGCTTACATGACTGCTTTCAAGACACCGCTTGGGACTACTCCGTTTCACTTTCTGTATGGGAAAGCGTGTCACCTTCCGGTGGAGATCGAGCATAAGGCAGCATGGGCTACAAAGCTGATGAATTTTGACATCAAGTCTGCAGATGAGAGGCGTTTGATTCAGCTGAATGAGTTGGATGAGATTAGGCACTACGCCTATGAGAACTCGAAGCTGTACAAGGAGAGGACTAAGAAATATCACGACAAGAAGATTCTATCTCGCCACTTTGAACCCAATGACCAGGTACTTCTGTATAACTCTCGTTTGCAATTGTTTCCTGGAAAATTGCGTTCTCGTTGGTCAGGTCCCTTCACCATCAAGGAAGTCCGACCACACGGTGCGGTTGTGCTAATAAGTGCTGAAGGCAAGGAGTTCACTGTCAATGGACAGAGGGTGAAACACTATTGAGCGAAAGCTGAGATTTCAAGAGGACACATTGTGCCTCTGGATGATGCACCCACTGCCTAGGAATCCGCACAGTCAAGCTAGTGACTGAAAAGAAGCGCTTGGTGGGAGGCAACCCACTGGTAAGTTATACATAAGTTTTTCTATTATTTTTGTTTTTGATTTTTGGTTTTTGGTTTTGTGTTTCACGTGAAGAAGCAGATTCAGAAGAGTGGTATCAATCGACACCCATCCGGTATCGATCGACACCATCCACACGACAAAGGAGCTGGGTATTTCTTAGGGGACCGTGAGCAACAGATCGATCGATGTCAAAATTGCATCGATCAATATCCCTAGTATCGATCGATACCAACATGGTATCAGTTGATACTCGCCACCCAGGTAAGCCTCCTTCGATTTTCACCTATCCACTCAACTCTTCTGATTTCTTTTACCAACTCTAGACTTGACAACACTGGGGACAGTGTTGTTTAAGTCTGGGGGAGGTAGTTGCTGACAACGTGTTTATTTTTCTTAGAGTCAGTTGTTTTTGAGTCATTTGTCGTTTTATTGAGTCAAAATTTGTTTTATTGAGTCAAAACCTGTTGGAGATTATGATATTGTTCTTGAATCTACTGTTCTGACTTTGCTTCTAAGTGACCACTGTTACAGAATCAGTTATAAATCGACTAATGAAAAATCCAAAGGCTGACTAGTTAACTAGAAGACACACATGTTTCCAGCAGAGTTCTTTTAAAGCCTGAGCCAAATTTCTGCACTTCATCGACGTGGTTAGTATTCACAGAGCTTGATTCCTCATTCATATCTGACAAAGGAACCCATGTGTTTAAAAGTGATAGTATCTCTCTCCCCTATTATAAGTTAATAAATAAGTACATGAAAAGATGAGATGATTTTCTCCTAAGTAGAGGGTTAGGAATGTTTCTAGCGATCCCATTATTCTACTTGGTGAGGGATGATCACACAGAGGATTGGAAGCGAGGCTAGGATTTTCCTGTGATGCCATTATTCGCCTACACCCTTTGATACATTGAGAGGGAAGAACCGGGGATTCGGTGGCAAACACCATCAATACTCGCGTCTCATACCTTGACGTGTATATGCGAATCTAGTCAAAAAAAAGAAAAAAAAAAGAAGAAAATATGATAAGAAATAAGTCTGGGGAGAGAAAGTGATACAAAAAGTATACAATTGGGTGGTTCCTTGTCATGATATTGTATGGGAAATAATCTAGAAGGTTCTTGGTATTAACCACAACGATGAAACTGGCGATGATGGGTTTGATTGAATGGAGCTGCGAAATAATGTGTGTAGTCTGGAAGCTGCGAATGTCTATGGAGAAGTACATGGTGGTTAGATTTGGAACTAGTTAGGTGACATTTGGGTGCTTGGGAAAAGGGTCATTGCAGTGTTTCAAGAACAAGTGAGTCTCCGTGTTTTCAAACTTCTTTCTCTGGTTTGGTCTTCTATTTGCTTGAGGGCAAGCAAAGGCTAAGTCTGGGGGAGTTGATATATTATGGTTTTTACCCCTTTTAAGCCATGATATAAGTCCGTTTTATAGAGTATTTCTACTATTTTGTAGTGTTTTAGAGTCTTTTACAGGTTTTAGCACATTTGGAGCATAATTGGAGATATTAGAGCTTTCTGGAGCATTTTGGAGCATAACAGAAGTTCGTGTAGCTGAGTACCCGATTCGAAGCCCTTGTATCGACCGACACCACCTGGTGTCGATCGATACTGACACCATGAAGGAAGGAAGCGCGTCATTGCCCCAATATCGATCAATACTGACTAGTATCGGTCGATACTCACTGCAACAAGACACAAGTCACGACTTTTATGAAGAGTTGAAGAATTGCAAAATTGCCCAGAAGACTTTATTATTTACAATTAAGCCCATAACGTGTTTTAGGAGTTTAAGTTAGGTTTTTAAGCCACTTTGGCTAATAAGACTTTATTACGCTTTATTTCTATTCTGAGTTTTGTGAGAGAGCTTTATGAGGGAGACAAGTCTGAGACTATGTTCGTCCGAGAGAAGATTTCGAACTCTCTTGTTACTCTACTTTTTATTATTTATCGGAGTATTATTTCAGTCATGTTATTGTTTCAATTACCATGTCTGAGTAGTTCTCTTTTAGGTTTAGGGTTCTCATAAAAGGATTTCTCTGAATGTTAGATAGATCAATTTATTAGGGTTCATAATCAATTAAGTTCTTCACCATAGGTTGTTCTTAGCGCCAATTCTAGCCTGATCACCTAGAACTTAGATCTTAGGTTAATTGATTAGGCACGAAAGTGCAATTGAATAACCTGACAGAACCTAGGGTGAGCAAAATAACTATCTGCAAAGAAATTTGGTTTAGTTGCTTTGTGAACATATCAAACCTGAACTCTAAAGCTGGTTTAGATCCTTAGGATTAGCAAAGAAATTTGGAATTCTAGGACTTAGACTTAGATAATTCTCGCAACGAAAGTTGATTAATTATAATTCAGTGTTTTGAGTTCAAGAACCGTGCTAAATCTTAATCCTGATAGATTGATTTGTCTGCTTTCTCTGATTTCTTGAGAGATACCCTGAGCCTAGTTTTTCCCATTGAATTTACAACCACTTGATAATCTTAGCTGTTTTCTGTTTAATCTATTGACTTAGCTTAATTCAAATCTTGCAATCTATTGAGTGATATCTTGAGTCTTTGTGGTTCGACCCCTAACTTACTGCGACTACTGCTTTAGTACTTTAGGGTATTATATCAAAAATAATCAAAGGTTGTTTTGACGACAAAGAACTCTTAACCTCTTCGATTCTCACAAGAAAGTTTGAATCGCTCACGGGTTTGCTCTCAAAGGCCTTTAGCTTGGTTTCTCTCAGGCTCTCTTTTTCTTTTTGGTGAGTAGTGTTTAGAAAATCACTCAAAATGTTTACCTCTCCCTCAGCCGCATGCTCCTCATAATCGTCATAGATAGGTGCGGTCTCAAATTCCTTCCTTTCTTGCTCCTCGGACAAAGATAGAAGTGAAACAGAAACTACTTCGTTTGCTTTTAACTCTAACTCTCCATTGTTGGGAAGAACCACAGTTTTCTTGTAAGAGCATTCTTTTGCATAGTGTCCTTTCCCTTGACACTTCTGATTTGGCTCATGATGGTGATGGCTGAGAACATGTTTCTTCCTCATGATTGCTTTCATCTCGGCCCATGTCTCCACTAGATATTCTCCATTATGCCTCTTTGAAGTTACCAATCGATGCCACCTATAGAGTGGATTCTCACAAAATACAGTAGCGGCAATCCGTACCTTATTGCTCTCCGAAAAGTGATGGGAATTAAAAACGAGTTCCACCTTTCTCTCCCACTCCAAGTAGGTGTCCGGATCATGTTTACCGTAGAATGATGGAATTTTGAGCATGAGATCTCCACGACCAAATCGTAAAACTAAGATAGATAGAAAGTGAAGAATTACAAACCAATATCTTTTTTTTTTTTTTGATTTACGAAATTTTTTTTTTTTTTTGAATTGGTTTTGATACAAAAGATAGAAAGAAGAAGAATATGAAAATATAGAAATGATTAGAAAATACCGATAATCAAGAGCGTGGCTCTGATACCACTTGATACGATCTCCCAAAGAATGCACACTCTTGTCGGTAATGAAGCGTAAGTGACTTGGATAATCCTTGAACGAGCAAGGCGGGGGAAGTGAATGGCTGCGTCGAGGGCTATGAACGACACTCGGTAAACCTGAACCGAAGGCTAACCACCGAAGGAACGTTGTGACTCTTCGGCTAACCACCTCGGAATCGGAGTGAACACAAGGCTAACCACCTAGTGATCGGATTGTGATCAAAGAGCTAACCACTCAAGGATCGAAATGATTTCTTGGCTAACCACCAAAAGAATCGAAAAGTTCACAAAGGAACAAAGGAGAGAAATCTCGAATAAGTTTATAAAATTGGATGATTGAAAATGAAGAACTACAAAGAGTATTTATAGGAAGAGAATGTGAAGAGGTGAAGAAGAAAGGCACAAAATACAATGCATGGGAAATAACAAAGTCTAATTAAATCCTAAGACTAAGACCATTGACTTTTGACTCCATTGAAGTCTTGTTTGAATGCCCCTTAGCCTTCTATTTTCGTGCATGGTGATGGTGATGATGATCTTTGCACATCATGGAAGAGATTGGGCCAAATGTGAGATGTAAGCCCAAGCCTAATTAAAACCTCTTTTGGTAAACCCATTGGGACAAACCCAAAAGGAGGAAAAAGAGTACAAGGACAAACACCTTGGGCCAAACCTCAACAACCCATGATGAACTCGGACCATGCTATAGATGATGTGCAGGTGTTGAGTTCGGATCATGTTGAAAACGATGTGCGGGAGCTCGGTCCAACGGAAGTTCAGAACATGTTCAATCTTCTTGTATCTTGACGGTTTCAGGGCATAGGTAAGCTTCTTGGGAACATCTTTGATGAAGGAAATGATGCCCAAAACGCTGAAGCCTTGACAGTAGATTCATTTAGAAGTTACAGCTCCGAAATGAAACAAGCCGAGGATCAGTTGAGTTTGAACTTGAATATCTTCCAAACGAAAACTGGGATCGACTTGATTCCAACTCTCCATGAACCTCTGATGGATCAAGATTGTAGAACAGCGTGATTTGTAGACTAACTCCCCTTGGTTTGGTTGGAAACCTTCAAACAAGGCGTATCTGTCCGAATCGGGTATGCTGGGAATCACCCGATTTGCAAATTGCATAACTCCTTCTTCCGAATTCGGATCGGACTGATTCCACTTTGAGAAGTGTTCTGTGTGAGCTGAGAATTTTTTTCCAAGTGGTCTCATGTGCTGAATCCTCATGGTTGAATTTAGATGCTCCAAGAAAGGCACATGTGTCCTGATTGACTCCGTTGCGACTTGTGGGGTGCGTTTGATGGAGTTTTGGTTCAGCTGCTGCTATGTTGACCTTGTCAATATCCTCTGGATCAAGCTCTGCCACAAGCTCAGGTTCAATCGTGGCCATGATCGTATCACCTTCCTTTTGTGTTCCCTTGACTTCCCTAGGCTAGAATAGGTCGCATCTAGCCGTAGACCATAAGTCCTTTCACCACTTTCACATCGCAAGACCAATCTCTTCAAAAGGCGCCTTGGTCCCCTTCGTAGGCGTTAAGACCGATGTGGCTCGTCTTCGTCGTGACACATGCCTATCGCTAGCCTTTAGGCTTTTTGACAGGTCATATGGCTCTCGCTAGGCCACTTGTCGCGTTACTGGCCGTCCGTTCGTTTTCGGCGAAAAACTCTTCTTCCGCGGGTCTTCTCCGACCGGATGATCTTTTCGGTTGATCATGGGTCCTTCTGACCGTTCGACTCGGTTCGGATCTTCCATGGCCCGTTCGACCATTTTTGCTAAGTTCAGCATAAGTCGTTTCCTTCCCAATTCTACGTCCTCTCTTCTCCTCCTTGCCCATCGTGTGGTCGAAATTGCGTTTGGGAGACTTTGGTTTTGTCGTGTCCGTTCTTATCCTTCTTCCGGCTAGAATTTCTTTCCCTCGGCAAGAAATCTGCTTCTCTCGGCTAAAACCGCATCGTCTCGGCAATAATTTCCATCTCTCGGCTAAACCGTACCCTCTCGGCAAGAACTGAGCCTTCTCAGCTAAAACCAAGCTCTCTCGGCAAGAACTGAGTCTCCTCGGCTAAAACCGTGCCTTCTCGGCAAGAAATCCTTCCTCTCGGCTAAAACCGAATTCTCTCGGCTAAAACCGAGTCTTCTCGGCAAAACTGGATTTTTGCCTGCTAAACTGGTCTCGTCTGGGTAACTTCTCTTCCGCTCGTCCCAACTTGATTCTGGCTCGACCAAAGTTTTTATTTTGGCCTAGCCTTTTAGAAACCATCCTCCTTTGGTCGTCTGCTCGACCTTGATTTTTCCTCGACCATCGACCAGAATTTTCTTTGACCGGACGGGGTATTACATTGACGGTCAAAACAACAAATGGAAAGGAAAGAGCAAAGATGGGAAGTCTGATATGCTCAAATTTATACCCTATAAGTACTAAAGCAGTTGTTGTAGTATATGTAGGGGTCGAACACAAGAACTCCAGAATTCACGCAATAGATTATATAGATCCGAATTAAGCTAAACCAAACAATGAAATTAAATGTGAGTACGTAAATTAAACAAGTTGTGAATCAATGGGAAAGAAGATAGGCTCAGGGTATTTCTCAGGAATTCAATGAATGTAGATAAACTAACTAACATGATTCAGATTTAGCGCGGTTCTTGAACTCAAATCACTAAAGTATAGCTAACCAACTCTCGTTGCGAAAATTATCTAAGTCTAAATCCTAGAATTCAAAATCTCTTTGCAAATCCTAAAGTCTAAACCAGCTTTTATTTCAAGTTTGATTTGTTCACAAAAAAACAAAACCAAATCTCTTTGCGAATAGTTATTTTGCTCACCCTATGTTCTGTCAGGTAATTAATCGCACTCTCGTGCTTAATCAATTATCCTAAGATCTAAGTTCCAGATTCGTCAACCTAGAATTAGCTATGAGAACAACCTATGGTGAAGAACTAATTCACATGGTGAATCCTAATTAACTAATTAACCTAACATTCAGAGAAAACCCTTATGAGAACCCTGAACCTAACAAAGGATCTACTCAGACATGGAGATTGAAAACAACATGATTGAATAGATCATCAAAGAAATCAATAAGAAACATGAGTTCAGAATTGTGTCTCTCTAAAACCATGTAACAAATCTCTCTCACAGTATCAAGAATAAGAATAAAGCTTAGCCAACAAAAGTGGCTGAAAAACCTAATTATAATGCTAAAACACGTTTTGGGCTAAATTGTAAATAATAAAGTCTTCTGGACCAATGTGCAAATTCTCCAGACTTGTAAAAAGCCGCGTTTCCTGTTTTCCTGCAGTGAGTATCAACCGATACTAGTCAGTATCGATCGACACTGGTCACTGCTTCTTCTACTCGCCAGACTGGACTGTCTTCACAATAACTGGCATAACGTTTGATCACACCGTTGGAATGGCCTCAAACCACTTCCAAATGAAAGCTAATCCATTGATCTGTCTTGTATCAAAATTTGAGCTCAATCCATCGGTGGGAAGTTCTTCAATTCTTTTTTTAAAGTCACGACTTGTGTCTTGCTACAGTGAGTATCGACCGATACTAGTTAGTATCGACCGATACTAGTTAGTATCGATCGATACTGAGGCCTCAAATCGGGTACTCAGCTACACGAACTTCTGTTTTGCTCCAAAATACTCCAGAAAGCTCCAAAAGCTCTAATATCTCCAATTATGTTCCAAACGTGATAAAACCTGTAAATCCTAGCATCGCTTTCAACCTTTGTGTGATCATTCCTCACCATGTAGAATAATGGGATCGCTGGAAACATTCCTAACCCTCTACTTAAGAGAAAATCATCTCATCTTTTCATGCACTTATTTATTAATTAACAGAAGGGGAGAGAGATACTATCACTTTTACACACATGGGTTCCTTTGTCAGATATGAATGAGGAATCAAGCTCTATGAATACTAACCACGTCGATGAAGTGCAGAAATTTGGCTCAGGCTTTAAAAGAACTCTGCTGGAAACATGTGTGTCTTCTAGTTAACTGGCCACCCTTTGGATTTTTCATTAGTCGATCTGTAACTGATTCTGTAACAATGGACACTCAGAAGCAAAGTCAAAACAGTATATTCAAGAACAAGATCATAATCTCCAACAAAATTTTGACTCAATAAAACAAATTTGACACAAAAATGACTGACTCTAAGAAAAACAAACACGTTGTCAGCAACTACCTCCCCCAGACTTAAACAACACTGTCCCCAGTGTTATCTAGTCTAGAGTTGGTAAAAGAAAACATAAGAGTTGGGTGAATTGATGAAAATCGAAGGAGTTATCCGAGATGGTGATGAGTGTCGACCGATACATCACTGGTACCGATCGATACTCGTAGCAAGTTTCTGGTCCTTCGTCGCGTGGATGGTGTCGATCGATACCGGGTTGGTGTCAATCGATGGTGCTCTTCTGAATCTGCTTCTTCACGTGAAACACAAAACCAAAAACCAAAAATTAAAAACAAAAATAATATAAAAACGTATGTATAACTTACCAGTGGGTTGCCTCCCACCAAGCGCTTGTTTTTAGTCATTAGCTTGACTTTGGCTCAAGTGATCAGTCAGGGCGAGGTTGAGAGCTTACTCCCATGCAAGTTCCACATCTAGATACTTGTAGACTCAGAGTTTTACTCAACATGCTCTCTATAACCTCTTTTCCTTTCTCTTTCAGCTCCGGAGTAAGAATGACTCTAGCCTTGGAGAATGGTTTTATGGTTCCTTTGCACTTCACCTTGTATTCAATCGAATCCCCATCACACTTTTGAGGGATTAAAGTCATAGAGGGAGCACCTTTTACTCCTTTGCCCTTTACCTTCTTCTTTGCCTTAGCTGTTTTGACGTCTTTCTTGGTGATGACAGAAAGACTATCTAGAATGTCCATAACAGTTGGCTCAACATAAGGCTCTTCCAAAAGATCAACCATCAACGTCTCTCCTGTAGCAACGGTGATGCAAGAGATATGTTTGGGAGCTCTTCCAGGAGGGATGACCTTATAGGAGACCTCTTTGTCAATGTATGAGAAGGAGACTCTCTTACTGGGCGTGTCTATAACTACACCAACTGTAGCCATGAACGGTCTTCCAAGAATCAAAGGTACTTTTGAATTTTCGCTCAACTCCACAACCTGAAAATCAGTAGGAACTAGACAATCTCCTACTTTAACAGGCAACTCAGAGATGGTACCGTATGGAGTTGATGTTGAAGAATTCGCGAATGTCAGAGTCATCTCAGCAGATCTAATACCAATTCTCAATCTCTCTGCAATTGCCCTTGACATGACATTGACGCTAGACCCTGAATCAACGAGAGACTCTTTGAATTCAACTCCAGAGATGGAGCATGAAACTGAAAATTTTCATGGGTCTTCTCTCTTAGTCAACTGCTTCAGTGGAGGTGGTGTACTTCTGGCCTTGATGAAGAGTGCCTTGATCTCTTTCTCAGTTTCTCTGCAGTTTTGGAAGTAACACTCCAAATGACGGTTTTCAAAAGCTTCTTCAAAAGATATAGTGTGGGGAATCCTCCTGACCATCTTCTCAAAAGCTAGCAACTTCTCCGCAGTTATGGGTTTCATGAGATGCCTAGGTGGTCGAGGGTATGGCACCTTAGGCTTGTAAACCCTCTCTGGCGTCAACTCAGGTGTCTTCTCAGTTTCTGGCTCAGTCTGCGAGGGGTGTCGACCGACACCCGATGAGTGTCGATCAATACTGGGCTTCTGCGTTGCCACTTCAGATAAGTGTCAATCGATACTGGTAGTGGTGTCGATCGACACTCTTGGTTTTGAAACGTCATGAAGAGCATTTTCTACTGGTATCGATCGATATTGGCTAGTATCGGTCGATACTCGGGGATTTCTAGAATTCTCATCATCATCTTCAACAAATTCGAAATTTTCTGCAGTAACACCCTTTTCTACCACTGCAGTGACCTCTTCTCCAGTATTCGAAGTGATTGCATTGACGTATCCATGCTGTGATTGAACCATCTTTCCCTTGACAGCTGCTGAAACCTGAGCTACCTGAGTTTCCAGCATCCTGTGGCTAGTACTGAGAGCATCGATTTTCCCATTCAAATCTGCATACAAGGCCTCCATCTTCCCTTTTTGTGCGTTCCAAAAGTGCTAGCTGCTCGTTTGACAGATCTACTAGCTGAGTGTTCTTGTTTCTCCTGGTTTCGCGATTAAGCATGCACTTGAAACACAAAAGATCAAGAACATAAGTAACCGGAAAAAAAACGCGACGAGTGTTGACCGATACCACTAGGGTGTCGAAATTCTTCACTAAAATCTAATGGCGAAATTGAGTCCCCGGCAACGGCGCCAAATTTGATATGCTCAAATTAATACCCTATAAGTACTAAAGCAGTTGTTGTAGTATATGTAGGGGTCGAACACAAGAACTCCAGAATTCACGCAATAGATTATATAGATCCGAATTAAGCTAAACCAAACAATGAAATTCAATGCGAGTACGTAAATTAAACAAGTTATGAATCAATGGGAAAGAAGATAGGCTCAGGGTATTTCTCAGGAATTCAATGAATGTAGACAAACTAACTAACATGATTCAGATTTAGCGCGGTTCTTGAACTCAAATCACTAAAGTATAGCTAACCAACTCTCGTTGCGAAAACTATCTAAGTCTAAATCCTAGAATTCCAAATCTCTTTGCGAATCCTAAAGTCTAAACCAGCTTTTATTTCAAGTTTGATTTGTTCACAAAACAACTAAACCAAATCTCTTTGCGAATAGTTATTTTGCTCACCCTAGGTTCTGTCAGGTAATTAATCGCACTCTCGTGCTTAATCAATTATCTTAAGATCTAAGTTCCAGATTCGTCAACACTACAAGAAATTAGTATATTCATAGCACCCGATGAACGCTATATATCGTTTTTATAGTGTTTTAGTAAGCGCTCTATCTACGCCCGTTATAGTAGGTCGGACACTTTTTATAGCGGTTGTTGGTATGCTACAATAGAGTTTCTTATAATAGCGCTTTATTTACCGCTATTATACATTATATAATAGCATTTTTTTTTGTTATTGTATATTTTATACACAACAGTTTTTACTATAGCATTTGCACTTTGTTACTTACAATGCCAAATATGAAACCTGCTTTCAAATTTGATTCTGTAAACTAAACATGATGAAAAGAAAACATGTTTCTATTATTAACCAAATCCACATTTAACAAATAAGTTATCACCAACACAAACCAAGTACTAAACTACATAATTCAAACTAAAGACAATGTTTCAATTCAAACCAAAGTAGACATTGTTTCTAGATAAAAAGAAGTTTGTCGTTTGGCCAAGCCACTGTAGTACCTAATGCATCAGAGATGATTTTGACTTCTGAGTTTGGTCTCCAAACAGGTGCATCTTGAACCTTACAAACTTCTACCCAAACCTTGGAAGCGTTAGGACCCATTGGAACAAAATGGACGACATATGTTGGGTTTGTAGAACACACTCTCCTGTTCCAGAGCAATCTAAGAGGATGCATTTCTTCTTTACACCTTTGCTGGTGTCGGTGCTGTTACTTACACTTACACTAGTACTCTTAAATAATCCAAACAATTCATCTCATAGTCAATCACAAAATGCAACATAAACACCACAGATGAAAGACAATATATTTTGAATTTTACCTTTGGCGATGCGTTCTTTGAAACTGATTCATGGCGTGACTGTTGTCGAATGAACTGTATCTTATGTATAGGCCATGCGATATTTTCATGTGGTGCATCACCCATACAACTCATGTCAGCACTTGGTCTCCATAGAAAAGCCCCTTCCTTAACCACTTTACTCACCGTGACAATTGCAGCATTCGGACCCAAAGAAATATTATTGAGCAGTTCCTTTGAGTCCGTTGAATACAAAGTACCCTCAGCAATCAGTTCTTCCTCAGAAATCCAATAAAAAATCAGGATCTTATCATCTAATGCATTTGTAGCCTAAACAGTCATTCAGCGAAAATATATTATAGGCCATCTAATCATAAGCTTCATATTTGTACAAGTTGAAAGGAAAGAAATGTTACCATTGAGCCAGCAGTCTTGATACTATGACTTTTGCAAGTCTTTGAGGTATCAATAACTCAACATACCATGTAGCATATGAGGTATCAATCCAAATCGGGTTTGATTTCGATGCATAAAGAATACAAGATGCTCTATAAGTTAAGCTAAACAAGAGTGGTTTGTTTCGATTAACGATCTATAAGAACTAAACGAGATTTAGTAATGGTGAATCAAACAAGTTCAAAAGTAATAAACAAGGCGAATTCAAGGATGGGGTAATTGAATTTGGGTGATTCCATAGCTAATTTATGATGCTCAAACTCAAATAAGACTAATTCCCTAGGTTAAGATCATTAATTGTGCTAATCCTTTCTCAAGGCATTAATCACCTATGCTAATTGTTAAACCAAGATCAAAATCTCATTTGTGGATTAATAATTAGCAAGCATTAAGATTTAACATCAAGATCATCCTTATAAACTCCTTAGACAACTAATCTCTTAAGCTAAGAGAGTTTATCTCTTGTAAAGCTCTTCTAGACATTTCATCGAACACCTTGTGGGTGTGAAATGCCCTATGATCAAGTTTGGCTTTCTCAAGCTCAATCAAGCATTAAGATTGCTAGATAAGAGAAGGAAAACAACAATCTATCCCTAAGCATCATTAATCACCCATGGAACCTACCCAAAACTAACCCATCCTTGAATCCTAAAAAGACTACTCTCTAATCATGAGTGGCTCAACAAATCCTATGAAGAATATGTTAAACCCCATGATTAGATGATTAGATGATTTAGAAAGAAAGAGTAGAAGATAGAAATCAAGGATTCAAGGCTTAAATTGCATAAATCAAAAAGATGTTTCTTACAAATCACTTAGAATAAACTTAGAGAGGTTTTTGCATAAGAAAAGACATCCTTAAAAATTAGGTTTTTTCCAGAATTTATAGTGAACAGTGCAAACCGGGTCAACCCGGAACAAACCGGGTACTGACCCGGTTCAGTTGGGTCTAAATGGTCGAACTAGTGAATACCGAGCACCAATACCGATCCATTGACTCGGTATTGAGCCTGGGCTGGTGCATGCCGAGTGCCAATACCGATCTGTGGACTCGGTATTGGGGCGAAGTCTTCTTGTGGATTCTCGGCCATACCGATGTCACAGATCGGTATGGGGGTCGGAGCTAAGCGCTTGATCGTTCTGTCTTCGGATCGTCTCCAATACCGAGTGTGATACCGAGCTGTGGGCTCGGTGTGTTGCCCTGAAGATTTTGTGCCGATCCCAACACCGAGCTGTGGACTCGGTATGGGCATGCGAACCTTACGCCGATTGACGACACCGAGCTGTGGGCTCGGTATGGCTGTGTGGTCTGCTACACCGAGTGCCAATACCGACCTGTGGGCTCGGTATGGCTGCCTTCTTTGCTTCTTCAGCCCTTTGGCTCCTTTGGCTTTTGCTCTTGATGATGTTGGCCTTATGTTCTAAGTCCCGAACCGCTTCCAAGGTACCTAAAACACATCCCAAAACATGCAAACACACCCTAGAGCCTAGTATGAACACTCTAAACTCTAAATGAGAGAAAACAATTGAGAAACGCTATGAAACTATATGCACATGAGGTGAAATCTAAGATAAATGAATGCATGAAAGGGGTAAAATGCAAGGATATCAACTCCCCCAAACTTACTCTTTTGCTTGTCCTCAAGCAAACAAGAACAAGAAAGGGAGAGAGAGTTGGAAGCGGGAGCTCAAATCTACAAGTATCGTTAAAAGAAATCAAGCTCAATGTCCAAGTTGTTAGTTCTAATATGCGATCAAACTAGTTTACTCAAAAAGAGCTAGCCATATCCTTTCCCTACATGAATCAAGCTTGAATCTCAACCTACACACGCATTCCTCTCATCCAATCCTTTGACATTCAATTAGTGGTTTCGAGTGGATCATGCTCATGCAACGCAAACAAACTCATTTGGTTAAGGACTTGGTTTTGAGACAAAGATGATCTCAATACATGTGGTGTTTTCCGAACAAGGGATCTCTCATTGAAGGAATGGGCTTTGGCAAAATGCTAAGGGTGAAGAGCAATGGATGCATACAAGGCTAGACTTCCATCTACCCAATGCCCCGTTACAAAATCAACCCTAATTCTAAACCCACAAAGAAACAATCCTAGCTACCCTTCACAAGGCGCTTTTGCCTTCTTACGCCACATCTCTTCATCATCTTTCTTCTCTATAAGCACTTAGGGGGTTTCTTCTCCACAAATGGTTTGGCGTCAATTGCTTTCCTTGACTTAGCTCTTCTTTTGCTTTCTCTAGTCTCTTACATTTCTTTTCTAACTTGAACCGTTTTGGCTTCTTTTCTTTCTTTTTAAAGCTAGAGACCATCTTTTCAACACTTGGAGCTAAACCAAATATTTTCTTGCCAACCATTTCGATCTTATTGTTTTCCCCAACCATTCTCCCAAATTTCTTTCTTTCTTTTCGCTTTTCCAATTCCATGGTCCTTCTTTTCTTTCCTTTTCATCCATTCCCCTCATCCCAAATACCAACCTATCTAACTTAGCCTAATCTAGCTCATGATGCGCGAGCTAGTTCTACATGAAAACCTTTCCTTGTCGCTCTAGACCCAACACTTTTTGCTAAGTCCATTCAAAAATAAGGCCTCACAACGCTCACTAAACATGTAGGCTTGAAAGAAGGTTGAGTTTTTAGGTGGGGAACCATTCCAAAGGTGGGAATTGGCTACTTGGGCCAACAAGAGTGGTACAAAGGGATAAGATGACCCAAGTATGTATGCGGAATCCATGAGTCCATTATGCAATGCATGATCATGATAATTAATGTGTCAAAGTTAAGGTTCTCACTTAGATAGGATTGGATTCGATTCACACACGCTTTAGCTAAGACCTAAGTAATGAGACACGAGATCAAAACATGGTTCGTCTTTAGTTTCAAACACGAGATCAAAGCATCAACAACTAGCAACAAGGACATTGGACCGAGCTCTTGAAACGATACTCTTCAAGGAAAAATCATCATTGCTCCCTATGCACGTGCAATGCAACCTACATGTCACTAGACTCGATCTTACTCGTGAAATGCAAGCTAAATGTTCTTTTTGTGTTTTAAAATTTTCAATTTTTTTTGGTTTTTCTATGCCTTAGATGGATGCATGAATGCATGAGACTCAAAAATGCAGAAATAGGAAGATAAGATCAAAATAAACGTGGTTAGATGCCAGTCCCTCCCCCAAACTTAAATCACACCGTCCCGGTGTGAAATAAACTCAAAGGAAGAACCAAAAACAAAAGATAAAAACAACTATACAATGCAAGACTCAAGAGAAATTAAAAAACTATGTACAAGGCGTTTTGTAGCGTACCTAGAAGCTTTGGGATGGGGATGAGGACCCCATTGAGTAGGACGGGTTGCTCGAGATGGGAGATGGTGATCTCATCGCCCTCCTCTTGGCCGCTTTCTCTTCGCGGGCCGTGGCGCGGCTTGCCTCCTCGTGCGTTACCATCTCTCCGCGTGCCTCATGATCGCGGCCCCTAGAAGTGCCCTCTCCACCGTCTCCTCTCAACTCCTTAATCACCTTCCCCATCGACTTAACCTTCTTCTTGAGGCTTGTGATCGTCTTGACCATCTTCCTCATGTTAGTGTCTTGCCACTTGCACCAACGCTGAAGGAGTCGAGATTGGTGGTGTGCATGGCGTGTGGCGATGTTGGGCATGGCACCGTCATATGGGTCGAAGTGATAGCGCTCGCTACCATAGGTGGGATCCGGGGAAGGCTCGTCTTGTGCTTCATCGTCGGAGGCATGAGAGGCTTCGGGGGCATCTTGAGCAATGGACTTGCCTTTCCTCTTGGTGGTTCGTGCGCGGAAAACATCGATGGGCTGGTCCAAGTTGCGGTTGTAGAGATGCTCTGAAGTGGGGTAGAAGATCACATTCCTCGGCTCACGGATGGTTGTGAGTGAAGGGTTCGGCAGCAACACCTGGGCGCGGAATGTCTCGTTGAGTTGAAGGTTGTAGGCTATCTTACTATCTTGTACTCCCTTAGCAAATCGAGTTCTTGTAAGATAGCCTTCGTCCAAAAGCTTCCACTTGTGAGAACTCACCGATAGCTTGACCCCCGTCTTCATGAGAATAGGCGTGATAACCCATCCAATGCATATGGCAGCTTTCTTCGCTTTAGTCTTCCAAGCCCATTCCTTGTAGGCGAGCAATTGACGCACCAAGAGCGTCGCTAGGCAAGGAGTTCTCGCGTTCCCTTCGAAAGCTTCCCCGTTGCGTAGAGTGGGGAGAAGGGGCTTCAAGCCAACGCCCATCAATTCCATCTCCTCGCTAGTGACTGAATCGATCTCCACCTTGGCGTAGAACATGTGTACCAACGCTTTATGCACATACCGAAGGGCTGGGTGGCGAATGCTCGCATTCTTGGAGCCTCCGGGTTCAAAGTTGCCGGAAGCAATCGTACTCCAAAGGCGTTGGAGTTCTCCTCTCGGATAGTCAAAGAACGGTCCTCCGTATGTCCCTTCCTCCTTGAATCCGAAGATTTCACAAATCTCACGGAAGGTGACTCGATAGGTGACACCGTTGATCCTGAATTTGATGATCCCGAACCCTGCCGTTTCCGCTCTCTCATCTCCTTCCTCGTAGAATGCCACCCTAAGGCTTGCTAGGAATACGCAAGATTGAGCCTTAAAAGCTTCTTCTTTCATCGTCATGAACTTTCCAAGCCCCATGTTTTCGAAGAGCAACATCACATCCTCATAAATCCCCATCTTCTCTAGCACCTCCGTGTCAACGAACTGCCCCTGTTCAAACTTCATGCCATGGTACTTGGTGAGGAAATCGTTGTACGTAGGCTTACTCGCTACCACTGCATCGCTGGAATCGTATTCATCTTCGCTCGGCGGTGGAATTTCCTCTTCCACAGCTTTCTTGCTCGTAGCCTTAGTCTTTGCCTTAGCAAGCGCTTCCTTGCTAGCCTTAGAAGTGGGGGCATTCGACGCAGGCTTGCTCTTAGCGGTTGAAGTTGTGGCAACTGCCTTGCCCTTAGCCTTAGCACTGGCTCTTGCCCGAGTCGTTGGAGCGTCGTCGTTCGCCATTGTTCCTACAAAAATCACTCAAGAAAAATCGTGAGTACCTAGGAAGAAGATCAATCGATTATTGCAAGGTTCTAGCAAGGGGTTTTAAAGATTGAATCTCAGCAACCAATTGTGAACAACTCAACAATCACAAAGGACAAGGCAATCTGCAATGTATAATCAACACTATCCAATTTCTCAAAAATTTCAAATTCTCAAAAGTTCTCTAAACTAGCTAAAATTAGCTAATGATTCTCATAGCTCAGCCATTAAAAACCTAACCCAAGGTCTAATCACAAGTGAAACACGAGCTCTAACCATGTTTAAAGAATCCCCATTAAAGCACATATTCAAGGTTTTTCAAAGAATTTTGAGAAAGATACCTTGGGTAATCGGGATTTAGAGCAAAAAGTGATGGTGAAATCGAAAAGAATAAGAGAACTTGAGAATTTGGCAATTTGAATCACGAAAATCGGTTGAGAATTGAAGATTTTGTGTTGCAAAATCGATATTTGGAGTGAAGAGGGAAAGAGAAGGCTGCGCAGGGAGAGGGGAATGTCGCGAGAAGGAGAAAGAAAAAGGAAGAAAAATTACCTGCCGGGTCGGATCTTACCTGGGTCGATCCGCGGGTCAGTCAACCAAACCCGGAAAATTGGTCAGTACCGAGGTCACTTCTCGGTATTGGGATCGGTATTGGCCAAATTTCCCTTCAATTATTTTCCATACCGACGTCACGGCTCGGTACTGGGATCGGAGCTAAGGAGATTTAGCCACTGGTTTTCATCGACTTCCATACCGATCTCCATACCGATGTGTGGACTCGGTATTGACTCTTTGTTCGGTCAACTATTTTTTTTTCTTTTCTGTCAATACCGACGTCACGGCTCGGTACTGGGATCGGAGCTAAGGGGATTTAGCCACTGGTTTTCACCGACTGCCATACCGATCTCCATACCGATGTGTGGACTCGGTATTGACCCTTTGTTCGGTCAATTATTATTATTTTTTTTTTCTTCTGTCAATACCGACGTCACGGTTCGGTATTGGGATCGGTATGCCTTCTCCAACTTCTGTCCACCTGAATACACTTGACAAAAACATCAAAAAGACCTAGAGAAAGACGTAATTAAAAGGAAGTATGTACAAGGGATAAGCTTGGGGTGTCTCCCAAGAGCACTTTGTTTAACGTCACTAAGTTCGACGTCGGTTACCCGCTTAGGCGGAAGGAACATCATTGAGAGGAAGCGAGGCGCTCTCCTCAACGATTTCATTGGCATGGTACGGTTTGAGTCTTTGGCCATTAGCAACGAACTCTTCCCCGTTCTTGTTCATGAGAACAATGGCTCCATAAGACCTTACATCCTTGATCACAAAGGGACCGGACCACTTAGACTGTAGCTTCCCGGGGAACAGCTTCAACCGGGAGTTAAAGAGCAAGACTCGATCTCCGGCCTTGAAGTCTTTACGCACAATCTTCTTGTCATGAAAGGCCTTGGTCCTTTCCTTGTAGATCTTGGAGCTTTCATAGGCTTCGAGCCTAATCTCATCGAGTTCTTGAAGTTGGATCAAGCGCCTCTCTTGTGCTGATTTGAGATCAAAATTGAGAAGCTTCACGGCCCAACTGGCCTTGTACTCGAGCTCGAGCGGTAAGTGGCATGACTTCCCGTAGAGAAGATTGAACGGTGTAGTCCCAATAGGTGTCTTGAACGCCGTCCGGTATGCCCACAACGCATCATCTAGCTTCTTAGCCTAATCCTTTCTCGAGCTACTTACGGTCTTTTCTAGTATGGCCTTAACTTGTCGGTTTGAGACTTCCACTTGGCCACTTGTTTGAGGGTGGTACGGTGTAGCCACTTTATGCTTAACCCCGTGCTTCTTGAGCAGACTCTCGAAGACTTTGTTGATGAAATGGCTTCCTCCATCACTAATGACGACCCTTGGCACCCCAAACCGTGGAAAGATGATCGATTTGAAGAGCTTTAAAACCACCGTAGCATCATTGGTCGGACTAGCGATTGCTTCAACCCATTTAGACACGTAGTCCACCGCTACCAAAATGTATTGGTTCCCGTAAGAGGAAGGGAACGGTCCCATGAAGTCAATGCCCCAAACATCAAAAATTTCAACTTCAAGAATAGGATTTTGAGGCATCTCATCTCTTCTAGCAATGTTCCCCTTCCTTTGGCACGCATCACAAGCGGAGACAAATGCATGAGCGTCCTTGAACAAACTAGGCCACCAAAAACCCGATTGGAGAACTTTTGTCGCGGTCTTGAAGGAAGCAAAATGACCTCCATATGCCGAGCCATGGCAATGGAACAAGATCCCGTTTGTTTCTTCTTCCGCCACGCATCTTCGATATAGACCATCCGAACACAATTTGTACAAGAATGGCTCATCCCAATAGTACTTTGTGACGTCATGAAAGAACTTCTTCTTCTTGTAACCATCCAAGTTCGGCGGCTCCTTCCCACAAACCAAGTAGTTCACCAATATGGAATTCACAAATATGACTGATCCATTCTCATGGCACTAATCACTTCACTAATCACCTAATTGACATAAACTCTCGTTTGCAATTAGATAATTAATGAGCATTAATCTCCAATTCCAATTAGTTCACTAATCACCCTAGACATCAAATCTCATTGGCAAGGATGTGAAAAGCTCACAAAAGGTTTGGTTCAAGCATTTCATCGAACACCTCTCGGGCGTGAAATGCCTAAGCTCTAGTTATGATCTCTCAATCCAAAACTAGCATTAAGAGCTAACCTATGTGAAGGATCTAACAAGGATCAACCTAATTCATCATCATCTAACCATCAAGACAATCAACAAATGATGCTAATACACACGATCTATGCTATTCCTTAGGTTAAGATCACTAATTATGACTAATCCTCTCTCAAGGCACTAATCACTTTGCTAATCACTAAATCAAGATCAAATTCTCATTTGTGATGAAATGATTAGCAAGCATTAAGATCAATATTCAAATCAACCAATAAACACCTTAAGCAACTACTCTCATAGGTTAAGAATGTTTATCTCTTTTCTAAGTTCTTTGGGGAATTTCATCAAACACCTTGTGGGTGTGAAATTTCCAAAGATCTAGATTGACTCTCTCAAGCCCAATCTAGCATTAAGTTCACTTAGAAAGAAAGGAAAGCAATGATTTAGAATCTAAACATCACAAATCAATCATCAAACCATCAATAATCAAGCATAATCCAAAAACCAACAAAAACCCTAAAGTCTATACATGGAGAACAAAAGAGAAAGAGACATAAAGATAAATAAATTGCATAAATAAAAGATAGAGTTGAAGAAATCTTCACTAGAGTGGCATTTGTATGAAGAACAATCAAAATCCCTCCAAAATCATAAGAAGAGTTTGGGATAGAACCCAACTCTAGAAAGAAGAAAACTTAGATCCCAAAAATTAGGTTTTTGGACTATTTAAAGGAAGGTGGGCGAACCGGGTCAACCCGGGACAAACCGGGTATTGAACCGGTTGAAATGGGTCAAATCTGGTCTTGAGTGGCTTCAATACCGAGCCCACAGGTCGGTGCAACTGATCGGTGTAGTTGCTGGGCTTCAACTCCGGGCAGAACTCGTTTGGGCGGCAGACAGACATGTCTTTGCTAAATCTAATGTATCTTTTGCACCACAGCTCCAAATGACGTGAAACCACCTTCAGATGACAGCTAACTCAATTAGCTAGACTTTCTATGAAGACCTACGAAGCTAGTTCGGATTGGAGACCCTTCGTTCGGGCCGATCTTTCAGACCCATCGGATGAGCTCGGCTGGTTTGGGAGCATACCGATGTCACGGGTAGATATTGTGATCGGAGCTAAAGAGTTTTTCTTCTGTTTTTGCACACCGAGCACCATACCGATCTGTGGACTCGGTATTATGCCCAGAAGCTTCAACGCCGAGCGACAATACCGAGCAGTGGACTCGGTATGAAGAAACCGTCTCGGCCAGGCGGATACGTCTTTAGTAAAACCTCGATAACTCCTGGCCTACGTGTCCGAATGACCTGATTCCAACTCCTTTGGCAAGGTACGTCATCTGGCTACATCTTTCATGAAGGTCATTGAGGCTGAATCTGACCATAACTCCTTCGTTCTTCTGGATCTTCAAGACACTTCGGAATGATCCTTGCATCCTCTTTTGCTCCATTACTCCTAACATCTCCAAAATGTCCCCAAACACCTAGAAAACACTCCAAATGAATGCAAGACTCACTAGGACCTATGCAAACTAACTAAAGCCTAATTTAGACCAAAACACTAAAGAAAGATATGAAAACACATGCATGAGACCTATAATGCTAAGTTAAATGCATGCTAAAAGAGGTAAAATATGGGAATATCAAGTCTTAACTCCATTTGGTGAGTCCATATTCTGCAGAATTATCTTATCGGAAGGCCATGCAATTATGCATCCAACAGCTTCGCCAAGTGAAGTGATAGTTGTTGTAGGCCTCCATACAAATGTTTCTTGCTTTGTTACAGAACACACCTTAACAGCTGCTGCATTAGGACCAAGTGGAATACGTCCTATCTTGAAAATTGGATCAGCAGAGCAGAATTCAGCTTCCCCGACAACAACCTCAACCTCTAAATACCATTCAAGCAGCTGACACCTTGGTCCTCCATTGTTAACATTACTGGACTCGGAGTTCTCACCATCAGCTGGCTGTCTCGGTTAAGAAAACACATAATTATTTAAAAACATACAAGTTCACAGAAAGTTCAAAAACAATGTGAATTAACTTACCTTTTTCCCTGCAGCTAAGTCACGAACCACATTTTGAAGGTTTTCAACCCTGCTGAGTAATTCTGCTTGCCTTGCTTCAAGCTTCTCCACATGTGTGTCTCTAGCCTCTATGAATGCTAGCTTCGAAGTTGTTATCCCTCTGCCAAATCCTCTAACTCT
Organism: Eutrema heterophyllum; assembly: GCA_002933915.1. Taxonomy (NCBI): domain Eukaryota; kingdom Viridiplantae; phylum Streptophyta; class Magnoliopsida; order Brassicales; family Brassicaceae; genus Eutrema; species Eutrema heterophyllum. Next base: position 44,420 of record PKMM01025013.1, read on the forward strand.
CCCAGATTTATCTTTTCCTAGAACTTGACTCACTGCATCATCTCGGATGCTACTGGAGGTAGAGTCCATCTGACTATCTAGTGTTTTTATTTTTTCCTGAATCAAAATGCACGAAAACAATTACTCTAAGCTACACACTAAATACAGAATAAGAAGTTGACAAGTTCTTACAATCACAGCTTCAAACTATGGCTTAACAGGTCTCCCATCCGAATGTGTATGCCTTGCTACCCAGACTTTACTTCTTGTTACCTTGCTTGGCTCTGAACTCTTTTTCTTCTACAAGTAATAAGTTAAAAAAACAGTTGACCTCTAACTTCTATTTGTAACTAATCAATATAGAACTCAAACCTGACTTACCATTTCATGAGCTAGGCAAACCATGCATTTCCTGCTGGTGGTGTGGGGAATCTGATTCTTCCTCAGGTTGCTCTCCATTGATGTTCCGAGACTGAAAATTTTCCCCATCATCAGAAAAAGCTGTTCTATAAAAATCATAAGCTTCAAATGAAGAACTCGGAACATCGTCTGTCTTATTCCTTATATCCCCATGAATGCTCCAGCATGAATTCCTCTTATACTTCTCATCCATGCCCCTAATTACCAGATGATCAACTACTGTGTTTACTGGCTGATGGCTCACGTTGCGGCAATCAACACATGGGCACAACATGTTGAGAGGATTACCCAGCTTCCTTGCTAATGTATTCACAAAATTAGTAGCTCCGTACTCATACTCAGGACTATTTCTGTTGGGCAATAAACAATTAAAAGTTCATTCAAAAGGCAGAAGCCAAACAAGTCAAATATCAAAGCAAATAACTAAACTAAGAAGCAAGTACATACCTTGGAAGCCAAACCCAAGATTTCTCCATGATACAACAACACCACAGCTCCACGACCAAAGGATACATACATTTGTGATTAATTTTTCTTGAATTAGACACTCTAATAACTAGACCTTATCAAAATTACATAAGATAATATGAAGGATTGAGTATATTACCTCTGAGTAGCAATAATATACGACGGAGAAGAAACTGCAAGAACAAAAAAAGCAAATTCGATGAAATAGTCAGAGACCTTAAATCGAACATCAATTCTGAAAACAAATCGAAAGAGCAAAATGAAAC
>PKMM01025053.1:0-25432 GCA_002933915.1 Eutrema heterophyllum
CGCTGCGACGCACTCGAGCCGCGACTCACTCCTCCAAAGCTCGATCTCCATCGCCGACGTTTCCTCCACCGCCGAGCTCTCCATCGCCGCCGTTTCTTCGCCTCTCTGTAGCTGCATCGAGCTTCAAATTCCAGGTTTGTTCTTCAAGTAGATGATTTTGGATTTGTAAATTGAGGGATTGAATTGGATTTGATATGGTATGCGCATTGGGTGTTATACCATGGTTTCTGGGTTGATTAGGACTTTAAAATGGTATGAAATGGATTAATTTGGTTGAATCGTAAGTAGATTAGAACCCGAAACCATCCATTTTGAGTTCTTGATATAGGAGAACTGGGTAAAACTGGTATTACTGATAAATGTAGTATAACTAGTAAAACTGGTATTACTGATAAATGTAGTATAACTAGTAATACTGATTGAGTTTTTTTGTATTGTTTTGGCAGTATACAATGAGCAACAACGTCATCATACATTTTAAATGCCAAGGTCACATGTATAGTTTAATGTTGAAGACATCAGTGGAGGAGATAACTTTGTTGATGATAGAAGCTACGATATACAAGAAAATTGCGTTAGATGAAAGTAAGGTTAAATTGAAATTGAGTTACATTCCACTGCTGGTGGGTTGTGAGGAATAGTTTACTATTTCTGATGATGAGGATCTGTGTGTTTATCTAACGTCCATTGATAAAGAGAATCGTAGATGTATTTTGTTTGTGGAGGTCATCACTATAGCGGAATTGCCCGTGCAACTGTCGATAGCGGGCAAAAGTTCTTTTGGTATGAACTATGAAGAGTTGCATTCAAATGATGATGATGATGATACTAAAGAGGATGATGATGATGATACTAAAGAGGATGATGATGATAATACTAAAAAGGATGATGATGATACTAAAGAGGATGATTCGGATACTAAAGAGGATGATTCGGATATGTGTGTAGAATCTAGTCAGATTATAGAGGCATGGGAAGACGGTTTGGGTGTGAGTGTACATCAAGAATTTCCGAATAAGCAGGCATTGCAAGAGGTGGTGGATAGAGCCGCATTTGTTAACTGTTTTGGTTTTGCTATAACAAAGTCGGATAAGGTGCGTTTAGTGCTAAAATGTCGTCAAGAGAGCTGTAAATGGCATTTACGAGCTGCAAGGATTCCAAAGACAGATACCTTCTCGATTAGAAGGTATGTCCTCTTCATGATACATACATGCTCCCGGACTAGTCAGAGTACAAGCAACATGAAGAGGAAAGGCACACCACAATTAGTTGCATCTCTTTTGCATGAGCTTTATCCAGGTCAAATGGAAACTCCAACTCCTACAAGTATCGTGGATCTTGTTCAGACAGGATTTGGTGTGAAGATATCATACTCCACAGCGGCGAGAGGGAAAAAGCAAGCAGTTTGTGATTTGCGTGGTAGCCCGGAAGAAAGCTACAAGATGATGTATTGTTATTTGTACATGTTAGAGAAGGTCAATCCTGGTACAATAACAAATGTGAAATTGGATGAGAAGGAAAAATTCATGTACCTATTCATAGCTTTGGGAGCTAGCATTGAAGGGTATCAAGTCATGAGGAGAGTGATAATTGTGGATGCAACATTTCTCAAGAACGGATATGGTGGTGTACTATTTTTGCCTCAGCTCAAGATCCTAATCGTCACCATTATCCCATAGCGTTTGGTGTACTCGATGATGAGAATAATACAAGTTGGACCATGTTTTTCGAGATGCTGAAAAGCGTTGTAGCGGACTCTTCGGAATTGGTATTTATCAGTGACACAAATGCAAGCCTCATCAGCGCCATAGCTAATGTGTATACCAGGCTCATCATGGGTATTGTATATGGCATTTGTCCCAAAATGTGAAAGGTCATATCAGTAACGGCAACAAAGATGTAGTCGCATGGAGATTCATAGAGTGCAGTAGGCTTTACACAGCGGCTGAGTTCAACAGTGCTTATTGTTCTTTTAAAACGAGATATCCTTCTGCGGCCAAGTATCTGGAAGACAGTACCGAGAAAGAAAAATGGGCAAGGTGTTGGTTTCCTGGAGAAAGATACAACATAGACACAAACAACTGTGTGGAATCTTTGAACAGTGTTTTTTGTAATGCAAGGAAGTACTCCTTGGAAATTCAAGGACTCCAATGGATGTTATTTGGAAATTCTATTAGTGTTTGATTTTATCTTCAGTTTGTATTGTAAAACAGGCATCTGGTCGAATTGGTATTACTGTTTTGTATTGTAAAACAGGTATCTGGTCGAACTGGTCAAACTGGTATTACTAATTTGTATTGTAAAACAGGTATCTGGTCGAACTTGTCAAACTGGTATTACTAAGCAAAGAACGTATAACTGGTCAAACTGGTATTACTGATTCAAGTTGAAAATGGAAAAAAAATAATTTTGATTTTACAAAACCTAAACCAAAGTTACTCCTTATACTTTTAATGTCATTTTGTAAATAATAACCAATTTAGGATTACTTTTAATGTCATGTATATCATATTGGGTTGTTATGAAGTAATCTACACAATAATCCTTATACTTTTAATGTCATTTTGTAAATAATAACCAACTTATGATGAAAAAGTTACAAAAATCTAGTTTTAAAACATATTAATGCATAAAACACTCAGAATTATATGTTTATCTACTTAAATCAACTGTAAAACTAAAAAAACAAATTTTAAGGATAGGTAATACTAATTAACACCCAAAGTAAAACTATTGAGAACTTTCGTATAACTACTATAATCTGTATAACTATGTGTAATTGTTTTGGCGCACATGTGACTAAAAGACGGCGCATGTGTGACTACTATACTCGATTTCCCTCCTACATTTCCCTCCATCATTCCCTCCATGTATTACTCCTTCTCCTCCACACAGAGCAACTCCATCGACCACATCACAGAGCGAGCACAAATCCAATTTTTTCTCTCTCATTTATTTTTCCCGAATTCTCTAATCTGATTATGGACCCATACTACAGTGATGCAAAGAGGAACAAGGAGCTATACGACATATACTATGCCATCGTCGATGGTGACTATGGCATTCCTAAAACTTGTCCATGTGGTTGACGCATCATCGAGGAGACCTGTCAAACCGAAGCGGACCTAGGAAGGAGATACTTTACATACAATGTGTTTGAGGTGAGAAGAGGACATCGATTTTTAGAATAATAGCAATATTGAATATGTGATGCTATATATGTCTTCATGTGCAGAATGATGGCTTCCACATTCAGAAAATTTGGGTTCACGCTATCAAAGAAGAGGTGACTAAGTTAAGGAAGGAGGTTGATGAGCAGTCCGTGAAGATTCGAAGCTTCGGACACCATGAATTTCAGATTCAGCAAATGCGTGAAGAGATTGCAAAGCTGAAGGAGTTAGTGGCGGGTGTTGTGGGTCGAATCGATTGATCTTAGTTAAGACTTCTCTTTGTTTTGGAGTGTCTTTGTTTTGTAAAACTTATCTTATCTTTCTTCTTTTGAGACTTATCTTTGTTTTGTAAGACTTATCTTTCTTTTATGTTTGTAAGATCGATGTGTTTGTCCTAGTTTACCCAGTAGTACGAAATCAATTTCAAAAACAAACTACATAGTTTGTTCTAGTTTACCTAGTTTTACCGGTAATACAAAACGGACAACATAGTTTTACCTAATAAAACCAGTAATACGAATTCAAATACAAAAACCGACAACATAGTTTTACATAGTAATACCAGTAGTACAAATCCAAATACAAAAACCGACAACATAGTTTTACATAGTAATACCAATAGTTTGTCCTAGTTTACCCAGTTTTACCAGTAATACAAAACGGACAACATAGTCTTACCTAATAAAACCAGTACTACAAATTCAAATACAAAATTCAAACAACCACCATAATAGTAATACCAGTTGTACAAATCCAAACAACCACCATAATTCTTCACACCTCATTTTTCCTTGACCTTGTTGTTGGCCTACTCACGTGATTGTCTACTCCAGTCCGGACAGTCCGTTTAACACCCTTTTTGTTTCGTAAATCATTGTCTTCTTCTTGAGAAAGACCAACATGCTCGGCTGGTGGGTCTGCAGGCGCCTGCAATCAAATATAGTTATACTCCAGTATTACCAAGTATTACCAAGTGTTACCTTTTCATTTTAGAATTTAAGAACCCAAAATGTTACCTTTGAGTTCTCTAACTACTCCTTCACATAAGCTTCCAACGGTGTGACTCTTTTGTCCAACCCATCAACCTTGTCCTCAATTTTCTTCAACCGTTCTCCCATCTCTTCTTTCATGGTGTTTACGAGATCCACCAATTCACCTAAAGGCGTGTTTCCCGGTCCTTCATTGGTGGATATTTCCTCGTTCACCGCATTCTCAAGTTCTTCTCCAAATCGGGAAGCGACATCTTGGTTGTACATCTCTTCAAATAATATGGTATTTCCTTTGCGAAGACACTGCATCCAACTTGCAACAATGACATCATGCTTATCATCGTCGTCATCTTCTTCCGTGATTCCAGCCATAAGAGAGTTTTCTTCTTCACCTATAGGTGCTAGGATACTATCAATGTCATGTGAATGTAAACAATGAAGAAAGATTAAAAACATAACAACACAAAATAATTCATATGCAAAGGATAACTAACCTTAGTTGTACCAAGTTCTTCATTTATTTTCGAAAGAGGAAACCCTTTCATTTCGCTTTTCTTGAACCTTGTCCTGCACATCCTAGGACAATTTAAGTCGGCGCCTGGAATACCTTCTCGGAATTTATTCCCCAATTCTGAAATTGCCTCAAATGCTAAAAGTTACAAAATACACATATAGTTAGAGTTAGCTAGCTTCAATTATAAGAACTACTAACAATGACCAATACCTCAAATAATTTTTACTTACCTCCATAGGAATACAGAAACCTAGAATCGGCCATAATACACCCTCCTTGACGACCCCTCCAAAATGAGTCATCGTGTGCTTGATCTCTCCTAGCATGTGATTGAATGACAATCTCCCCCAAGGAAATTTCTTACAAAATTTAAGATCTTCCACCGCTCTTAGAAAGAATGACTCCACGTGCGTAGCATCTGGTCCACACTTTGTCTGCCCTATAACAATGCTGGCTAAGAAGTAGAGGACCGCCATCTTCAACCTTTCTAGAGAACGTTCCGTTGGAGGTACCATTTCCTCTAGCTTTTCTTTCACGTCTTGAAGTCTAATTGTTGTTCGACTAAAATGCTTCTTCACGAACTTCAAACTGCCAACTTTCTTATAATCGAGTGGGTAGTTACGGCAGTCTAATCCCGATATCAAGGTGTGTTCCTTTAGACCATAGCGGATGGGAACACCATTTACGATGAACCAAACTTCCTTTTCCTTTTCGATGCATGCCGTTCGAAGAAGGAGCATCCACATGCCCATAAGCTTGTGGTTTTTGTCCCTTGGTATGTGGAAAATGTGTTTGAATTGCGGATGCTTCTCAAACCATTTCCTCTCAACCAAAGTGAGCGGAGGATCCAAATTCTCTAGCATATTCAAAGCTTCGTGGATATAACACCTCGTCGATATCTTGATTTTCTTCTTATACTCTGTCGGCGGGAAGTACATTTTCAGAGGTTGTAGTGTTGTCGTTTCCTCCTCGGAATTCTGTAACAACTAAGTAACAAAAATCCGACTAGTTTTATCTAGTTCTACCAGTTTTACAAAATCACACTAGTTTTACCTATTTATACCAGTATTACTTAAAACCCAGAAATTAAAATCACACTAGTTTTCCCTAGTTCTACCTAATTATTCAATCGAATCCAACTACTTACCGTTGACTCGACGGGGTCGCTCACGGTTCGGCTGCTTCCCGCGTGGGTACTTCCCGACTGGGTACTTTCTCCTTCTCCTTCATCTCCTTCATCCTTATCTCCTTCTCCTTCATCTCCTTCATCTTCATCTCCTTCATCTCCATCTCCTTCTCCTTCATCTCCTTCTCCTTCATCTCCTTCATCTTCATCTCCTTCATCTTCATCTCCTTCTTCTTCAACCGGACTGAGTTCCTCACCTATCCGAACTGGAGATCGCAAACTCAATCCTTCTTCTTCTACCTCTTCATTCGTTCGGGAGACTTCGACAACCGGATCCAAACCCCTCGTATCTTCTACCTCTTCATTTCGAGCAATCGTCCTCGTCTTTCCCCCCCTCCTTGACTTTGGTCCCATCTTTGTCATCTTCGATACCTCTTCATTTCGAGCAATCGTCCTCGTCTTTCCCCCCCCCCCCCTTGTCTTTGGTCCCATCTTTGTCATCTTCGATCGAACTCGATTTGGTTTTGATTTCAACTCAGTTATCCCTAGTTTTATGAAGAGTAGTTACCAACGGTTTTGATTTCAATTTAGGGCTTGTTTTGGAGTCTCCTTGTTTTGTTGAGTTTGAGTTTTGTCGATTTCAATTTTCTTAAAAAGCAATCGGGTTCCGGATTAGATCCGATAGGTTTTGAGTGGGTGGATAAAACTCTGGTATAAGTTGTAATTTCGTAGTTTTGGCTAGGGTAACAAAGTAAAACACCTGTTTTTGGAATTAAAAATAATTCAAAACAAAATTCGTTTTATAACGCGGAGTTTTGAGACTTCTGTTTTAGATTTAGGGATATATGAGATGATAACTCCAAATTACCACTCATTCTTGGTGTAACGTTCGCCTCCGCGTTTGCGATTCTCTCATCAGCATTTGGAGCTATTTTCTTCAGAAAGCGTCAAAACGCTAACACAGCACCAACTACGTCCACAGGTGTGTATATATATCGTTACTTAATCGTTACATATATTACTAATTAAATTATATATGTGAATATAGATTACAAGTAATTTTGATTTTTTGTCTCTCGTATATATGTTTTGAAGCGCTTGGAATAGGCACCGGAATGTCGCATCTAGTTAGACAGCAATTTGCTAGTGACACGAATGATTCGTATGCTGTTCAAGATAATCATTATTGAGAACTTGATCCATTTGTTATTCTACATGTCCTTTCTTTTTAATGAAAATTTTCTTATAAATAGTATTTTGTTTTATTTATATCCGACCAACAATTGTCATAAAAGTAATGGGAAAAGGTAATTGAAAGCCGATACAAGAACTGATGCCGAAATCTAAAACGTTGTCAACAATATTTTTTGGAAAGAGATGTAAAAGGTCTCTGAATTCAAATTTGGCCGATGAAAAGATAGGAAACTACTCACAAGCGTTATTTCATTATCATGGTTTCCAATCGGAAAATAATACTCGCTCAGCTTCATAATAGGGCATGAAACTATTGATCTTCTCGGATTACAAGGGAACCGACGTGACATCTCAGCGTTAAATATCTGGAACTTGACAGCATAATTTGGACGATATATGCGTTGCTCATAACCTTTTTTAATTTCCGCTTTATGACTAATGATATCTTGGTGTTTTACTCATTTTATAACCGCGTTTTTTCTTGTTTTGATTCATTTGCATTCATATTTAGGCACATTTAGATTCATTTTGCATTTGCATTTGCATATTTTAGGTTTTTGGAATTGGCATCAAGGATTTTAAGCGGCATTGAACTTAGACCAAGAAGAGGTCATTTGGAGCAAAAGGGAATACCACAATGTTTATAGCGGCATGGCGACATCGGTACGGCCATAGCGGCATCACGTAGCGGTATGGCGACGTCAATACAAATTCAGAAAAACTTCCAGTGCTTATAGCGGTTAGCGACGTCGGTTGTTAGTGGTAAACTTCCAGTGCAAATCATAAGATTTGGTTTTGGGATCATATATTACCAATGGATACCATCCATCCTCATAAAACAATAACTTGTCATGTTGCGCTTTTCAAGCTCATGTCCAACTACCCATTAGTATGATATTGTCCGCTTTGAGCCCAAGTGGCAAAGCTTGCACGGATTTGTTTTTGGGCTCCTTCCCGAAAGACCTCATACTAATCAGAGTTGGACTTTACTTATATATTAGACCATATTTGTCTAACCTTCCAATGTGAGACTTGGATTGATATCCTAACAATCCTCCCCTCAAACCAAAGACCACACAAACCTTTGGCCTCTAACCTCCAGCGAAACTTGGCACCCATCTTGTACCGTCGTTATCACCAACAAACCCGCCGCCTGAACTTTCGCACCGTTAGGAAGACTTTCGACACAAGCCACCGGCACCCCTTAATCGCGAGATCTCCTTAAGGGCTCCTTTCCCACAACGAACATGTCCCCCACACCCACTTCTGCAGGTCCACCTTTTCTGAACCCAGACTCTTATACCACTGTTGGGCTTTTCAAGCCCATGTCCAACTACCCATTAGTATGATATTGTCCGCTTTGGGCCCAAGTGGCAAAGCCCGCACGGATTTGTTTTTGGGCTCCTTCCTAAAAGGCCTCATACTAATCAGAGTTGGACATTGCTTATATATTAGACCATATTTGTCTAAACTTCCGATGTGGGACTTGGATTGATATACCAACATGTCCTTTTCCAAAACTGCTAGTGGTGTGAGTGCCGATATGGGATCCCCAAACCTAAGTAGAAGTTTTATTGAGATCTATCTAATATATTTTGTTCTGTGTCTTGTGATCTGATCTCGAGCGACATATCACTTGGTTAGGCCACTTTTTCTCGGATACGCATAAACGATCATCATGGTTGCACATGAAGATGCCTTTAATAGAATTGTGGAGAAAGGGTGCTTTAGAGATGACTTGGAAAGTTTCGGTGTGAAGATCGAAAGATAAAATCTTGGTTTCGCCCTCGTGCGGGAAAGTGATCCATCTAAATGTATATGATCTTGGAGGTGAAGAATCAAATAAGGGGACGCAGGGACAACGTATCTCCAAGCGTTTGTGGTAAAATCAAAAACTTTGCAAGTAGTTGCATTTTGTTTAGGCCTAATCCAGCGGAATTGTATAACCACACTAGCTTTTATGTGCCATTGATTTTTTCTTTACAAATCCAAGAAAAGGTCTCAGGTTCCACTTTTCAAAAGACACTAGTTGATAGTTACATGGAGGCAGAGTTCGATGCCATCGAGTGGTGGGATTGATGACGATGCTCGGTTCATATGAATCGTAGAGGCATATCAGACCGTCACAACTACTACTGCAAACGTTGTACAACCTGTTCTCCCAAGTTGTAGGGATCTTAACAGAAATGACCCCAACACCAACGTTCTCAAAGCTTCAATGTTTGGATCAAGAAGAGAATCATCATATATGGACACCAAAAGTACATCTGGATCTCCTGATTGTTTACGATGGAGCAACTGTCTATTTTTGAAAGAAGGGGATTGGATTGTAGATTTCCATTGCTTCAACACAGAATTGAACTTAAGGAGGGTTTTCACATCAAGTCTTTCTAGAATATGCTATATCACATCGCGTGGCAGCGATTCTTCCATATTGTTCTATCTATCTCGGTGAATGATGACGAGATTGGAAAAAAATTTGACTTATTTATAAGCAATTATTAGCATATGTATTACTTTCCCTATAGTTAGTTTGTATATATAAGAGAATTTTATGTATGAACTATTCAGTAAGATTAATGAGAATTACATTTTACACTTTCTCTCTCATAAAGTCAATATGGTATCAGAGCAAAGTGAGTCTCTCTCTTCCGCGTAACAAACTTTTCTCTTCCATGTTGATTTCTCTGTCGCGAGCTTAGTTCCATCCTCTCATGAGCTTCGATTGATCCCAATGAGTGTTTCAAGACGCTATCTCTCCATTGTCTTTCTCGTGAATCTTTACATTTGGTTTTCATGATTTCATTGATCGTCGTCTCCGTTTTCTCTTCTTTCATTTGACCTTGTTTCTTGTTGAATCTTTCATTTCCAGCATCGACATCTTCTATCAATAGTTCGATTCACACTGATTCGTTCGTTTTCTTGATTTTATCTCTTTGCGGATTAGTCCGAATCCGACTTCTTCAGCTCATGTACTGGAAAATTCGTTACATCAATTGGATTAGTATGAGAATCCATACTTTTTACACAGCTCATATCATGCAGGACTTGTTCTTGTCTCAGATCGTCTCAGCACCGGTGCGGATTTTCTTTCCTGGCGTCGATCGGTGAGGATGGCGCTCAATGTTCGTAATAAGCTCGGGTTTATCGACGGATCGATTCCCAAGCCTTATGATGGTCATCGTGACTCTAGATCTTGGTCGCGATGCAACGATATGGTCGCTACTTGGCTTATGAACTCCGTTTCCAAGAAAATTGGATAAAGCTTGTTGTTCATCTCTACTGCTGAAAGTATCTGGAACAATCTTCTTTCTCGTTTCAAACAGAATGATGCGTCTAGGGTACTGAGATTGAAAAGCGACTTAGTTCTATTCAGCAAGGATCGATGGATGTTAGCTCATATTATACAGAATTAGTTACTCTATGGGAGGAATATAGGAACTACGTTGAGTTGCCGGTTTGTACTTGTGGAAAGTGTGAGTGTAATGCAGCTAACATTGTGGGAGAAATTGCAGCATCGTAGCAGGGTTACAAAGTTTTTGATGGGATTAAATGAGTGTTATGAGGCTACTCGTCGTCATATCCTTGTGCTCAAACCTATTCCATCTATAGAGGATGCCTTTAATATGGTAGCACATGATGAACGTCAAAAGAATTTGAAACCATCAGCCAGACCGGAGAATCTTGTCTTCCAGAGTTATGGACCTACTACACATAATCAAGAAACTTCCTATTTGGCTCAGATGGATAATGCTGCTTATGCTATTCAGAATAACTATCGGCCTAAATCTCGTCCTGTTTGTACTCACTGTGGACAAACTGGGCATGTTGTTCATAAATGTTTCAAGCTACATGGATATCCTTCAGGCTATATTCCAGGATATAAGAGCAATTCATCTGGTTATCAACAAAACCAGAGACCTTCTGCTCCAGCTAGTTTTCAACCGAGGGGTCAATTTCAGAATACTTTTCAACCCCGAGGACAATTTGTTAACACATCAAAACCACAGGTTGTAGCTAATGTGATGGCTGGTTCTTATCCATAATCCTTCCTCCAGCTACTTCTCCTATGAATTTGGATCTCAGCCACATGAATCAGGATCAAGTTCAATCTCTCATACAACAATTGACGGCCCATGTCAATATTTCAGAGCCTACATCATCATCAACATCTGATGCACCATTTGCTACTATCACAGATCATGGTGCAATGACGACTCAATCTTCATCTGGTATTGTATCATTTCCATCTACATCTTTGAGATTTGAGAATGATAGACTGACATTTCAACATCAATGCTTATCCACTTTATACAATTTTCTTCCTCTTGGTTATTGGATTATTGATAGTGGTGCCGCTTGTCATGTGTGTTCTGATTTAGCAATGTTTAGTGAAACTGCTGCAGTTTCTGGGATAACAGTATCTTTGCCTAATGGAACTAGAGTTGAGATCACACACACAGGCACTATACATTTATCATCATCTTTAGTTTTGCATGATGTGTTGCATGTACCATCTTTCAAGTTAAACTTGCTTTCTGTAAGTAGTTTATTGAAATTTGGTTCTTGCTTAGCTCATTTCTATGTTGATTCTTGTTTTATTCAAGAGTCTACTCAGGAATTGATGATTGGTAGAGGGCTACTCATTCACAATCTCTACATTTTCCAGCTTGATATACATGATTCTTCGTCTCCTTTCTTTGGATCCTTGATGGTTGATGGACATCTCTGGCATTAACGCCTAGGACACTCATCTTCTAGCAAGTTACAATAGCTCTCTAGTAGTTTACCTATCTCTAAGTCTAGTTTTTCTTCTGAGTCCCATTGTCCTATATGTCCTCTTGCTAAATAGAAACATCTTCCGTTTGAGTCACACAATCATCTATCTCCTTCACATTTGATTTACTTCACTTAGATGTTTGGGGTCCATTTTCTACAGAGTCTATTGAAGGTTACATATATTTTTTTAACAATTGTAGATGATTGCACACGTGTAACATGGGTTTACTTGATGAAATACAAAAATGAAGTTTCAAAACTGTTTTCATCTTTTATTACACATGTTCATACGCAATATAATGCAGTTATTAAAACCATCAGAACTGATAATGCACCTGAATTGGCTTTCACTGATCTTATTCGTCAATATGGCATGATTGATAACACCATATTTTGCATGTATTAACCCCTTTATTTTGGTGTGTTTTGTCCTCATTCATGCATACTTTGTTACATATTCATGCATAAATGTCTCATTTAGCTTTAGGAGTGTGTTCTACAGTCTTAGGATGTATATTTGCAGGTACATACCATTTTGAGTCATTTTCAGGTATTTCTGGAGTTAGAGGAGAATGAGTAACCATCATGGAAGGTCAATGGGGCAAGAAAGGCAATGAAAATTGTTTCTAATCTTCCTTGCTTTTAATCTCAACTTTGTATGTATAAATTGTTTCAAGTCTTCCTTGCTTTTGCATGACATATAGCATTCCGTCTTCTTGAGAGTTAGTCACCCAAAAAGAGAATGAACCTCCTTGCACTCACATTAACTAGTGCTAAAAGTCTTTTCTTCCAAACCGATTGGATTTGATCACTTGCCCATTTGTGAGACTGCGCCTTAAGAAAGATCAAATGAATGTGAGAATTGGTTGAGAAGAGAACTTGTTGGCATGAGGCATTGTTGTTAAGAGAAAAGATTAGGAGTTGTGATAAGCCTTGAATAAGTTAGAGTGAATTAAGTTTTTGTTTTTGCAACATGCTAGTATTGTTCAAGGTGATCATATTGAATGCTTGCTAAGCTATTTTGGTTTTGTGTTCCCACTTTCAAACCTCTCTTTCGGTTTGTCTTTTCTTGTTTGTTTGAGGACAAGCAAAAAGCAAATCCGGGGGAGTTGATAACACCATATTTTGCATGTATTAACCCCTTTATTTTGGTGTGTTTTATCCTCATTCATGCATACTTTGTTACATATTCATGCATAAATGTCTCATTTAGCTTTAGGAGTGTTCTCTAGAGTCTTAGGGTGTATATTTGCAGGTACATACCATTTTGAGTCATTTTCAGGTACTTCTGGAGTTAGAGGAGAATGAGTAACCATCATGGAAGGTCAATGAGGCAAGAAAGGCAAGGAAAACATGAAAGAATGATTGTCGAGTGATTCTATCGGCTATATGGCCGATAAGACGGGCCGATAGAATCATAAAATGAAGTTTTCCAAGACGTCGTTCTTGTCAAGCATCCTTATCGGCCATATGACCAATAAGATAGGCCGATAAAGAGCCTTGGTTCGTGCTGAAAAGTATCAGTTCCTGTGAGAGTTTGTATCGGCCAAGTGACCAATAGGATGTGGCCGATAGAATCAAAGATCAAGCATCGAGAACATGTGTCTGGAAGATCGACTCGTAAGGAAGTCTTCCCTTTGGATTTAGCTTTCGAGCGCTTCATCAAAGTTGTCGACAATTGAGTTAGCTTTCCAATGGGAGTCGTTTCAAGTCTTTCTGGTCTGTGTTGAAGGAGTTACATCCGATTTAGTGGACACATATCAACTCTGCCGCGAAGGAGGATGCATCCGAGCATGAAGGCTCACTGGTGATGGTTTTATCGGCCATATGGCCGATAAAACAGACCGATAAAATGATCAAATTGTGTTTAAGACTTTTGGCTTGACTTTGGGTCCCTCACTTTTGTATATAATCAGCACTTAGTGGTGGAGTCTCAACAACTCACCACACACGAATTCTGGATAATTTTAGCTTCTTTTTACTGTTTAAAGTCTTCTTCTTCTCTCTTATCACTTTTGCTTATGAATCTTTCAAGATCTACACCATTTTAGTGAAGATTTCCTTAATTTTCTTCCATCAATCTTCTTATTTTCACTATGTCTTCCATATCTATGGTTTATTTGTGCTATTTGACCATGTGTGAATAGTTCTTTTAGGGTTCTTGGGTAAAGTAGATTAGGGTGATTTTAGATTTGTTCTTGATGTTTAAGAGCTAGATTACTTGATATCCTTTCTCATTAAGTGTTATTAATGCTAGATTAGCCTTGACAAAGTTGATTTAGAACTCTAGGGAATTTCACGCCCGGAAGGTGTTCGATGAAATTCCCCAAAGAGTTTGATGAGTGTTTTTCATATCTTAGCCAACGGGAGTTGATGTCTAAGGTGAATTATGGTTAATTAGACTTGTTATTTATGCTTGTTAGTCATGTATTGCGAATGGAAGTTTATGACGATTGATGACTAACAAATGGGTTAATACCATTGACGTGGATTAATCTTTAGTAGTGATCTAAAGCCTAAGGAGGCAATTGATTGAATGTTTGAGCGTCTAGAATAGATTGAGAATAACCCGAGTCGTTAGTTTTACCCAAGAATTCGTTTGTCAAAATTTGATATTAAACGTGTTTAGCCTTCGTTACTTGTTTATTTCTCTGTTTTTGTATGTTTCGATTTGCCCGATGCAAAACCAAAACCGAATCATTACTTAGATTAGATAGTGTCATATATTCTTAGTGTGTCGTTCTTATTTCCATGTGGATTCGATCCTTAAGTATTACTGTAACGCCCGCGTTCCGGACGAATTGATTATTGGGGAAAAATAATTAATTCGGGTTTGTTCCGGGGGTGGTATCGATCGATACTGGCCTGTATCGATCGACACCAGTCGGAGTTTCCTTATTATCTTCTTCTCCTTCTCTTCTTGCGGTCGATAAAAAAAAAACCATTCTTTGAGGGGAGAAAAAGAAGAGTGGGTCGCGAGAGAGAGAGAGAGAGAGAGAGAGAGAGAGAGAAAGGGAAAGAAGAGCTTGGTGAAGCTTGGATCTTGCGAGATCAAGAGAGTTCGAGCTTGGAAAGAAGTTTGAAGAAGAGGTTGGAAGAGCGTGGTTTTGGCGTGAGCTAACGGGGAAGAGAGGGAAGTCGTTTTAGAAACGGTTAGCATATCTAAGGTGAGTTGTGACCAACGGTTAGCAATTAAGCTTGTGTGGTGCGTTGTTAAGCTTGATTGATGGGTTTGGGGATTTGTCTTGGCGATTTCTGGGTTTAGATTTCGTGAAGGTTGTGAGTCGCAGGGGAGTATCGATCGATACCCTGGGTGTATCGATCGATACCAGTCCCTTGTCGGTAGACTCGAGTTGTTTTAGTATCGATCGATACCAGGTGTTGTTTCAGTATCGATCGATACCAGTCCCTTGTCGGTAGACTCGAGTTGTTTTAGTATCGATCGATACCAGGTGTTGTTTCAGTATCGATCGATACCAGTCCCTTGTCGTTAGACGTGTGTTGTCTTAGTATCGATCGATACCAGGGGGNAGTAAAAAAAACCCTGAAACTGATGGGAAACCAAAAAAAAAAAAAAGATTAAGCAATAAAAAGTGAGACACGCCTAACATGTAATGTAACTAATTACGGTTAAGTTCGGTATGCAGACACCATTTGCTCTTTTCTGATATGGTCCAAAGTCCAAACTTTACAATACGTACAAACATAACATTGTAACAATCATGGGTCAAAAAAAAAAAAAAACATTATGGGCCATATGTACTGTAAATTTGTAATGCCTAAGCATGACAAATGTTGTAATAGTTTAATTCTGTTCTCTCAATGAAATCTTATTAGATGTAAAAAAAAATGAAATCTTATTAACAAAGATTGGGCTGGAATCGATCCACAATGTAGGGAGACCATCTAATATCTCTAATCATTGGGTAAATATCCCGTCTAAAATTTAATTATTCAAACAGTCAAACCATAGGTTTCGTCCCTTGTTCATTTTAGCTGAAAATTGTTGTGTTTGTTTGTGTTTCTGCTATTATAAATGTCTTCCAAATATTTGTCTTCATTAGATGTATCGATTGAAGAAGTGCGTATAGATATTAATACATATGTTTACTTATATTAAATATACAAACACAAACAAAAAGAAAAGACATTGTTTGCACTTGACTAAATTATAATTAAAATGTGAATGCAAACTGCACTTGAATAGAAAATTTTAAAATGTGAATGCAGACGTAAACGTGTGCAATTGAAATAAACGAACTCCTAATGGTGTGAGTCAGTGAGTGTTTGATGTTCTAAAAGTACAAGGAGTTGGTTGGCTTTGCGAGGAGGCTAAGTATATGTATATAGATCTTGCTCTGCTCTTTCAAAAATGAAGATGATTATTCTGTTCCTTATCAGATCTAGTTTCACTATGTTTTATTCTCATATATTTTGTATAGAGAAAAATAAAAAGGGGCAAATTGTTTGCGCTGATTTACAAAATTTATTTGTATGCTGTTCAATCAATCATTTAATATCTAAGCTAAAATTATATCTTATATAATTTTTTTTACAATAAAGTATTTTGATACAGTCTTTCGTGGACGGTAACGGCTAAATCATTTGATACGAGGCACTATTAACACTCAATCGGATAGGAAAAAATGTGAAGGAAAATGGTTTTTTAATAGGAACTCATAGAAAAATTGGGAATTTTGTAAACCTGCATCCACTTCTTTAGCAACTTAACGCTTACGCGCAAAGCCAGAATCATGTTGATGTTATACAATATCGAGCGGGTCCCCCGTTGTCACGAGATTCAAATTGTTTTGTTCTTTTTGCATTATCGGTTTATATATAATATTGAGAGAGTAACATTTGTTTATCATGTAATCCTGTCGCTTATACTTTCATAACCCCCTTATTCATTATAAAATGTAGTGAAAGTTCATTGTATCCCTAAAGGGGATGATAAAAGGAGCAAATATATATATATTCGATTATGGTTTATCTTTTAACAAAAAACAAAACAGCATGGGCTTGCTCGCTCGCTCAGACGCTCACTCCAATTTCATTTGGAGGTAGTGCTAGCACAGGCACAATCCCCACGCACAACTAAAAACATTCTTATTAATTATATTTTTGTTGTTGTTAAAGAACATACTTTAAAGGCTATGAATGTTTGAAGTGTTTTTCCAAAGTACCATGCTGTTCATAAGGTAAGTCACCAATCAACAAAATTTTAACATAGTCCGGTGCGGTTTTTATATTTTAATTAAAAAATGAATAGTAAAGGTGCGGTTCAATTTTTGTAAAGAAAAATTGAAAACCGCACTCAACAGTAGTTACGCTAGGTTTTTAATGTGTTTATGAGTTTTTTATGTGCGGTTTTTAATAATATAAAAATTGAAAACATTACAAAGACTAACGTACTAACGCAACGAGAGTTAAAACTAAAATTATAGAAATTGATAAAAACTAAAATTATGAAAATTAATTATATGGATCAATAACATTTTTGGTATTGTATTATACTTGATATTTTGAATTTTATGTATTTTTAACAACAAATATAGTTTGTTATATTTATATATTAAAACTTTAACTTTAAAAATAATTTGATTATATTATATTATTTTACTTGGTTTTTTTGGGATGTATTTTTTAATTTGATTTTAGCAATAAATATATTATTGTAAAATGCCAACCAAATTTATTAAAATTTTAATAATTATTTAGTTATGGTTCGTAATTAATTTATGAAAAAGATTTGATCATTAACAAATTAATAATTTTAATTTATAATCATATAAATATCATTAATCCATTTTTACATTTTCACCATTCACTCATTTGGACCGCACCGCATGTTGTTTTTTTCACCACATATATTGTCTCGCACCGCTTATTCCGCAGTAACCGCACTTGTTCCGCATGATGTATTTCTTCCAACTGCACCTCACTAAAACCGCACCGCACTAAAACCGCACCGCACCGCACCTCCTAAACCGATTGTCCCGCACCGCTCAAACCGCTATTACTATTCGAAACCAAATTAGTTGTAAAGAACAGGGAAAAGCATTTTTAATAAAAAAGATCACTTAATCTATTTTAAAACTCCTTACCTAAATTATTAATAAACGGTTGTATATAATCATCAAATCCTAAACAGTTGTCATTAAATCGATATTCTGCATTTTAGTTTGATAAAAAAAATTATGTGTATAATTTCTTTAAGCATAAGAGAACGCAATGTTTGTTCAAAAACATCAAAAACGTACAATGATTATGAATCTGAAACGATCAATTAATATAAGTAAGATATCGCCACAAAAACTACCTAAATGATGAAAGTTGACAAATTCACATAATATTTTAGGAATTAAACGCATCATTTATCTGCTAAAACCAATGTTCAAAATTGCGCTAGTCAGGCGGTCGGGTTAGACCTAGCCCAAAAATCGGAGATTAATCAGGGATTAATTTTTAACTATTTTTATTAAATTTATATTAAAACTATATATATATATATGATATTGAATATAAAATATTATGTGGAAAATATGTATTAATAAATTATAATTTTATAAAATAAAGAATAAAACATAAATAAGCAATTACATGGTGAAACGGAGTCCAACAACACATTACACATTATTAACAGAAGCCCAACACATATATTTGCAACGCATTACATACAATCTGGGTCTAGAAGGGACACGTGTTGACGCGCGAGTTGGAGTTGGATAGGAGCAACCGACTCATCACCGCAATCTCACCAGAGCCAAACTCCCGACGAAATCCGACTTTCTCCTCCGACGATTTGCAGCGAAATTCACCCGCTTTCTCCGAGATTCACCACCACACCGCCTTCTGCAGGTTTCTCCGTGTGTGTAGAAGCAGAGAGATCCGCGAACCATCAGATCCGTAAAGCACCGGAAGACGCAACATGGCAAGATTTCAAATCAGTCGCAAAACACGCTCTCCTGAATCTAATCTACGCCGGCCAACGAAATCCATTCATCACGATTCGCAAACAAAAAGAGAACCCTCCTCCACCGCCGATCACACGGCCCCAACAGGGTTAACCCTCTCTTACAGGGAATCGAGCAGCTGATGATACCACAGACTCTGAACAGACACACATCGTTTATCTCTTCAGAGTCGGAAGAGATCTAATCGCTGCAAAAGAAAAAGAAAACAAAAAACAAACTAACATTTTTATAAGTGACAAGAAGTCACACATCGGAAATCTTGCAAAAATCATATGCAGAAATTGTATTATAAATACAAATCTTAATTTCTCTCACAAATCACTCAATAAATGGATGAATTTGTATTATTGGGCCAAATTTTTATTTAATTAACAATTGGGCCGATCTTTTTTAAAAATTTGGGCCGAATTTTTTTTTTAAAATTCCCGATTTAGTTCGGCTAACCGATTTTCTTTACCGCACATGCATAAATCGCCGCTGTCTCCGCTTAGGCGCTATGCGGCCGATTTTTAGAACATGGAGTATCTATTTCTACCACCAGTGCAAGCCTGAGAATGAAGCTGTTTCACAACAACGCCCCGTTGCATCTGACGGTATATACACGTTTGTTTGAGAAATCATTCACTTTCTAATATTTTCTAAGGCAATGTTTTATTTTAATGTAAAAGTAGTTTAAATAAAATAAATTGACCCGTGGGTAACATGGTGATAATACTAGTATGAGATAAAAGAGAAATACGAGGACCAATGATGGTTTACATTTTGCATGATTTTGTGATTTTTAAACCGGCATTAAGGACTTTAAAAAACTGTCATGATTTTTTAAACAAACACCACATTATTTGTGTCTAAAGAAAATAACGACATATTCTAGGTGGAATTATAAGAAGAGGGAATTTTTCATTAGCATTTTTTTACTTAATGGGATTTTTTCATTAATAATTTAGTTGAGGAGTTTAAAAAAAGATATTTGTGGGTCTTTTTATATTAATCTTTTACATGAAAGATTTTTCATTAAAAAACTAGTTGAATGATTTAAAATAGATCGGCCAGTACTTAAAAAGGGTTTTCATTTGACCAAAAAAACAAAAAAGGGTTTTCCATTAAAATCAAGAGAAATTAAAAATTTGAACAAAAAGATAATAAAATAATAAAAATTAATATCTCTAAACTAATAAAATATATTAATTCTAACAATTATAGAGGTTTTATCGTAGGTAGTGAAAAACGACCTATTATCTAAATACTTACCAAAGAAGTGAACTTTATAGTTAGATACAAACTTATCATTTACATTGTTTAAAGTTTCTATCTTTTTTCGACCGGTAAACTCTAATTAACATGTGTAAATGAAAGATTTGTTCATAATATTAAATACTTTCTTTATTTTATAAAAATTGTTGTTTTGAACATTTTCAAACAAATTAATAAAACATACGACAAATTAAATTATATTCTTAAAATACAAGTTGACTCTTGGAATGATCCATTAGAGTTAGGATTAAATTAGATATTTTGTGTCAAAATTTGCATTAAAATTCTAAAAGACACTTATTATAAAACAAGAAATAAATTCACAAACATATAAAGTATAAAATTGTACAATAGAATTAAACGAATTGGATTATTATAATAAAAAAAGAATCTAAATCGCATAACAGAAAATACTAGTACCAAATAAAAGTTTTAGCAAGAAAAAAGGTACTCGAAAAAAAAAAGCAAGAAAAAAAGGTACTAAATAATCACATAATTACGCCTTGATTCTGCTGTAATAATTAATTAATAAAATGCCAAAGATTTTATCCCAACTTATTATATAAACACATCTCGTGAGTCGTTTACTCACTGAGTCACAGACATTGGCACCTCCCTCACCACCAACAAAAAATCCCAACTACCGACTTTTATTTTTCCTCCGACGCCGAGACACCATGAAATTACATTTTTATCAGCGCCTCCTTCTCTTCTTCTTCTTCAGTGCGGCAATGTCGTCGAACCAACACGATTACTCCGACGCACTCTCCAAATCGATCCTTTTCTTCGAAGGCCAGCGCTCCGGTTACCTCCCGAACGACCAGCGTATGACGTGGCGCCGGAATTCCGGTCTGAGCGACGGTTGGACACACAACACCGATTTAACCGGCGGTTACTACGACGCCGGAGACAACGTCAAATTCAATTTCCCGATGGCTTTCACGAGCACGATGCTCGCATGGAGCGTAATTGAATTCAGGGAACTCATGCCATCGCCGGAGCTCCGTAACTCGCTCGTCGCTCTCCGGTGGAGCTCTAATTACCTCCTCAAGTCCGTTTCGCAGCTACCTAACCGCATCTTCGTCCAGGTTCGTCGTAAATGGCAATTGAATATCGTAACTGTTTTTGCCGGTGAGTGGCATTTCATCAGTGAATATGCAATATGGGGAGGGGTATTCTGGGGAAATTAAATAGCTAAGATTTAGGAAACTGATTCGTTTCGGTTGCCAACAGATGAACCCGTGAGTGGCTGTTTTTTTGGACTCTCAAGAGTCTCTCTGCATTTTACCTTTTTTGTCGTTGCGTTGCGTTGCGTCACACTTTTTTGGCCTTTACTTCTTCATCCTTTTCCTTTATGGATTTTTAATTCTTTCCCAATAGGAATTAAGGACATATCACAACAAATAAAAATACTTACTGATTTAACCATATATATATATCTATTTACGAAAAACGAGTTATTATTTGTTTACTGTGAATGACACAGTCCGGTAAGTAACACACACGCATAAACATACTTATAGTATTCATTCATTTAAGAGAAAAAAATATTATTACTACTACTATGAATCTTTTTTACATTACTAGTATAAAAAACCAACGTAATATCAATTTAATGTTTGTGTCCGTGTCCGTCCGTACTTTGTAGTAAATACTAAATATAAAGGTGGCCAAATTTTTTTGTGCGGGGTTGTCCAATTATTTCTTTTGTCATTTTTTTGGAACCAACAGCAATAAATTTTGTTGACTATAATTGTAACCACTGGATAATTAGAATTCACTAATTCACCTATAAAATATACTAGTATTAGCGAAATTGATTATAGAATTTATCATCATTGATTATAAGGTCGTTGCATCATATAAGTATGATCATTTAATAATACGAGTTGAGAGATGCGATGACTGAGACTTCTCTCTCAGAACCCTTCAATTCTCTTTGTTCCAATATTAGAGAAATCAGATACTAATATATGATGTTGATGTTGTTTGGTACTGTATATATATATATATATATTTGGTACTGTATATATATATATTTTTTATTATTATTCATTAATGGTTGTTTTATTTAGAGGGTTTGAATATATAACTATACTAATTAAAGTAGAAAAAAATAAACGACCTTGTGATAGGTAGGTGATCCAATTGCAGATCATAATTGCTGGGAACGGCCTGAAGATATGGATACACCACGTACTGCTTACGCCGTAAATGCCCCAAATCCAGCTTCTGAAGTGGCCGGAGAAATCACGGCAGCCCTCTCAGCCGCTTCGATTGCTTTCCGATCATCGGATCCAGGCTACTCCCAAACGTTGCTCCAAAACGCTGTAAAAGCGTTTCAGTTCGCTGACATGTACCGTGGTGCTTATAGCAGCAATGATGATATCAAAAACGATGTTTGTCCTTTTTACTGCGATTTCAACGGATTTCAGGTAAAGAAAAAATCTTACATTTGGATCACTAGAAAAAGTATCAACGGATAATTAATTATAGCACTCATCAACATATTTATACAATCTTGATCAATATTTTATATTTTCTCTTGATGACTTTTATTTTTATTTTGTTTTAAATGTCTTTTCGGATTGTTGTGGGGATCGATGGATAGGATGAGTTATTGTGGGGAGCAGCTTGGCTAAGAAAAGCGACTGGTAATGAAAGTTACCTTAACTACATTGAGAGTAACCGTGAACCGTTTGGTGCTAGCGAGAACGTCGACGAATTTGGTTGGGACAACAAAGTTGGTGGGCTTAATGTTCTCGTTTCAAAGGTTAGATCCAACTTTATATTAACCGGTGATCAGAGTTACGTAATCAAAACGAAAATTTAACTTTAATTAATTATATTTTAGCAAAAAAAAAACTTTAATTAATTATACCCTAGTAAAGTCAAGAGTAAAAATAGAAACACGAGCCTTGCACGTGCATGCAAAGGTTATGTTCTTTTCTTTCCGTGTACGTGAACCCAAAATGACCCGGTTAAGACACAAAACCGGTATTGCAACCAATGAATTAATTAGAGAGTTTAATTTTAATTCCGGTACAGGAAGTTATAGCAGGGAATATGTACAACCTAGAGGCGTACAAGGCGTCGGCGGAGAGCTTCATGTGTAGTTTGGTGCCGGAGTCTCCGGGACAGCACGTTGAGTACACTCCCGGCGGTCTTCTTTACAAGCCAGGCGGTAGCCAGCTCCAGCACGCGACCACCATATCTTTCCTTCTCCTTGTCTACGCTCAGTATCTTTCTAGAAGCTCTCTCTCCCTCAGTTGCGGCAGCCTCGCCGTCCCACCTGATCATCTCCGCCGCCTCGCCAAGAAACAGGTTAGCTGAAAAATCACAGATATTAAAATCTAGACGGTCTGAGTTGTTTGGTTTTTCTCGCATCTCTGTTGCTGAGTCTTCTAAACCGGACTTTACAGCATGGGTGAAAGCAAAGGAATACACATTTATTTTCATGATTAATTCAAATTATCATGGTTGCTAGATATCCAAATTCAACTCGTAATTATTTTTATTGAAAGATTATACCATTCCATTTAATTAGCAGTTTTTTAATTCTTATTTGTACTATCACGATGTTATTATGTAGTAATGTTTCTTTAATTAATTGATTTTACTTATCTGAAAAGTCACCATTTTCTAAAAACAAAAATTTCACCATTTAAGTAACTGTAATACTGTATATTTTATATGTTTTCTTTTTTTGTTTAAAAAATGAAGGTGGACTATATTTTGGGGGAGAATCCGATGGGATTATCATACATGGTCGGGTTCGGAGAGAGGTATCCAACGAGGATCCATCACCGTGGCTCATCACTGCCGTCGATCGTGGATCATCCAGGAGCCATCGGGTGCAAAGACGGGTCGGTTTATTTCAACTCGACCGAACCGAACCCGAACGTTTTGATTGGAGCGGTGGTGGGTGGGCCCGGAGAGGACGATAAGTACGATGATGACCGGTCCGATTTTCGCAAGTCCGAGCCAACTACTTACATCAATGCTCCTTTCGTTGGTGTCTTGGCTTACTTTGCAGCAAATCCTGGTTTTAGCTGACGTCATCAGAAATCAACTTCCATGAGAATGGGACTACATTTTTTAAGAAGTCTCTCATCTTGCCGAAGCGAGTCAAAGAAAGAAGAAACTTTATATAGCTTTAGATATATACCTTTCTAAAAGAAAATTTAAATCTGAATATCTCATTCGGATTACTTTACTCGGTTAACATTTGTTTGTTTTATTTTAATCAAATGTAATGGATAGTCTATTATACATACAGTATACATATATTTTATATAATCGCTGCTAAGAAAAACAGATACAAATTTTTTGTTTTTGTTAATCGAGAAATTTCAGAGGCAAGTAAATTTTTTTTTTTTTTTTTGTAGCCAAGTTAATTTTGACAGTCTTATAATACAAGGGCCAGTTTGGCGTTAGATTTTGGGGACTTTTTAAATATTTAACAGTGTTTAAAGTCTTTTTTTTTGCCAAACCGACTTTTACTACTTTATTGTCTTAAAAGCAAGATTTTTATTTTTTTTTGTCATGATATCTAAAAGCTGAACTTAATTTCTTTTTCTTTTTCTTCTTCCCCAATCATTCAAAAGACTTTATAGATTTATATATAGTTAATTACTAACTAAATTTAATTGATTAATTATTTTATTTTTTCTATTTTCTTTTTAGATCCATTTCTTTAATTTTTTTTTCATTTTTTTTTATAAAAATCTTTGAAAAATATCATAACCGAGATAACGAAAAGAGGGGATATTATAGTGGTCTTCAAAAAAATAATATTGTTCTGAATATCAATGATCGTTTTGGAGTTAATTTGTGTTGGAAACGCATAAAACATCGTTTAGATAATTTGAAGGTGTTCTATAGAATTTATAACAACAATCCAGAAGCTCAACAACTTCGCCCAAATTTTTATCAGTTTGTCCCACTTCTTGATTAAGCTTTTGGTTATTAAACCGGTATTTGAAGCAATAAACATAGATGAAGTTTATTTATTTTTAATAAATTTTCATGTAATTTATTTCTATTTTTTTTGTGTTTTTTGTCAACAAATTTTTGTATTGATTGCTTATGTCAATATAAATATTTTTTTAATAATTTAAATCCGGCGTAAACTATATTCTTTACAAAAAAAAATTATCTGCAATTTTTAAAGTAACAATCAGTTTCTACAACTTTTATTACCAAACAGACTTTTATTATTTTTTTTAAGTAACAACTCCCTGGAAACGGATATCCGGGGACCGGATATCCGGGGTTTTTTCGATATCCTTATCCGGATCCGGGACGCTCGGATATCCGGACTTCGGATATCCTCCCGGATATCCGGACTTCGGATATCCTCCCGGATATCCGGACTTCGGATATCCGGATCAATAAAAAAAAAAATTTTAAAAATTTTAAAATTAAAA
>PKMM01025053.1:25773-38460 GCA_002933915.1 Eutrema heterophyllum
AAAAAAAAAAAAAAAACATACATGATGATGATGACCAATAGATTATTATATATGAGATGTTTTAAGTTTTTTTTAAAAAAATTATTTGATTTTATAATTATACAAAATTTATATTTATTTAATATATTATGACCATTTGTAGTTTGTAATATTTTTTACTGATTTGATTGTTTTCATTAAATATTAAACAATATTTTTAAGTATAAAATAAGATATTTATGAATTCTTAATCTTCATGCTTTTAGCCAAAAATTTTTTTTCAACATAGGGAGTATTGTTTAAAAATTATCTACTATATTATATATATATATATATATATATATTTGATAATTATGTGTAATTCGGACTTTTACCACCCGACTAATTTTCCCATAATGAGTTTAGTTGTCGAGTAGTCCACTCATCGAGTTTTTAAATGGATCTAAAATATAATACCATTTCGACTGGCCAAATAAATGTGGTTAAATAACTATACGCTTACGAAAAATTGATTTATGACTTAGATCAACATAGTAACTCTTAAACAAATGGGAACTACTAATCGATTATACTTGGTTTAGGTTAAATATTTCTCCAAAGATAATAATATTAGTTAAGTTTTCATGAATCATTATTTTTTTATTTTATTTTTGTCGACTCATGAATCATTATTTCAATTTTAATTTTTGTTGTATCTCGAGATTTAATACTAACTTGAGCATGTTGACACCGAAAATAGAAAAAACTTAACTTGAACCATGCATTAATATCAATTTAGTTTTGGTTTGTTATGTGTCCGTACTTACTTTGTAATGATTATAATCATTCCATAATACTATATTTTTTATAGGTCTATGATTGTACAAAATGATTCATTGATGATACAACTATAGTCAACAAATCATAGTTGGATTCCATAAAATAAATTAGCAGGAGAATAAATGAATAATCGAAATCCCGCAACTAAAACTAATAATAGCGGCTGGTCATAGATACTAATAATTGTAATGTACATTTAATACTAATTGGAGTACTACTTTGAAAAGAAAATGCTTCAGTTTGGATATGCTTGAAATTAAATACTTTAAAAAGAATATATAACGCAACAAACAACTAAAACGAAAGATGAAGTGATAGAAACGAGCACATACTGTATGTGCTTTCTAGAATAAAATGTAAAATATAAAATACAATCAATCATACAATAAATTTAATAGAACAAGGTGAACATTGTGTAGAGAAATCAAAGAGCATGGTCTATAGTACTCATGAAACAGAACAGGATTCTATAAACGAATATTTTCTTTTTTTAGAAAAGAAGCTTTTGGTAACTACTTAACTCGTTCAATTTATAGTATAAAACAGTTAAAAGTTAAAACCCCTGTGATTTAAAATAGTCGCGTTTTAAGCAATATAGGGGACGGCACTTGACGCTACCACTTTCCGGGTTCGATCCTCCTGTTACGAGAAACTAACACACATTTGTTTTGGATATCTACACGGATATGAGCTCATGCATTAAGGCCTATTTGAAAACCCGAGAAGGGGCCTATCTGTGGGTTGCCCTTCCCCCATGGATTAATTTGGGCCCCTCCATAGACCTGAGATTACCTTGAATCACCAAAAAAAAAAAAAAAAATGGTAAAAAGTACCACACTTGATATCTACAATTAGTCATGGGCATTCGGGTCTGCGGGTCGGGTCGATTCGGGTTTTACGGGTAGGCATGTATTGGACCCATATTGGACCCGACAAAATTTTGGTTCAGATCGGTTCAGGTCCTGTCGGGTCCGGGTCGGTTCTAGGATTTGAAATGTTATAGAACCGAAAAAATTTTCGGGTTCGGTTCGGGTCGGGTTTATACCCGAAACCCGAATTAGTGTACATAAAAAAAAACGAGCAGAAAAAAAAAAATAATAATGAGCAAAAAACCCTAGCCGCCAGAGGGAGAAAAGAGAGAGAGAGAGAGAGAGAGCAAAAAAGAGAGAGATCCAGATCTAGATTTGCTCGAGGACGTCGAAGAGGATCTCGGAGGCGATCAAGTCGGAGATAACCACATCGGCGATGAGCTTGGCTTCGTGGCGAAATTCGTCTGGTAGATATGGTGGGTTGCGCTGCTCGTTGAGGGAGGAACGTGGTGGTTCCGGTGTGAGACTTAGTGATCGCGGCGGCGAGGGTTGGGTTGCCTCATCTGATATCATGCCAAAGCCTAGCCATAACCACTTCCAAAACCATGGCCACCATCACTGGATATGCTCGTGACTTGTGAGCTTGAGCACCAAAGTGAGCGTGAAACAGAAGAGGAAGCTGTGAGCCGACAACGCTTGTACGGACTTAAACACTCTCCCACAGTTCATCGTCTTTCTCTCTACGGGAAAAGGATTTCTCGCTTTGCCTCCATTCTCTCTGAGAAATCTCTCCTTTTTATGTCTATCTCTCTCTCACGAGTGACGATTGGTTCGGGTTGGTTAAAAAAAAAAAAATTGAAAACCATATGTAATGTGTTCGGGTTATTCGGAGACCCGAATGGTTCTCGGGTTTTATTCGTCCCAAACCAAAACCCGAATCAAATTTGAAGAAGAATCGTTCGGATTATTGTGAAGAACCGAACTTGAACCGAACCGTGTTTTTTGGGTTGGATCGGGTCAGTTCGGGTCCGCTCGGGTCGGGTAAAAAGTACTACACTTGATATCTACAATAGTGAAAATGAGAGATAATAATAAAGAGTTGGTCGATATCTCAAATAGTTGAGAAGCTCACACCAAATATATTTTTGGGTGATACTATCGGGTGAGTTTCTCAACTAAACTATTTGAGACACCTACATATTCTTTTTTGCTATTATTTCTCTTGTTTTACTATTGTAGATACTGAAATGAGATAATGGAAGTGCTCTAAGTAAACTTTACTGTGCTAAAAACAAATGCAATCAAAATCTGATTTAATAATTAATATATATATATAATTTGATTTGTTTAAAATATGTTTGTCTAACATCGAAAGAGTAAATATGAAAAGAGAAGATTTCTTCACTATAAAACAAACTCATCATTCTAAAATAATCGTAGTTTAAATCAAATTTAAGTTCTTCGACACCCAATCAATTTTGTTACATATTGATTTTAATTAATAAATATTTATGAGCCCATTAAACATATTTAAGTTTATAAATTAAAAGCAAAATATTTTTATTTTAAAATGATATTATTATAATTAATTAAAATCACATATCAAAAATAAATTATGATAAATATTACAAAGACAATTCTACAACGGACAACGTTATCCGCTCCACAAAGATTAGGGCTGTCAATTTAAGTCATTACCCGCGGGTCCCGCCCCGTTTAACCCGCCGCGGGGCGGGTGCATGTCGAAAATTTTTCATTTGCAAAAAAGCGGGGCGGGTGCGGGTCAAGATTTTTAAAATGCGGGGCGGGTGCGGGTCGAGATTTTTAATCCTCGGGTCATGCGGATTACCCGCAATTTTTAAATTTTTTTAATAAATAATATTTATTTACTGAATACTATTAAAATATTGAAATATTTTGTAATATATATAAATTAATTAATTATTTTGTTTATTTTTTTAGAAAATTGTGTATTTATGTTTTATCATATGAAATTTATTTTATTAAATATATTTTTTATACTAAAAAACATTATAATTTTTTTTTTATTATTTAAATATTTGCGGGTTACCCGCGGATTCAAGCGAGGCGGGTGCGGGTCGAAAAAATTATGTGCATGAGTTTGGCGGGGCGGATCGAAGCGGATCAAAAAAAAAGTTTAACCTGCAGGGCGGGTTTGACCAGCTTGACAGGTTTAACAAGGATCACGCTCACGACGAACGGCTCCACTTGCACCACGCTGAAAATTTCCTTATAAACTTGTCTCTATTAATCTGCAAAAATTGCATCATCTGTGAAACGAACCCCGAACCTCCTAGTGTAAAAGCATTAATGAACTATTTGGTCAACAACCGGACTAACGAGGTTTCCAAAAAAAAAAAAAAAAACATCCGTTAACATTTAACTATTTATTTGAAAAAAAAATTAATTTAAAAAAATATCTGCAAGATATTATAATAGAGAAGAGTTCTTCCGGGGAAAAAGTTGCACCTCATCCAATTCAACAAATTAAACACATTCAGATTTCTTTCCTCTACGGCTCTACGTACCTTTTTACCCTCACATATCTCTTATGCCTGTATATTAATTATTTATTAAAATCTAATTAGCTAAAGATGAGTCATTTAACTTAAATATTTTTTTTGGCATCGTACCTTTTTGCAGAATATGGAGAATTTATAGACATGTATATATAGAGACAGAAAAAACAGATGTGGAAATTGTTGTCACTACAACTGTCAACTGGCACAATGAAAAGCATATGATCAAATTTACCAAATGTAAGAGAATATATAACTATGTTTAGAATAAAATTAAAACTCTAATAAAAATGAATAAATTCAAAGATATTGATCTTAATTTAATGTGTAAAATAAAAATTAGGATAATAATTTAGAATATTTATTCTAAACAATAGAGAAATCGAGGTATAACTAGAAGAATATTGTGAATATTTTTTAATACATGCATGGATCCTTACCAAACAAATACGTATTGGTAACTTATCAAATTAACCAAATACCTATACATGAACCAGAAGTTATAGCTCTATAAATATGAACCCTAAACCCTCAAAACTAAATGCCAAAAACAAAAATCTCACCAAGTCCTTTTTTTTTTTTATAAACAAAAAAAATGAAACCATCGATTTTCATTTTAACCGTTTTCGTACTTCTCCTTCTCCTATTACCAACGGCGATCCCTCACGACTACTCCGATGCTCTGAGTAAGTCAATCCTTTTCTTCGAAGGTCAACGCTCCGGTCGTCTTCCCAAACAACAAAGGATGACGTGGCGTGGTAACTCTGCACTCAACGACGGCAAAAACCTCAAAACCGACCTCGTTGGTGGTTACTACGACGCCGGAGACAACGTTAAGTTTCATTTTCCGATGGCTTTTACGGCCACGATGCTTGCTTGGAGCTCTATCGACTTCCGCAGTTACATGTCTCAGAAAGATGTCAGACACAATCTCGTAGCTCTCAAGTGGGCCACTAATTATCTCCTTAAGACCGTCTCACAACTTCCTTATCGTATTTTCGTCCAAGTACGTATAAACAAACCCCTAATGCGTCGTCCTTTTATGTACTGTAATCAGGAATTTGGTTTCACCATTTTTGTCGTGCGTAATCATCCTTTTAATAATTTTACAATAAAAACAAAAAAACAAAATTAGTCGGGGAAATCGGGAATATATACTTTTTAGTTTTATCTGTGGTGTGTATAATTACGTATAAATTTTCATTTGACTTCAAATATTATATATGATTCGGAAGGCAATTATAGAACTCCAAGGTATGTTGATGATGACATAATCAAATTTTATATCATCACTGAGAAGAAGTAATTTTATATTATATTTTGTTACACGAAACCACGGATTTAAATGAAAAAAATATGACGTACACACTAACAATATAGGATTAATATGGCATAGGTAGGTGAAGCACAAGCCGACCATAATTGTTGGGAAAGGCCGGAAGATATGGACACGCCACGAACCGCTTTCGCCTTAGATGCACCAGATCCAGCCTCCGATTTAGCGGGTGAAATCGCTGCAGCTTTGGCAGCTGCTTCAATCGCATTCAAACAATCAAATCCTACATATTCTAAAACATTGCTCGATAAAGCCGTAAAAACGTTTCAGTACGCAGACTTACATCGAGGTTCTTATACCGATAATCCGAAAGTGAACCAAGCCGTTTGCCCTTTCTATTGCAGTGTTAATGGATATAAGGTATATATATACCTTCATTTCTGCAAATTGTACAATAATTTTTTAATAGGTCTACTATCGATTTTAAGTTCATATAAATCGTATTATGTTGACAAACAAAAACAAATCCTATTATTTCATGTAGGATGAGTTGCTGTGGGGAGCTGCGTGGCTGAGAAGAGCGACCGGTAATGATTTTTACCTTAAGTACTTGGTGGAAAATCGTCAAGCTTTTGGTGAAGATTTCAATTACTTGGAGTTTGGCTGGGACAACAAAGGTGGGGGAGTTAGTGTTCTCGTTGCCAAGGTTTGATCCAATTCTCTATATGCATGATCTCCGAAACCACGAGGTCAAAATAAAACCGATCATATAAAAGACATAACATTGATATACACTATTAATGCTTGCAAATAAGGTGTATGTTTTCCGGTATTCCGGTTCAAACATATAAATTTTAAACGAAACGTTACATCAATTTGGCTGCACAGGAAATATTTGAGAAGAATGTGACTGCGTTAACAGCATATAAAGATACCGCAGAGAAAATGATGTGTGCATTTTTTTCGGAAACCGCCGGTCCACACATGACTTACACACCCGCCGGACTCCTTTACAAAGGCGGAAGCACCCAGCTCCAGAACACGGCTGCACTATCTTTCCTCCTCCTTACCTACGCCGATTACCTCTCTAAATCCTCTCAACAACTCAATTGCGGCAACCTCAAGTTTCCACCTGATTCTCTTCGCCGCATAGTCAAACGACAGGTATATATATCTTATTATATAAATCTATAAAATCGCAAGATATTTTTTTTTCCAACGTTATTGTGTTTGTTACCAATCGGAACCTATATATCGATCCAATAAAGTTTTAGTATTTGTATATATTTTTGTAGGCGGACTACGTTTTGGGAGATAATCCAATGAAGTTGTCATACATGATAGGGTACGGTAATCAATACCCGCGACAGATCCACCACCGTGGCTCGTCTATACCGTCGGTTAAGGATCATCCAAATGCGTTTGGGTGCGTACAAGGATGGAATATTTTTGCATCACCGAATCCAGACCCGAACATTCTGGTAGGAGCGGTGATTGGCGGGCCGGACGTAGACGATAAATTCATTGGAAAACGGACAAATGCTAGCGACACGGAGCCCACGACGTACATTAATGCACCTTTCGTTGGTATCTTTGCGTACTTTAAAAGCAATCCCAACTTCTCTTGATTGCAATTTCTTTTTCTCAATTTGGAAAAAAAATCAAAATGTACAAAATTTGGAGGCTATTGTGAGATTAAGACCCACCACAAAGACATACATATCATTTTTCTTAGTTTTATTTTATATAAATAAGATTATTAAAAAAAAAAAAACACTCTCTCCCCATCCAAAAAAATAAACATGGAAGGTTTCTAGACCCTTGTTTAAAAACTTTTTTTTTTAAATTATATTTTCATTAATAATATCTTATTATATAAGTTGAATGTGTTCAACGTGAACGTGGCACATAAGATAATTATAACTCACAAGATCGTAACATGTGTCATCATTAATTTAGATCGTGACATTTGTCAATGCAATAATATAAACATTCTAATTGCTAGTTATTTATTTTTAAATATATAAAATAACAGAAAAACAAAAAAAAAATTGTGTTTTTAACAAAAATGGAAACTAATAAAATCGAAAAAAGTAAAGTACGAGAAAAACAGAAACTACAGAAGAATATGTAAATTGTTAAATATATATAAGATTCATAATATATCAAATAAGATTATATTTATTTTATCAATTAGATTCAGTTTTAAATTATATAAGATTTGAAATTTGGTTTTCGAATTCTCTCATTCATTTAGAGAGATTTTTATGAGTAATATTAATCAATTTTGAATTTTCTTAATTATGAATTACAATATGTAACATCTGAATAACTAAATGAAAGTTTTAATTTAAAATCTAATTATATGAGTCATAATTATGCATATTATCTAGTTTCCAAACACCCTTTATTTTAAAAAATAAATAAATTGAACTTGTTGCCAAACATTTATTAAATCTATCATAAATGTGAAAATTACAAATTAAACATATTTGAATCAATAACACTTAAATTATTTCTTATTTCTCATTTCACATTTTATATATTACAAATAAATTTATCCCGCGCGTTAGCGCGAGTTTAGAATCTAGTTATACTTAGTGGACAATCGTCAATCTTTTGGTGCAGATTCCAATTACTTCAAGTTTTTTTTTGGTTTTAATGTTAAATTTTATTACCAAAAAAGTGAAGAAATTACATACTTAGCTACTAATATAACTAACAATTAGCTCCTAAAGGAGAGAAATATTGGAACGTTAGTTGCCAATTACAACGGATGCGCAAAACAACCAAAGTAGATTTCAAGTAGAGAGGAGAGCTATCCCTTGACGGAAACGAGAGAAGTCGATCCCGCATGGTGCGGTCGATGCGGGCTTTGATGGAGAGAGGAGAGGAGGATACCATTGTGAAGATTCTTGCGATAACAAAGTTGGATGGGATAACAAAGTTGGGGGTGCATGTCAATGTTCTCGTTGCCAAGGTTGGACCCGATTCTCACTGATTTTAAAACGGAACATATTATAAATACGATACTATTCATCAATACGCTTACAAAATGTATATATATATATATATTATTTTTTTGATTACCAAGAGGTTCTGGGCCGAAACCCGTAATCTCTCTAAATCCGGAATCACATCATGTAATATTAGTTCCGTCCCAAGCGTCACTCGATCATGTGACCTCTAGACTTTGCATAAAGTACTTTTCCAGTCGAGCTAATGACACTTGATATTTTTGTTTATTCTCATGGTTTTTTATCGTAGAAATAGATCTAAAGCTAAAGAAAACATGTATTCTCCAATTTTAAGCTAAACAGTTTGAACAACTTGTTATTGATAAAAACAAAAAAAAACGTGTTATTGATATAGGAAGTTTTTGAGAAGAATGTGCCATCGATTGCACCGTATAAGGATACAACGGAAAAATTGGTGTTCGTTTTTTCATAACCCCCGGTTCACATATGACTTACACTCCCGGCGGTCTTCTTTACAAACCCGGCAGTAGCTAGCCAACTTCAAAACACCGTCGCATTGTCTTTCCTCCTCCTCACCTACGCCGGTTACCTCTCAAAATCATCTCAACAACTCAATTGCGGCAATCTCAAGATCCAACCAGATTCTTTCCGTCACTTGGCCAAACGACAGGTCACTAGTAAAAAGAAGGCTTATACCCACGAAAATGCCACGATTTTTTCCGTGGGTAAAGCAAAAAAGCCACGAAATCCCACGAAAACCCACGGTGAACAGTAAACTCTTACCCACGAAAATAATCGTGGGTATTTCGTGGGTATACGTGGGTTTTGGTGGGTATCCGTGGGTAAAATTGTACCCACGAAATCTTGGTGGGTTTTCGTGGGTAATTTTGCCACGGTTACCCACGAATGTTTCCGTGGGTGAGGTATTACCCACGAAATACCACGAATTTTTCCGTGGGTGCTTACAAAATATTAGAACTAGGGTTTCCGATCTGTTTTTAACATTGACAAATATATTAACCTTATAATGCGTTAAAAACTTATTAATAGGTTTTTGGTTAATTCGAATGGAAGGTCAGTAAGAAACAAAACATTTGTTATAATATTGGTTTATTTCATTAAACATATAAATATATTACATTACATAACAACATTATTATAAACGCGTACAATAGATGGTAGGAAAATAGTAAACATTAAAGCAACATAAAGAGTATGCTGTTTAACCAGCTTATTCGTAAACATGGACGGTTCGGATGTTTATTCACCATCTGACTCTGGGACTATTTCATTTTCGTAGCCAGTAATTCCTTCAGCTTCCTCATTGATAGTAGATGCTACGGTTGGTTCGTATTCAGCAATCATCGAATTAGCCCCAATTATCTGTTTGAAAAATGATTTTAGTTTATAATTATCAGTAATATTTACAAACTTATGGAAAATCTACCTTAACAATGTTCCGCTCAGTGATGTTGAGGTACTTAGAGTTCCGGTTAAAACGGCATACGGTCACATTCTGTAGAATGACAACCGCACCTACGCCAGTGTTGACTCTGTTCTCGTCATTGTTGAAGATGTTATGGTGCATGGTTCCCTCGATAATTCCAGACGGATCCTTTAAGGTTACTAGAAGGTCTCCCTGGCCGTTGGGGGTTGCACTGGATAACATAGCGACAAGCTGAAAATATGATAAAATTAACTTGTCAGATACTTTGTATATCTAAATTGAAATAATATGGGTCGAGAACGTAAACCTTTTTCACTTGCACAAACTGTGAATGCGGGCATTGTATTTCTACAACCTGGGTCCAGAATGGTGTGGTCCTATTGTTATAAGTACCTATAATTATGATTGATAGAGTTAGTATTTGTCATCTAAATTCATTATTGTAATGGTAAACGAGTACATTATATGTATATACCTTCGCGGATTATGTAATCGATAGTAGAAGTCCAGCGAGGACTATTAAAATCCTGGTCGCCCTGTTGTGGCTCATTGATAACCTCACGAATGAAATCTTGTGTTGGGCGTGTTTGAGAACTTTCACCTCTCAACACCTTCCTATTGTGAGCCCTCTTGCGAAACATTCCTCGCTGTATGAGTTGGGCAGGTCCTGAAATTACCGGCGTTTGGATATCAGATCGTTGTGTTGGTTGGAGTGAAACTGTCGGTTGAGCATCAATAACATTTAAGTTATCGTATGGAGGGCTTGAAGGAACACGAGTTGTTTCTCGAGGGTTTTTAACGGAGGCTCGGTTTTGCATATAGTAATTCCATAGATCTCTGTTTGCCATTTGCAAATTGTTTTTTGTGTTATGATTTTGTGTTGAATTACTCGGACTTATATAGGCAAAACAGAGTGATTTTTTAGGCTTAACGTGTCGATGTATATGTGGATAAAAGAAAGTATGAAAACATTATTTGACATTACATATCAGTGTGCAATAAAGACATCAAGTCCGTGAATGACATTGTCTGCCACTGAATCATAAATAACACTGTGAATGACACTGTCGGCCACTAGACGGTGAATTGACATTTCGACAATTAAATGAATGGCGTGTAAGTATTCTACTCATGTAAACAATCACGGGTGTTGTAAATAGGGCTAGCTGTTATAACTGTTTAGAAAGATACAAATTATATTCCACATAATATTATACATGAATCCACAACATATTTTATTACAAACCACTCGACGGATAATAATCCACTACTTTTATAAGACGTTAAAAATTTAACACAACCGAAAATAATATTACATAAAATACTAAAAATTAAGGATCGCGTTGATGCACAATTTTCATTCATCTTCATCATTGGAATCAGCTTGAGAACATTCGTCATCACTTAGCTCATGCTCGGATGTGTACATGTCGTTTGTATGTTGGTCGGGTAAATCATCATAATTGTCCATGTCTTCAACATTGAGTGCCTCGACCCTTAGGAGCCCTGAAGGTGCAACAATAGTATTCCTAGAATCCTCTTGAAAGGCTTGTTGTAAAGCATCTGTAACATTTCGAACACCTCTTGGTACCACTTTTACACATGCTAACCATTCCGTCCCATGCCTCCTACTCACCTTTGGGTATGGTATGTAACAAACCTGATCACACTGTTCAGGAGTAATAAACGGATCATATTGTCGATACTGCTTGTTTGCAGCAACATCCACCAGTCCTGAACGACTTCTACGCATTCCACTTCCACTAGTGATGTCGTACCAAAAGCATTTGAAGATAACCACCTTCAACCCGACACCGCCGTCGTACTCAACCAATCTGATGTCGTCCACAACGCCATAATATTCCGTATCAGTAGTTGCCCTCACGCAAACACCGAAATTTTGTGTCTTTTTGTTTGCACTCCTACTCAATGTTCGGAATAAGAACCCTCTAGTTGCAAACGAGGGCCAGGATGTGTAAGCACGACGTGGACCTTGTACAAAATCAATGAGCCATTGTGGCACAGTTGATACCATCCTTTGATTATTAACCTGTAGTAAAATAAATACATAAGTTGAACATTATATTAAAAACGGCCCAGTACAAAAATACTTACATAATCTTTGCACCAGCGTGCGAAGTTATTGTCTTTCAATGATTGTAGGTCAGTGGTAGACAATGCCGGATATGTAGTTCGCATGAAATCTTCAAACATCCTATGTATACAAATTATGTAATTAAAAAGTATTTAACTATTGAATATAATGTTTTGCGACGGTTACTCATACCTTTCATATGGTGCTAACTCGGGACAGTTATTCATGAGAAACGTTTGCAAAACGTTGTACTCTTCGTCTGTTATCCATCCCTTTGAATGTTTACCAATGAACCTTCCTTTCTGTTTGAAAATTGTTGGGACATCGTCGAATGCGTAGAAGTATATGTTTTCACCATGCCATCCTTCATTACCTGCAGCGATCGGTTTTCCAAGCCAATGGGTAGCTAGCGCTGATATTTCTTCTTGTACACAGTGCTCGACGATAGACCCTCCGATTTGTGCCTTGTTCATAACCTTTTTTTTTAAGTGGTACATGTACCGCTCAAATGGATACATCCACCTATATTGTACCGGTCCACCTAAGATTGCCTCGTCCGGAAGGTGTACCGGTAGATGCTCCATGACATCAAAAAACGAAGGAGGAAATATCTTCTCCAAGTTGCATAATTTTACTGCTATATTTTCCTTCATTGTTATAACATCTTGTTCTTTTAATGATGGGGCACCAATGTCTCGGAAAAACAATGCGATTTCTGTGTAATAAAAGTAACAACCAAAATTA
>PKMM01025053.1:42120-126880 GCA_002933915.1 Eutrema heterophyllum
TTTTGGGATAATGCAGAAGCAGAAGGGGCAGGGATCCGATGAACCATCCATTCTGGATTTGGTGAAGGAGACGCATACACGCGCGGATGGCACTTACGTTGATCCGGTGATTGAGGGACTCGTGAGGGAGGTTGAAGAGGAGGCTTCTCAGCAACATGATTCGGCCGGCACAGCTTTTTCCACAAGTGGTTCTCCTCGGGAATTCATTAACCAATTATATTTTCAGGTAAATTTTTTCATATTCTAATTTTTATTTATAGTATATTTAGACATTAATTCTCTTATTGTTTAAAAATGCAGAGGGTGAAACCAAAATACGGGCATGCCTACGGCGTCGGTAGTGCAAGGTCGCAGTTCTATCACCCTTCCGTCCAAGATCCGTCGGGAACACAACCGGATCTCCGAGATGAGCTCGATCGTATGAGGGGTGAGATGACAGACATGGCGAGTAAGATAGATAGGATTTTGGACAAGCTAGATGGAGGCAGCGGTTCACAACGGACGAGGCAGGCCGAGTAGTTTATGTTTCTGCTTATTTTTTAATTTAAAAACTTTTAATTTAGAACAATTTAATTTTATGTAAAATATTTTATTTCTATTCGAATTATTAGTTTAGTATTTAATTTAATTAAAAATTTTAATTACAAATTTAAAAACAAATTATATTTTTGACAAAAAAAATTGCACTTACCCACGAAATTTACAGTGGGATTTCGTGGGTATAAAGGTACCCACGAAATGTTTTGTGGCAAATCGTGGGTAATTTCCCACGAAAATTTTTGTGCCAATTCGTGGGTGTAAAGATTTACCCACGAAAATATTCGTGGCAATTCGTGGGTCACTACCCACGGATGAATTAGTGGGTGGTCGTGGGTATATCTACCCACGAAATATTCCGTAGGTGTTCGTGGGTATTTTGCCACGGATAATTTCGTGGGTTTTCGTGGGTAGCCTTACACACGAAAACCCACGTAATTCTCTACCCACGACGCTATACCCACGAAAATTTTCCGTGACTTTTCGTGGGTAAACCCACGAAAACCCACGAAAATTACTCTATATTACCCACGAAACTTTCGTGGGTATTTGTGTTTTTTTTACTAGTGGGTACGTTAGTTAAAATGTCCTTAATTAATACACAAATGCAAAACAAAATATAGTTGGTTTTGCAAAAGTTTACCAGTTTCATATCAAAATCTATTAATAGATTATGGGTGCAAATAGATGACTTTGTAGAGGAAAAAATATGAGCGTAATTATTAATTACGCTGGTTTCATCAAAAAATATACCATTTATAGATTTTAATTTGTTGGAAAAAACTTGGTGGGACTTACATAATGAGTGGAAAAACTAATGTTACGTTCAATTTTGTTCCTCCTCATAAAAGAAGAAGAAAAAGTTAGTGGAATAAGTCTTAATTCCACTTATTTTTTTTCAACTTATTTTTATTATTTTTATTCTTCTAACTCACAACCATTTGCACCCTATATATTTCACTAGATTTGAATCCGTTTTGTGGTAATAATGATTATATATAAACATTTTTGGTCTAGGTGGATTACATTTTGGGAGATAATCCAATGAAATTGTCGTACATGATCGGGTACGATAATCACTATCGTGACAGATCCACCACCGCAGTGCATCCTCACTGTCTATCGCGAGTCATCCCTCAACCATCAAATGCTTAGAAGGGTGGAATATTTTTGCATCACCCAACATTTTAGTAGGAGCCGTGATCGGCGGACCCAATGTAGATGATACATTCGTTGGAGGTAGGACAAATGCTAGTGAGACGGAGCCGACGACTTACATCAATGCACCTTTTGTTGGTCTTTTAGCTTATTTTAAAGCAAAAAATTTTTTTATATGATTCGGTTTTCTTAAGATTTGTCAAACGAAATTAGAATATTTTTTTGGTCTAAAAGTTAATACAATGAAATACATAAGGTAAAGGATTTAAGGGATATGTATTCGTGTTGTACTTCTACATTGTGATCTTAAATGGGGTATTAGTTTATTTCTTTAATGCATTTTTTTTTTATCGTCTGAATGATTATCTATTATAAATCATGAGAATAATTACATGGATGATTCTACGACGGAAAATTCTACATGCCTACAAGGATTCACGACAATGGTTCTACCTGCACCATGTTCATGATGGACAATTTTATCTTGACACGCTAGACCACGACGAACGGTTTTACTTGCACTATGTTGAAAAATCCTATAAAATTTCCTCCTTAATTTATATTTTCCGGGAATCGAATTTCATACCTCCTGGTGTAAAAACATCTAATGAACCTTTAGTCAATCACTGGATCGAGGAGACTTCCACTTAATGCACTTTTTGTTGGTGTTTTATTTTATTTAAGGTCAACCCCAAGTAAATTAATCCACTCGATTTTAATTTTCAGAAACTGTTACGCCGAAAAAGAAAAACAACGGCATCGGAAATCAAATTGTATTGTATGCTGTGACTGAATGATCGGATAACAATGCAAATGAAACAAAATTCGGGGACATTTCAGTGTACTTTATTTCTACATTGTAGGATCACATTTCAAAAAATACAAAGTATGAGGCTTCTTCTATAAATCTCAAAAATATTTGGGCTATGATTACCCGACTTAGCCCTCAAAACGGCATCGTACTTGGCACGAGTTTATTCAATCATTCTTCTTCATTAGGACGTGTCACGAAGATTTCAAAATTCGAACAGCGAGTTTTCTTCTTCTTCTTCTTCTTTTAAAATTAGGGTTTTCTGGGATTCTCGTATCGATCGAGAAAGGTTAGTCATTTTCTGAATCACTTCCTTACTGAATTGAATTACCCAATAATTATTGGACTTAATCACTGAATTAGGTGTGCTCAGTAGAATTTCCGTCGTACCGCTTGCGTATTTGACGTCTATACACCCTGATTCGATTCGATTCGTTATATATATATACCGATGTGTGTTTCTGTGATCTTCTATTCTTGTGCGTTCGAATCTGAGTAATTAGGTATTTCAATTTTGGTGGTAAAGAAGATGCTGAAATTGGGCATTTGATGCTTCTATAAGCAAGCACCGATTCGATTCACATCGACGTAACCGTCTTTTTTTTTTCTTTCTAATTAGTGTTCTCTGCTCCGTTTTTAGATTAAATTTGGGATTTTTAATCATCCCGAATAAGTTAGAAGTCTTGGAGAATCTCTATTTAACATCGAAGATGTCGATGTGCTTTGTAGGTAGCTATGGGTGAAGGAGAAGACGCAGGAGAGGTTTCTTCTCTTTCCGTGAGAAACGAGGAAGATCTTTCCCCTGAATGTTTGGCTTGGGCTGATTCCTGCATCATCAGTTTTCCAGATGATTCAGACAACAATAATTGGGGAACCTTTAGAGATGCTTTAACAGAAATCATCGATATTCATCCCGAGATATTCGTTCCT
The DNA here is from genome assembly GCA_002933915.1 of Eutrema heterophyllum. Taxonomy (NCBI): domain Eukaryota; kingdom Viridiplantae; phylum Streptophyta; class Magnoliopsida; order Brassicales; family Brassicaceae; genus Eutrema; species Eutrema heterophyllum. The sequence continues at coordinate 45,557 of PKMM01025053.1, forward strand.
TCATTAAAAAGTGATCCGTCTCCAGACGAGTATATGACGGAAGCAGAGTCATTTGATATGCGGGATTTTGATTCTGAACCAGCCAACAGTAATAATAATGCATCGAATGAAGAAGTCAGCGAGATTGTCTCTTTGCTAACGTTTGAATCAGACCCGTCAAAGAATTCTTTACAAGATCATTACTTTCCAGAGTCCATGGTAGAGAAGGGAAGAACCCGCGCACCGGTGGACAATCATACTGAAGGTGTTGAAAGTATACAAGACGATGGTACTGTGAGCAATGCAGGGGCGGCGGAAGAAGAAGCAGAGTCAGAAACGTCTCAAGTCTTCAAGGATGATTTCATGAGCACATACATTCATGACAATGTTGCCGATTTTAATGTTTCAGAGGATCCGGTTCCACAAGAGATTTTCAAGGTGTGGGATCTTGAGATCGTGGGGGACGATGATGATGAGGAAGATGGGCTGGTGCTGCAACTGAAGAAAGCACTCGATGAGTCTTCCATGGTTCAGCCACTGAATGATGATCAAGTTGTTGCGGGGAAGAGCAGTATCGATGATCTGATAGCTGGGATCTCGGATCTGTCTCTCACAGAAACATTTTAAGTGAAAGATGAAGTTAAAGTATGTGTTTATTTGACATCAGAAGAAACTCTCTCTTTTGCTTTACTAGTCCTCGAACCGGCACAAACCGGTTTGGAGATCTCGAAACCTGCTAGACCAGACCGGAGGTTATAAGGGTCAATTCGGGGCTTCCACGACCCACTTGGCCACCACCTGTTGTGCAATTGGTCACCAACGATGAGATTGTAGTCTCTCTCCCGTTGATGCAGACTTCACAATCTCTTAAAATCTCCATACTTAACCTCAGCCTTAAGAAAACGCAGGGATTAACGTCCTCACAAAGTTATTCTCTCTGAATGTAACCGTCCGACGCATCTTTGGCTCTAAACTCTAAAAGTGATCTTTAATGGGTTTTCTTGTCTTTACTCGTCGTCATTCAAGAAATGCTTGCGTCTTACAAATTCTAGAAGAAAACATAGAAATTATAATTTAGACATATATTTATGATTGATTATCATATGTTATACACTTACAAATTTGATTACATTGGAGAAAAAACAAATATTGATTACGTCTTAAGGTTGAGACTTGAGACCCAGCCTAGAGAAAACCGCTAGTCAAATCTGAAGGTCCTCCAGTGTATCTGTTGTTATACGTGGCACGCGAGATGATCAACGGAGAGACACGTAGATGACGTGGTAAGCTCTCTACCGTCAATTTTTGACTTCACTACAAGTGATTAAAATAGTTTCGTCAGCTCTTAAAATATTTAAATTTAAAAATGATACTAACCTCGTGATTTTTCCTTGCTTATCAAATCATCGTCTTTGTAAATTTGTTAAGCTGTTGCCACTATTTGTAATTTGATATGAGGCGTTTGTCTTCGAGCTCAAAATCATAGCAACATGTAGTATTACAAGAGACATACAATTCAAGAAAAAAAAAGTTATAAATTAAATATTATGGTCCACGATGCTACATATTAATTTCAGAGGCTTTTATACAAATTTTTTTGGACGTGCTAAGAGCATCTCCATCAATTATATTTTATTTTTAAAAGAAATCATGTCATGAACGAATCTTTACTTTTTTGGGTGCTTATTCATAGGCTGGCAAATTATCCGTTAGATTCGTTTTGATCCGGTATTCGTCTCGATTCGATCAGAAAAATTTGGATATCCGTAAAGATTTGAAACGAAGCAAAGCAAATACTAAAATATAGTATCCGTCTAAAACAAAACAAATCACAAATACTAATTTTAAGAAGGTCGGATATCCGCTCCGATCCGTAGATCATATATATATATACATAATATATTATAAATTTATAATGTTTATTTACATTTTCTGTATCTCTTTAATAAATAAAAAATGTCAAAAGAAAATATGTATGATAAAAATATATAACCTCTATACTAATTAATAAAATATTAATAAAAATGTTTATCTTGGAGTTTAAGTGAATATATTAATTTTTTGTATGTTTATTTTGTTTATCATTCTTTATATAAGAAAAAAAAAACTAGATGATTTCACTTTTTTCCTTTTCATATTAAATAAAAAATACACTAAATTTTTTTTTTTTTTTTTGTATTGAATGGAGTGCAATAGATATCCGCAAATATCCATAAGTTTTTCGGATATCCGTATTTTTCCGACGGAACAAAACAAATCACAAAATTAGATATTCGATAAAAACGGAGCAAATTACAAATAGTAAAATTTTCCGACGCCGTGCCTACCCCTAATTATTCGATTATTTCCCGTATAAACAAACCAAATAACAAGCAAACCATGTAACGACGGGCATAAAAAGAGTGTCGATTCCGTGGTATTTTCTTGAATTTGTGAGTAGTACAAGATTACGGTCCACGTGGCGGAGTGTAGTTGGCAAGGTCACAAGAACCTCAAATAACTGATCTGATGAGAAATATAAATTCAAAAGAGGGAGAGAGTGAGGTTCATCAGAGATAAGGTTGGTGTCATAAGCTAATTTACTGTGAGTCTCTCAAACAACATAACAACAACAAAAAAAAAACCAAAGGCAGAGAAGAGAAAGAGATAACACTAACAATAATGGCATCAACCTCACTCCTCAAAGCATCTCCGGTGTTGGACAAATCGGATTGGGTCAAGGGACAAAGCGTTCTCTTCCGTCAGCCTTCTTCCGCCTCCGTCGTCCTCCCCAACCGCGCCACCTCCCTCACCGTCCGCGCCGCTTCCTCCTACGCCGATGAGCTTGTTAAGACAGCGGTTAGTATTCCACACATACCCTCTTCTTTGCCACGTGTCTTATCTGCATGATTCCTAAAGGTTCTTTTTCTCTCTTTTTTCGACCTTTTGGATTGGAATGTCGTCTGATTGACTAATTCTGTTCGGTTTCACCTTTTTCTATATAGTTTCATTTTTCTTTTTAGACCCAATTTAAACCGATTTTTGTTTGGTTCGATTCTTTTTTACCGATTATATTTTTAGTTCCTATTTTGGTTTAGATTTAGGTTATATACTAGCAAAATACAACTTTTATTAAATATAAGAGAGTTAACGATACACATATGATTCATAATTTTATATGTTCGGTGTTGATTTGATTTCACAGGTTCTTGTATAGAAAAAGCAGTATAAAATAACTCGAATTTACAATACAGTTGGGTTAAACCCAATCGGACAGTCGTGAAGATATAAAAAAATGCATTTTGATTTTATTCTTTGTATTTTGTGTTGGAGCAGAAAACAATTGCGTCTCCGGGACGAGGAATCTTGGCGATGGACGAGTCGAATGCGACTTGCGGGAAGCGTTTGGACTCGATAGGGCTAGAGAACACCGAGGCAAACCGTCAAGCTTACCGGACATTGCTGGTCTCTGCACCGGGACTCGGACAGTACATCTCCGGCGCAATCCTGTTCGAGGAGACTCTGTATCAGTCTACCACCGAAGGCAAGAAAATGGTCGACGTCCTTGTCGAGCAGAACATTGTCCCCGGCATCAAAGTCGACAAGGTATAACTAAATGCGCACACTATTAGATAGATTATATACCACATGGATCTTAACTAGGGGAATCTAAACGAATTGTATGTATGGAACTAGGGTTTGGTGCCCCTTGTTGGCTCTAACAATGAGTCATGGTGCCAAGGACTCGACGGTCTATCCTCTCGAACCGCTGCTTACTACCAACAGGGTGCTCGTTTCGCCAAATGGTATAGAGTAGTAATCTCTGTTCTTAATTACCCGAAAATATTCCTCTCGGGCTGCATTTATAGTGATTTTTTTGTCTTGGTGGTTGATTAGGCGTACTGTCGTGAGCATTCCCAATGGTCCGTCTGCTCTGGCCGTAAAAGAAGCTGCTTGGGGTCTTGCTCGATACGCTGCCATTTCTCAGGTAAAACACATAGCTTGTCCTTCAAGAAACAGGTCAAATCGGATTCTTTTAAGTTAATTCACACGCGAATTGCGTCTTTTTTTTCCTTTCAGGACAGTGGATTAGTTCCAATTGTGGAGCCAGAGATCTTGTTGGATGGAGAACACGACATTGATAGGACTTACGAAGTAGCAGAGAAGGTTTGGGCTGAGGTTTTCTTCTACCTTGCTCAGAACAATGTCATGTTTGAAGGTATTTTCGTTATATGGAGCTTATCTTATACAACTTGCAATGTCTTAAAAATCAACGTCTTACCGGATAAATTCAACATCTTCTTACACAGGTATCCTCCTGAAACCGAGCATGGTGACTCCCGGAGCTGAGTCTAAAGACAGAGCTACTCCTGAACAAGTTGCCTCCTACACCCTCAAGCTCCTCCGCAACAGAATCCCTCCTGCCGTCCCCGGAATCATGGCAAGCTCTCTCCCTCTCTTTGCGTGAATCCACAGTATCGAAATCCGAAAATAAAAATAAAAAATTGCTCGGTTTGATAGAAAAAAGAGTCTTCATGAGGGAAACCCTAATATTGGTTGCTTGAGGTGAAAGTAAAGTCGTTTGTGTTTTCCTTTTTCGCAGTTCTTGTCCGGAGGACAGTCTGAGTTGGAGGCAACGTTGAACCTGAACGCGATGAACCAGGCACCAAACCCGTGGCATGTGTCCTTCTCCTACGCACGCGCTCTGCAGAACACATGTCTGAAAACATGGGGAGGCAGAGCCGAGAACCTGAACGCGGCACAGACCACCCTCTTGGCCCGAGCCAAGGCCAATTCGTTGGCACAGCTCGGAAAATACACCGGAGAAGGTGAGTCCGAAGAGGCTAAGGAGGGTATGTTCGTCAAAGGCTACACCTATTGAAGACAACAAATGTTGAAGAGATCATGATGCCGTGAAAGGAGATGAAGCAGATGTTTTTATTACATTTGTTTTTGAGTTTGGTTGTTAAATCATGTCAAATCATTTATTTCCTCTGCTTAATTTGCATTAGCTACTCCTTTTAATAAGTTTTAATATATTGAAGTTATCTATCTATCTTGATTTATTTAAACTTGAAATTAATTTCTAGAAATAATCCATGATAAAAAAAAAGAAGACTGGGTTCGGTAACTAACCCGAAATTCTTGATTATGTGTAACTTGATCTTATCTACTTTGGATGACGTCAGATGCACTTCACCGCTATTTATCACCTTTAAATGAAGGGTTTTCTGCGAATAAACTATTCTATGCAAATAAACTCTTTCTTTAATATTTTTTTTGCAACTCTACCCCCCACTTGCAGATAATGCAGGTCAATCCTACCAAATCCGATTCAACCCGCAATATAACTTTCGGCCATACCGATTCAACCCGCAATATAACCCTCGGCCATACCGATTCAACCCACAATATAACCCTCGACCGTATATTGATTTTACAGTCTGTATAAGACTGTGTATATGTTATCAAAACTACGTCGTTTTGATTGTTTTTTAAAATAAAAACATGCAAAATGTGAATTCAAACTTATGACCTCCTATACACTTAACACATCTCCATTACCATTGCGCCAAGATCATTTTTATTGTCATAACCAATATAAATATATTTATATATAGATTAAAACGATGTGTTTCCTTTGAATATTTTTCCTGTCAAAACCGCAAAATCATGTTTTCCCGTAAAAACCGTGAAATCATGTTTTTCCGTAAAAATCGCAAAATCACGTTTTCTTATAAAAACCGCAAAATCACGTTTTTCCCGTAAAAACCGCAAAATCATGTTTTTCTGTAAAAACCGCAAAATCACGTTTTTTCCCATAAAAACCGCGAAACCACGTTTTCCCGTAAAAATCGCAAAATCACGTTTTCCCGTCAAAACTGCAAAATCACGTTTTCCCGTAAAAACAGCGAAATCACGTTTTCCCGTCAAAATCGTGAAATCACGTTTTCCCATAAAAACCACAAAATCACGTTTTTCCGTAAAAACTGCGAAATCACGTTTTCTCGTCAAAACCGTAAAATCACGTTTTCCTATAAAAACCGATTTTAACGGAAAAAGCGTGATTTCGCGATTTTGACGGGAAAACATGATTTCACGGTTTTGACGTGAAAACGTGATTTTGCAGTTTTTACGGGAAAACGTTATTTTGTGGTTTTTACAGGAAAACGTGATTTTACGGTTTTTACGAGAAAATGTGATTTTGCGGTTTTTACGGAAAAATATGATTTCGCGGTTTTTATGGAAAAACGTGATTTCATGGTTTTGACGAAAAATGATTTCGCGGTTTGACGGGAAAACGTGATTTCGCGGTTTTGATGGGAAAACGTGATTTCGGTTTTTACGAGAAAACGTGATTTTGCGGTTTTTACATAAAAACGTGATTTTGCGGTTTTTATGGGAAAACGTGATTTTGCTGTTTTTACGGGAAACCGTGATTTCGCGGTTTTTACGGAAAAACGTGATTTCACTGTTTTGACGAAAAGACTTGATTTCGCGGTTTTGACGAGAAAACATGATTTCGTTGTTTTTACGGGAAAACGTGATTTCGCGGTTTTTACGGAAAAACGTGATTTCACGGTTTCGTTGGAAAAATCTGATTTTACGGTTTTGACGAGAAACATATTTAAAGGAAACACATCGTTTTAATCTATATATAAACATATTTATATTGGTTATGACAATAAAAACGATTTTGGCGCAATGGTAATGTGGATGTGTTAAGTGTATAGGAGGTCATGAGTTTGAATTTTGATAACATATATACAGTCTTATACAGACTGTAAAATCAATATACGGCCGAGGATTATACTGCGGGTTGAATCGGACTTAGTAAGATTGATCTGCATTTTCTGCAAGTAGAGGGTAGAATTACAAAAAAAAAATCCTAATGGAGTGTTTATTTGCAGAAAACCCTTAAATATATACATGTGTTAGAAAAACTAGAAAAACTGCTTTTGAGCATTGTATAGATTCTGTTAAGATATATATGCATTGTAATCAAAAGGGTCTTTCTTTTCTTTTTTCCCCGGAGGTACGGTATACGACACGTGATTTGTTCCATTTATAAAAAATACTTTTCAAGATCTATTCCATGATCCTAATGATGAAATTTATTAATTTTTATTTTCTTCTTGTATATAATAAGTAGAGGTAAAGAAAAAACAGAAAACTAATAAGTTTGTACTGTGCACTTGTTTGTCATCTCCATAGAGAAACAAGAGCAAGTTTGTTCGATGTCGGATGCTTCAGATGATGTTGTGGCGACTCCTTCAAAAAGAAGTGAAATTGTAGGAGTAAATGATGCGATCACACGAGCAGTATTGCTTCAGTGGGCAATCATATCGATCTATGGCGTGGCAAGAGGATGGGACAGTGTGATTGCATACAAAGAAGAGATGAGTTTCATCTATCTTCTTGTCAGATACTCTGGGTTCTTGTCAATGTACGTTTACGTTTTAAGATTGGCTCGTTGTTTTTTCGCCTCAGATCATCCACCACACACCACTTTCAAAGGCCGAGTAACCTTGCTCGCCATCATCTCGTTAATGGTGAGCGTATCTATGTTTTATATCTGTTCCAAGTGGCAGAGATGGGATGTTTTTTTCCTTACGTTAAGTGTCTTCCTCGCTGCAATCTCGTTGGCTCAGCTGATTTACGGCGTGGATGGGTTTGGGGCTCTCTATGTTTTATACACAGCCATCTGTGGATTTGCTTGTGGAATCAACGGTCTATACTTTGATATTTATACCTTTACTTTCTGCATCACATATTTTCAGATGGTGTTTACGTTTGGAGTTTGTATTGACAATCTGAAACTCTTTGAGGAAAGACTAGTGCCTTCAATTAAACATGATTTGGATAGAATTTTATATTTATAATAATAATTCATCATGTTTAATAGATTCAAAGTTTAGAATTATTCAACTAAACAAATTTAAATACTTCATCAAAGTTGTGTTATTCAAAAAAAAAGTAATTTTCAAGTCTAATTTATATATTGAAAGACTTGGAGATGAATGATGGAATTCCTGGCCCAGTTTGTTCTTTATTTGTTCTTTATTGGGAGTTTGAGACTATAAATTTTCCAAAGGATTTTTACTTTATATAAAAAAAAAAGGGAAACGCAGAAATAAACAAATATTCAGAATTTCAGATATTAGCGCTTATACATACATACATTCATGTGAGCCCTTTCCTTTAAACTAAGATAATGCACAAACAACACAAGCCTTCTTCCTTCTTCAACAACAAAGCCTCGCTTACACCAAACCCTGCAACAATCATGGAATTAACAGAGAAGGGAAAAAGAAAACATGAAATTTCCATTTCTTTAAACTTTTTACAATCTTCTTTAAACTGTTTATCACCCTCACCCTCACCTTATCACTTCTCAGACACTCGTTTAAAGGGTCCAACTGGTACAACGCCTGCAGAGTCGTGATTGTTCGCGTTATTTACATCGATACCCTGCTCATTTAAGAAACAAAGCAAATTGAGAACACAAAACAAAAAGGATTGAGAATTATCTATATAACTATATATATATATATATATATATATATATAGATAGAGAGAGATTCAAGTACTTGGTTATTTGATGCTGGCTCATGTACTCTCTGTGGGTTAGCGTTTAGATCAATCATTTCGTCATCAATCTTGCCATTAGCTTCACCGTTTGCATTTGCAGAGACTCTTTGGTTTTGCAAATTGTCTCTCGTATTGTTTGGTTTTGGCTTATCCCCTGGAAACTACAAGAAGAATGGTAAACACAAGATGAAGATTCAATCAAGAAATTAACTCAAGATGATTGTGCTTGCGTGAGAGAAACGAAACAGTTTATTCAAACCTCGATTCTCTGTCTGAGCAAAAGAAAACGCCCGTGCGTTCTCTTGCCACCAACATGTACTACCATGTCACATTGCAGACAAAGAGAACTACCGTCTATCTCACAGTAAAAGAAGGCTGTTCTCACAACGACGAGGAGAGAAAAAAGAATGAAATCAACGCGAAAACATTGAAACATGAGTGTGGAAAATTCAATGTACATAGATCATACCAGGTGCATTTTCGCATATATCGCAGCACGGGGCATTGCTTGGTTCGGCTAAACCTACACGTACATGCCGACTAGCTAGCTTATTGCACATATGAACCTGGAAGATAAAAAAAAAGACATTACAAAGTTTTGAATCAAGTTAACTCACTTTCAATCAAAATCCACTGGAAAAAAAAAAAAATCTAAAACCTACTTAGAGCTATTGCTATAGAAAAAGGATTAACTAAGGACTCGAGAAAGACTGTAAAGTGTTACCCTTAAGAGTCATCTAACCGAAGTAAGGATTAATCGCAAAGAGCGGAAAAATGATTATTTTCTTGTCCAGAAGTTATACTAAATGCAAACTTTGGAGACAAAACCCTTCCCTGCAATGTACATCACAGAGTAGAATCACTGAAATCTCAGCTTCAAATACTTGAATCTCATGTAATCAAACATGAATTTCATCATATAGAAAACACCAAATGAGAAACAATGCAAAAGATTTCATATTTTTTAGGCTTTCCATTATCCATGCTACTTCAAAAGCAGTTTGATTAACAGTCTTAAGGACCAAATCTCATAATATATTCTTCAGCACAAAGTTGTCTACTTTCTTCACTCGTTGAGAAAATTCTTATACAAGGAACGAGAAACACAACAAGATCTCGAGATCAACCCAATCAATTGAGAAACAAGGATAATCCAAGACATAGATAACAAAGACTCGACCTTTGACGAACCCATCAGGGCACTATCAATAGACACAGAGAATTAGAAAAGCTTTTTTCAAAAGAGAATACTTTTTCATCGCAGGAGCGGCAAAGGGCAGCTTCATCGGCGGCGCAAAAGACGATAGCGGCTGCGTTCTCGCACGCATCGCACAAAATTCGCATCTTTCTTCTTCAATCTTAAAAGTCTTTTTCTCACTCTATTCGGACAATGAATCCCACCTTCAATACAGAACCCAGATTGCGATTGAAAGAGATGAAGTGGAATAAGTAGAAACGTGATTAGTTTAGGACGAAGTAGATTGAGGGTTAGGATTACTCGTTGGTATCAATCAAGGACGACGAAGATGAAGAAGAAAGAATTTTTTTATAATTATTTTATCTCGTCTTTTAAATCCATTCCACGATGGAGGAGAAGCTTGAGAGACCAGAAGAGACGAACCAAAGCCCACGCGCCGAGACTATCAACTATGCCTACTCGCTGTTCAAAGCCAAAACTGTTAATTAGTACTACTTTGAGTAATTTCTCAAATTTCTTCTAATTATTAGTTAATGAAAAAATATCATTTAAAATAGTAAGCGCCTAACAAGAAATGTAGTGTGATTAGGAGAAAATAATGGAAAGATCATATCTTTAGTGGATATGTTTTTGAATTTTAATAGTAAGATTTCTACTAAAAGACAAAAAGAAAATTATCTCGACTAGATGGGACCCTAATCGTGAAGACAAAAGACTCTATGCCATCTGGAGCTGGAAGGTCATTGATGTGTCTCCCTGAAGCAGACTCATCACCCTTCTGTTTCCTTCGTTTAGGTGAATCACTCTCTGATAAGTTTTATTACCATTCAATATTACATGGTTTATAGTAATTAAAAATAATATGTTGGTGTTATAAATTATGATATATTATATTGGTGAATATATATATATATAAGTATTTGTTTTGTTTGTAGTATATATATATATATCATATACTTTGTTTGCGAAGAGATAATAGATGGAGAGAGAAGTAGAGAGAGATAAATCGATCGATAAAGTTGTGTGTGAGGTGAGAGAGAGAAGAACTGAGTGTCTTTCTTACTTCACACAACACATATATATATATAAGGGGATGAGTGCGTCGGTAAGTGGGGCGGTGGAAAAGAGGATAATTTTTTTTTTTTTTAACACTCCCCCTTAATTATCCATCACCGTTAACATGTTACGTACTGCCTCGTTAAAAACCTAATCATGGAAAAACCCAATGAGATAAAAACCATGACAAGAGAAAAAGAGTGCAGTCTCCCCTTCGAAATGATGGATATGATCTCTTCCTTATAGATTACGTAGATGACGCATTCCAATACTTTGAATATGTTTTTTTGAATGTTGTAGTAGGAAGCGCATTAGTAAATAAATATGTTGCGTTGTCACTTGAGCGAATATATCGGATATCTACTTCTTGATTTTTCTCGAGCTTTTGTGTGTAAGAGAAAAATCTTGGAGGGATGTGTTTTGTTCTGTCGCTCTTGATATAACCTTCTTTTGTCTGGGCAACGCATACAACGTTATCTTCATACAAGATTGTTGGCTCTTTGCTGGTGATTATTCCAGTGGCTTATTGAATTGGTGAGTTATTGATCTGAGCCATACACATTCTCTACATGCCTCATGAAGCGCAATAATTTCTGCATGATTTGAAGAAGTGGCAACCAAAGTTTGTTTTTGGGATCGCCATGAGATTGCAATTCCTCCAATGGTGAAAACATATCCAGTTTGCGACCGGGATTTATGCGGATCTGATAAATATCTTGCATCTGCAAAACCAACTAAACCAAATTTGGGATTTCGAGGATAAAATAATCCCAAATCAATCGTTCCGTGAAGATAACGAAAAATATGTTTTATCTCATTCCAATGTTTGCGCGTAGGTGACGAACTATATCATGCAAGTAGATTTGTAGCAAATGTTATATTTGGTCGGGTACAATTTGCAAGATACATAAGTCCTCATATAGCGCTCATATAAGGTACTTCAGGACCTAACTCTTCCTCGTTATCTTCACAAGGTCGGAATGGATCTTTTTCAACATTGAGCGATCTATTGACCATCGGGGTACTCAAGGGATTTGCTTTATCCATATAAAAACATTTTAGGATCCTTTTGGTATAATTTGATTGATGAATGAATATTCCATCTCGAAAATGCTCTATCTAGAGTCCAAGACAAAATTTTGTCTGTCCGAGATCTTTCATTTCGAACTCTTCTTTCAAATGAGTTCTTACATCATCAATTTTCTTTTGAGTTTCAATGATGTTCAGGTCATCAACATATACAACAATAGTAACAAATCCTGATGAGGATTTCTTAATAAAGACATAAGGGCAAATTGCATTATTCACATACCCTTTCTTGTGCAAATATTCGTTTAAGCGGTTATACCACATGCGTCCGGATTGTTTTAATCCGTAAAGTGATCACTGTAATTTGATCGCACATATCTCTCTGGATTTTAAGTTTAATGATGCATGCATTTTTAATCCTTATGGGATTTTCATATATATATATATATATCATTATTAAGTGATCCATATAGATATGATGTCACTACATCCATAAGGCTCATTAAAAATCTGAATGAAATTGTATCCATAACCGGGGAATATGTTTCTTCATAATCAATTTCCGGTCTTTGAGAAAATCTATGCGCAACAAGACGGGCTTTGTATCTTGTTACCTCAATTTTCTCATTTTTTTCCGTACAAAAACCCACTTGTACCCAACCGGTTTTATATCTTTAGGTGTAGTGACAATAAATCCAAAAAAAATTCTTTTATTAAGGGAGAATAATTCATTTTCCATGGCCATTTGCCATTTCTCCCAATCAGGCCTTTTCTGGCACTCTGATACGGACCTTGAGTCTGGATCATCAACTTCATAATCAATGTCTTTGGATACAGAGAATGAGAAAATTCCATCATTATCTTTTATTTCATTTCTATCCCATATTTTTCCGTCTTGGACATAGTTAATGAAAATCTCATATTTTTCTTTGTCATTTTCGTCTTCAGGACTCTGTATGTGGTTCTTCTGGACCATTTTCATATATGTCTTCTAGACATTTTTCTTTATATGGTTCTTCGGGAACCTTTTCGTTTTGTTCTCCCAATTTATTTTTCTTCAGGGGATTTTTGTTTTTAGAACCAATTGGCCTCCCCCTTTTCAACTGAATTTTGGGTTCATTTGCTATATTCCCATCAATTTGTTCTTCAAGAACGTTAATTCTTGATGGAGCATTCGCAACATGTATATATGATTTTGTCACCCTTTTTGTATCGGTGAACGCATCTGGTAACTGATTTGCCATATTTTGTAAGTGTACGATTTTCTGAACTTCGAGTTCGCGTTGATTTGTAGGGGGATCTAGGTGCAACAAAGACGGTGTGCACCATGTAACAACTTTTGGAATCTCTTTAATTCTTCCCCCTAACGCTAGAAATTCATCTTCAAAACAAGCCGTAAACATATCACCAGTTTGCGGTTCAAGGTACCAAATTATACTTGGTGATGTATAACCAACGTATATACCCAATCTCCTTTGTGGCCACATTTTTGTTCTTTGCGGTGGGGCTATAGGAACATAAACCGCACAACCAAAAACATTAAATGTACTATATGTACTAGTAAACTTCGGGTTTACTGTAATATATGATTCAACTATATGAATCTTTGTGGAATATAATCCGGAGGATAATGGTGGTAGTTCCTCTAATATAACTTTCCTTTCTGGAATTAGTGATGTGATGCAAAGATATTCAATGCCATTCGTATTCATGGTTTTTATATAATATCCATTTATGCGGATATTTCTGAAATATTAAGTTTCTCTGGAATTTAGGGGAATATAGTGCATCTTGCACTTCAAAATTTGTTCCCCTTGACATTGAAAAACAAGCTCTTCCAGAGCCCATAATAATCTTTGCATTCCCATATATAGTATTCACGATTCCAGCGGAATTTTTTAAATCTAGAGAGGAGAAGTACTTTTTATCTTTAAGTATTGTGTGCGTTGTGGCACTGTCTACTAGACATAAATCTCCATCCCGAATCTCAGATCTTGACATATTTTGGATTTAAACTTACAACACACTTTTATAACAAAAATACATATAACACAAATTTATAAAAAAAAAAAAAAAAAGCTTATTTTAGTCAACTTGTTAGGCGTTGATATCCTCAGGATCAACGAGGAAATCAGAAAGATCGAGATGTGCATTATTATCAATGCCATCGAAAGAGGGTCCGGATTCATCAGAGATGAAGTTGGTTTCACATTCCTTTTCTTTTCCCTTTTGGGATTTTTGATACAGATCGGCCAAATGTCTTGGTGTACGACATGTATTGGACCGATGTCCTTTTATGCCACATCAGTAGCAAGAATTTTCATAATGCTTGTTCATTGTTTTACCAACTTTATTCTCTTGAGAATTTTTATCAATTCTCCCGGTGTTGAAATTATTAAAATGAAATCCTCTTCCTTTGCCTCGACCACGTCCTTGACCACGACCACGACCACGGCCTCTACCGGGTCAATGTCGTTGCCAATTATTGTAATGGATTCGCTTCTGGGAATGGAGCTGATCCAGTTAGACGAATATGATGGTTTAGCATCACGAGCTGATTATTTTGCTCTGCAACAAGGAGGGTTTGCATCAACTCTGAGTAAAGAGTGTACCCTTTTGCCCGGTATTGCTGTTGCAAGATTACATTTTCAGGATGAAATGTTTGGAGTGTTCTCTCGATCATATCATAATCGCTTACTTCTTCTCCACATAACACCATCCTGGAGGTGATCCCGAACAAAGCGGAATTATGTTCACCAACACTTTTGTAATCCTGAAACCGCAGATTCAACCACTCATGTTTGGCTTTTGGTAAGATCATGTATTTTTCTGGTGATCAAACCTATCTTTGAGTGATTTCCAGAGATCTGCAGGATATTCTTTTGTGATGTATTGGTCTTTTAGACCATCATGGATGTGGTGGAACAAAAATATCATGGCATTTGCCTTGTTCTCATCCGATGTCGTTTTTGACGCATCGATGGTATTAAAAAGTTTTTTTTTCCTTTGAGGTGCATTTTTGCAGCAACTGCCCATGTCATATAGTTTTTTCACAGAAATATCAAGGGCAGTAATCTCGAGCTTTGTCAAGTTTGACATGATAACTGAAATCATAAATTAATATTTTGTTAAACATATATTTAAATAAGATATTGCGATTTTAAGAAATACATAGCAATTTAAAACATAGGAGGCGCCAGAGTAAATAGCGCAATTAAAAGAAATACAAGTGCATAAAACATCAAAATAAAATTCATCACATATTCCCCGAGAGAAAATTCTCCGACGAGTAAACCGGAAAAAGCAACAAGCATAAAACCTATTACAAATACTAAAAGCGGATGAACCATTTTCTTCTTCTTGTTTGTAAAAACAAATGATTTTCTTAGAAATGATTTTTAGTAAAGACGAGAGATTTTGAGTTAAAAGAATGAATAAAAGATAAGTATATTTATAGATTGAAAATACTGTTCACTAGCCGTTTTTATAGCCGTTTTATGACCGTTGGAAATGGCGAAAAATCGATCTGAAAACTTTTGATAATCAATCAGATAAATTTACCAAATTCAGATAAAACGGTTATATACAGACGGCCGAGCCTCCTTATATAAAAACCATAATATAAAGAAATATTAACCAGCAAAATTATTGCAAACAGAATCAACCATATTTAAACAGTATATAAAATATGTGGCGGCTCAACCGTCCAATATAATATTGATAGTAAATGAAGTGAGATAGGTAATTATTGCGAAAATAATGAATTAATAATGGGGCGGCCGAGCCGCGCTCCGATAATAATAACTGTAAAATTTTTGTCTTCTAGACGAAATTGAAAATGTCACCAGGACATTCATTTTATGGAGGCAGAGCCTACCATATAATATGAGGAGACATAGTCTCATAACGATCAGTTCGGAGAAGGCATAGTCTATCATTCCCGGAATAATATATAAACGTAAATAGATTGAACATAAATTAAACCTCACCTTTTTCGGTATATGGACGGATCGGGAAACGATCGTGCTGATAACGTGTTATAATTTATGATATATTATATTGGTGAATATATATATATATATGTACTTGTTTTGTTTGTAGTATATATATATATATTATATATTTTGTTTGCGAAGAGATAATGGATGGAGAGAGAAGTGGAGAGAGAGATAAGTCGATCGAGAGAGTTGTGTGTGAGGTGAGAGAGAGAAGAATTGAGTATTTTTCTTACTTCACACAATATATATATATACAAGGGGATGAATGCGTCTGTAAATTGGGCGGTGAAAAAGAGGATACTTGTATAATTGATCTGAAATTGTTCTTAAGGTAATAATGGTGCATGAGATTTGGCTATTTTTAAAAAAAAATTAAAAAAAATCAGCCACAAGAGGAAATAAAAAAGACAAAAAAGTGGGTGTGCCAAATGTCACCAGCCATTTAAAATTGGTGGTCGAGAAGTAGTTGAAAGCAACTCTCAAAACTCTTTTTGTGGCCCTTGTTTAAAGGCTTTTGTTTTTCTTCTTTCCCTTACCCATATTCGGATTAACTAAGATCTGAATAATTTATGTTAGATTTGCTTAGCTTTTTTTTCCCCACTTTTTTTAGCTTTTCCAATGAATCTCCATGATATATCTAAATTATTTTATTTTCTCCTTTTTTTAATATATTTTATTAGCGTTTTCAAGATTTGTTAAATTTTGTAACTTTATGCGATTCATTGAACTATTAACTACAAATTTTTTTTCTATACTATACAAGCCCGTGTTCGGTTGATATATTTTTCAGAATCTCTATGGGATGTTCCAGTTAGAACAATTAATTTACGTTCTTTGTATATATTGGCCCTTTTTTTTGGTTGTTATTGTCAACGTAATGTCAACCAATTTATCAAAAAAAAAAAAAAAAAACGTATTTGACTTTAGGTGTTTACTGTTTACAAACTTTACATTTCCGTAATTGCGTGCAACTCGACGGTTAGCGTTTTATCACTTGTAGTATTAAACAATCTCGAAAATTACAGAGTTTGGGGGAAATGTTTAAACAGACTTGACAATTAACCTTTTATCAGCATTTCTGACCTATTTTAACGCTCGTATTTTAGCTTCCTATATAGTTATACGTAAGCATTTTTTTTCCACCATTTAATCATCTTTCGTTTACTCTCTCTTTAAATTTATGGAAATTCTAAATTTACGATCGTGTTTAGATTTAGTTGGCAGGATTGTGTTCACTTTTGCAATCGTAGGGCTTCAGTATCTTTGTTGTTTCCGATGTAATAAGTACTTGTAAGAAATTTTGGCTTCTAGGTTTTTTATAACTAACTCTGCCAAAACAAATTATTTTGTATTTAAAGTCTCTCAAAGATATTATCAAAATCTGAATTGATCACCGAACTTGGGACGGAGAGCATAGCAAACCAGATGCGTCTGCACCAATGACTGCAAGATCACACACCGTGCAGATGTTTCCTTCCTGGCTTGGTACAAACCGGGCGGTGCAGTAAGGACACGAAACGTCTTTCTGTCCTCTGTAGATTGGAACATAAGTTGACCCGCATATCACAAACTGGTTTCTGAAATCATAGTTAAGCTTGGTTTCATCCGTCATATTGCGTTCGGCGGCTTGAACAACTTGTCTTGCCATCTTGGCCTGGCTCTCTAAAGTTGGGTTGGTTTCCAACAATCTTTTGGCGAAGTTAGAAGCGGTGGCCATGTTCTTTGCCTTGTAGCAGACGCCCATTGCACTAAGCAGCGCGAGCCGTAAATGAGGTGTTTGGAGGTTGCAGTGAGTGAAGTAAGCAGCGAGCTCTTGCTGCCTCACCGGATCATCTTTCATCTCTCTCCTCTTGAGCTCCATTTGAAGACCGACGACATATTCTTTAACGATAGTGATCAGTTCCTTAACCTCATCGACTTCTCTTCTTGACTCGACTACCACTAATGGGATGGTGTGAAGGATAGAGAGGAAGACACGGAGAGCCTCAGTGAATTTCCCGCTTGTTGTGGCTTTGTAGCCGGATTTCAGCTTTTCTTCCAACTGAGAGAAATCAAAAACAAGAGCTGGTGGGCCACGGACGTTTGGACTGGAAGACTCGCTCCATCCGCGCTCAATGGCAAGTGGAACCACAGGAGTTGAAGAAAAAGCACGCAGATAGCTATGGCTGCCACTGAACAGATCAAGAAACTTCGATTTCAAAGGCGCAAAGTTCATTATGCCAAGCTGTCTGTGGAGCAGATGCATTGCAGTGTCAAAGCTTCCCGCTGCAGCTTGCTCAGCAGCAAGGGAAGATTTCTGGCTCCAAATCTGACTTACGGGCATACCTAGAGTAGGTGTCACAAAGACAGATGATCGTGCGTTGGCAGAGACCTTAGGAGTGTCAAGCTCTGGTGGGAGCTCCAAGTCATCAAGTCCCCCCCATCCAAGTCCGTCGTCGTTTTCTTCTTCTGCTCTTTCTGCTTCATTCAAAAGGGCTTCGATAACTCTGTTCTCCATCCCATCCACATCGACCATGTCTAGTTCCTCACCCCAATCGCCTCCAACATCTTCTTCTTCATCAACAGCCCCTCCTCTGGATGCACTCTCAAGTCCTCCTTCAAATATTCCTTTCATAACTCTAAGAAGAGGCCAATCACCTCCACACATAACAGGGGTTGGGGGCATTAGAAGCGACGGAGTTTTACCTTCAGGCAACGAGGGCAAGTTGTCTCCTAACTCACTTGCCAATCGCTCAGCAACATCATGTAAACCATGAACCGAAGCCGTGATATAGGCAAGAGGCAAATGACCAGCATTCTCAAGTATCTTGACACGCTCTTTAACATCTCCTAGATAGAGAGCATTGTGAAACTGACCCATGACATTGTTTTTCACTTCCGCAATCTTCATCAACTTTGACAGCTTGTCCAAATTTCCAGTAATGAGATAGAGAAAAGAAAGCCTCTCAAAATTCTTAGTCTTCTGGTAAGCAAATTCAACAATTCCAGCATTACCTTGGCGAAGAGCCTCCACCCCAAGTTTGTACCATTGATCTTTCTCATTGATCTCTGTAGCTGATGCAACAGCAACGCTGATGTTGCCACTTTCAAGAGCCAGGTTGAATCGGATCCTTTCATCTTCAACGAAATGGAGGGCAACTTCAGGGAATCCTTTCTGCTGCAGATAAGCGATCATGGCCTGCCCACACAGCTGGGAATTTCTTATCATGCTCATTACATGGTCGTACTTCTTTCTCAGCAGTGAAAGCTTGAAAATGTACTCTGTTGCATCAATGGTAATAATCCGGTTCTTCCCATCTCGATCCAAGCAGAAAATGATATTTGCAGTAACCTTTGTGATGTAGATAGGGACGTCCAGAGTTTTGATTATTCCGCTATCGCCATTTGGAAGACAGTACTTTATATGGTTCAGAGTTGTGTAGATGAAGACACCATTATCATCCCAAGCTCCACTCTTCACGCGGATTGTCTCATGAAGGGTGCACTGGTGGACAAGCTTCTTGCTTGCTATAATGATAGTATGTTTGCTGAGCAAAGCAACACTCTCCATATCATTAGACCAAACAACGTACCTAACAAACGGAGTTTGAAGATCACCGAGAACCAGTCTTTGCTGAAGGTCAAAAATAACCACTTTATCCTCAGATCTGCAAAGCAGATTTCCAGTCCCGGCATAAAATATAGCATCAGTAGGTATTGGCAGGGTACCCTTTTTAACCACCTCGTTCTTGAGATTCTTGACTAGCACTTGATTGGTGCTTTTCTCAAGAACAGCAAACCGATTCCGGGCTATGAAAATTGCAGAACCACCAGTCCCCCTCTTTGCCTCTTGCACAAAGTCACTCCTGCCAATGCTATCTTTCGGTATGATGTACAACTCGTAAGAACCGCCATCCAGATCTGAGCAGATGAGCACTGCATTTTCTGTCGGACTGTAAGATAAAGTCCTTGGACTTTGGTTCAAGCTTGCAGTACCAGGACGCCGTATAGGGATGACTTGTGAGTCTCTCTGTGTTGAGAATTCATAGTATCGCAAAAACCTATCCTTGGCATAAAATAAGGAATCGCCACTCAAAGCAAATGCAGGACGTTCTCTCTCAAGCTTGAAGACGATCATACCACTGTCATGTCCCGCTGCCAGTAGATTCATCTCTGGGTGAACTGCAAGAATCCAGAATCTATCATGTTCGCGGCGGAAAGTCTGAAGTCCAGTTCGCTTGGTAGCATCCCAGACACGGATGCTTTTATCCTCAGAGTTAGAGACAATTATGTCTTGTTTTGCGTGGAACATAACAGATGACACATTATTCATATGGCCTCGCAATGTATCCACCTCCCAGGCTTTAGTTTCTGCAATGATATTGAAAAGAAAGACCATCATTAATCTGAGATTTGAACTATCTGAAAAAATTGGGTATCAGTGTATAATCCATATGCCAAAAAAAAAAGAAAGAAAAAAAAGTTATGAATGTGAAACAATTACCATTCATGCGCCACAACTTTACTTGGCGGTCATCTGCGCCAGAGACAATGAGAGGCAAAGTAGGATGAAAAGAAGCCCAGTTGACTCCCCTATCATGGCCTTCGAGGACGTACTTAACTATAGCGTCAACCCCACCAAAAAGATCAGAGTTCATCTGAGTAAATCGCATGATGTCATCAGCAGGAGATACTGACTTCTTCCTAAGAGAACCAATATCCCAGACACGTACAGTCTGATCCAAGGATGCCGATACGACGAGGTCTTCTTTTGGATGGAAAGAAGCACACATTACATAATGACTGTGACCAGTCAACACAGAAATACAAGTCCGTGACTGCCAGTTCCATATGCGGATAGTCTGATCGTCACTAGCGCTCACAATCCATGGGTTTTCGTGGTGAAATTGGACAGTGCGGATATAATCGAGATGCCCGAGAAAAGTGAAAAGGCACCTGTGTGTTTTGAAGTTCCAAACTTTAATCTTGTAATCATCCCCTGCAACACACGATAAACTAAGGGGGAAATTGTAATGAAGAAGAATCCAAGCCATTTGCATTTACAGGTTTTCAGTTCTTGCTTATGTCAAAAACAAACTAGTAAAAATCATTTATCACTACACCTTGGACTACATGAGCTTAAGTCATCCAGTAAACCGAGGTTGGGACAAATCAACACAGAGATTCTATGCAAAGACACCAGGCTAGATCTAGAAACCGAACACGCTACGAATTCATACTTAAGCAGACTGACCTCGAATGCTAGATGAAACGTAATGGTCAGAAGAAAGCAAATACCTCCCGAGACGAAGAGAGGCTGTGAACAGTGGAAGTGAACACCACGAACAGGTCCTTCGTGCTCGTCAAATCGATCGATCAAAGTACCCATACGATAATCCCAGAGCTGGATCACACCACTGTGCAAACTGGCGAGAATCCATGGTCTTTTAGGGTGGAAGGTCAGACCCTTAACTCTGTTACTTTTGGTCTCGAACTTGGTCAGCATATTCCCAGATTACGAAACAGAAGCAGCTCTTCGCAAACCAGATCACAGAGATTTTGAAAGAAGAAACGAGTCAGTTGACAGAAAACCCGGAAAAAAAATTCGCAAAAGCAAAAACGTAATCCAAGCGATATTTGCAAACAGGTCTAACGGAAACAAGTAGTGAGATCCGAAATATCGAGATTGGTATAAAGAAGAGGAGGAGAAACGGGGATTCACCTCAGATCAGTTGAAAAGGGAAGCGATCAAGCACAGCTTCACGGTGGCGATCAGTAGCATTACCAGAGAAGCGAGAGCAAGAGAAACACAACGATGCTAGAGCTAGACTGAGAAAGCGATCGTCGAGAAGAAAAGAAGAAGACGACGGTGGTTTTCAGTTTCGTCGACTAGATCTGAATCCCTCCGCTCAGTTATCTGTTTCCATTTCTCACTGATTAATTGGAAATAATTAGACGGAATTATTTCAAGAAAATAAAATAAAAACTATGAGTAAATTTATCACTTTTTTTTTAGAAAGGCTTTTATATTTAATGCAAGAGAAATAAAATAAATATTAGAAGGTTCTATCTTCAAAGGCACGAATCCAATTATAACCAAATTTAATTGGATTTATGAATTGATATACATATATAATACGATAAAAAGTAGGAAAATATACATATATAACTTTGGAATTACTCGTGAAGTAAGTTCATAATTTTCTTAGCTGGTATGAACCTCCGTCCTGGTACGATCAAAATAAAATGGTTAGTGTGTATTTGTTATGTAACAAGGGGTAAATCGGTAAGTGTCTGAGAAACTTTCGTTTATATATAAAGTTATAGCTTGGTAATTACCAGAATGAAATAGGTCGATTAGATATAAAAAAGTATTTGAGCTCTCTGACATATATAAGAAAAATAATTGTCAACTACACGAAGTATTATCTATCACATGGCTAATACATTCCAATTTTAAAAATGTATATATAATTACGTCAAATATTATAATATATGGTGACATGCAATAACTAATATAAGTTATGCTATCAATAACATAACCATCAAATTATAAATTTTTAGCGTTAATCTCTGACGGAATTCGACTAAACCAGGATTTCAACCTAAATTTTTAATTTTGGGGTCGGTCAGAAATCAATTTGTATTAGATTGTGTTGAAATCATGTTGGATATAAATCAAGTTAATGCCGGTCTAATCAGAAGGATTCTGTCAGAGATTAACATTAAATTTTTTTAATTTAATGGTTACGATGTTGACAACATAACTTATATTAACATGTGATTACAACAATAGTTGGTATAGTTAGAGATACATTTTTAAAGGGGGATGTATAGTCATTTGATGGGCAATATTTCGGTGACCATCATTTTTCCACGGATATAAGAGCATCATTATTGTAGAAACTCAAATGGGTTTTTTAAGTATTATTTTAATATATATCTGAAGTTAAGAAACTGTGTTAAGAAACTTCTGTTTTTGCTGCTTTATTGGTAGAACCCCTAATGAGGTTCTTAAAAAACAATTTAAATTAATTTTTTTTTAAATAGAATTTTTTTTATTAATTAAACATAGCTACATACAAATATTACATTTTAAACATAGATTTTGAAAAAAAAAAGCAAAACAACATTCAATTATTATCTTGATCACGTCCAAATTTTTGTCAGATATGCTCAACCAAATCAGCTTTCAATTTTAAACATAGCTAATTCATTAATACGTAAAAAAAAAGTTTATAATTTTAAAAGTTGAAGTTATGAAAAAGTTTTTTTTTTAAAAAAGTTAAAAATCTTTTTTTTTAAGTTAAAGTTTAGAAAAAGTAAAAAAAAAAATCTGGCAAAAAAAAAAATTCCAGCGAATTAGAGATTGACACATGGCTAAGAACAGTGTAAGAACCCTCTTAAAAACCGATTCTTAAAATTCTTATTTAAGAACCTGTTCATAATTTTTTTTTTTTTTTTTGGTTAAGAACTCCTTAAGAACCTCCGAATAATGATGCTGTAAAGTAGCGGTCCACGTGGCGGTGTTTTAAGGTTCCCAACTCCCCGCTCTCCGCCAAATGTAGAGAGAAAGAGAAACCGGCGAATATAGAGAGAGAGTCTGCGGTACCAAATCAATGCCGATCGGTCCAGTGGTCTCAAGTGCACTAGAAGAAGAAGAAGACGAAGAACAACAACCAAAATCAGTAGCAGAGAGTGGGAGTGTGGAATAACAGTGTCTTTCCGTTTTTTCCTTTGTCGGGGTGCTTTGGGTTTTCCGGTGATCAGTTTGTTTCCAGTTCTCACCGTTTGATCAATTCCGAGGCTCGCATCCTCCGATTTTCCCAAGTTTTTACTTTTTCCCATCACACTCTTGTTTATTCTTCGTTTCGCTCTCAAGCGTGAAAATCAGAATTCCTATCTTTCTTACTCTTTGTTACTATTTCGTGAAAAACCGAACTTTCTGGAACCACATTGCCTTGAGGAAGAAGGTAATGAGCTCTTTGCATGTTTCCTTATGTAACCATATTGGAAAATCTTAGGATTTCTGGATCAAGATTGAGATGCATTTTGTAATTGACAAGTCTTTTTATATACCTTAAGCGTCTCTCTACTGATGAAGACTTACGAATACAACACTAAAAAGTTATTTTCTTTATGTTTGATTTTGCGTCTAGCAACTATATTATAATCCAAGTCACTTTTCAAAGTTTAGAATAATGATAACTTCTTTCTTTCCCTTCTTTTTTTTCTCTACACATATATATGCATTTTCACTATTTCGGAGAGAGAAATTTGGGTTTTGTGGGACCTCTTTTTCGATTAAAGAATGTTTAGATTGGTAAAACGTGACCTAGTCTTCAAGCATTGTGGGTGACCATTACAGAGAAAGTCGGTAATCTCTTTTTTTTCTTCTCTCTGTTCTTCAGTTGAGGTCGATCACCTTCTAAGTTAACTGTGTTAATATTATAATCACAAGAAGTCTTCTCTTATTTTGTGTGTTTGGTTCATTGAATGATTTCAAATTTTCTCTTTGAGCACAACAGAGAAGCTTTTCCTTTTCTAGGCATGTTTCATGTTTTAATCTCTTAGTTTTGGTTTGGTGAGATCAGATGTCTGAGTTTTGCCATTTGTTATAACTTGTGTTTGTTAGAAAATAAGGGCCCTTTTGGTCCCTTCTCAAAAGCAGAAAAAGTTCTTTCAGCCGTCCTAAAAATATATAATGCAAAGACTCCAATCTTAGAGGTCTAAAGTTTGAACTGTTTCAGGAAAACGAGGTTCCTCTGGTTACGCTGAAATCAAACCGATGGTGAGCATATGGTAGCACTTGCTGAAGAAGATCAAAAAGAAGATGGAGAAGACACAGGTGCCTGTAGCTCGAGAAGAGAAGATACTGGTTCTGGTGAGATTGAGGCCCCTAAACGAGAAAGAGATTGCGGCTAAAGAAACTGCGGATTGGGAATGTATCAATGATACCACCATTTTGTACAGAAACACGTTGCGTGAAGGCTCAAACTTTCCTTCTGCGTGTTCATTTGGTAAGAAGAGCAATAGTGCTTCAACCTCTTCTATTTATTAGATCTACCGTTTCTTACTTGAACTTCAAATTAATAGGTTGGGTCTGCAAAATATCCCACCTTTCATCCAAGAATCAGACTCTTCTGAATTTTATAGTCGATGTTTAAGATGACAGATAGATACTCAGCAGCATCACAACCTCTTATATGAACTTACTTCTACCTAGCCTTGCCCCTTGATATTCTAAACTACCACTTTATATTTGAAAAGATCTCACCTTTCATCCGTATGTCACTCAGATTTTCTTTTCTTGTTTGATTTTTCTGGTGACAGATAGAGTTTACCGAGGTGAATGTCCCACCAGACAAGTTTACGAGGATGGAACCAAGGAAATCGCCCTATCGGTTGTCAAAGGAATCAATTGTAAGCTTCCTTGCCCATTATTTTGTTGATGAAACGATATGCTAAGTTCATCAATGACTGTAACGTTTGACAGGTAGTATTTTCGCATACGGCCAGACAAGTAGCGGAAAGACATACACCATGACTGGTATTACTGAGTTTGCAGTGGCTGACATATTTGACTATATATTTCAGGTACAGGCCTCATTACATCAGATTTTTTTTTCTTTCCCAAGTTAATGCTGGTATTTATTCTTCTTATGCACTACTAATTGGATGCTGCAGCATGAAGAAAGGGCGTTTGCCGTGAAATTTTCAGCGATAGAGATCTACAATGAGGCCATACGAGATCTGCTTAGCTCGGATGGTACATCGTTGAGGCTACGAGACGATCCTGAGGTAAATGAATGTCATTATCCTTACTGAGCGCTTTCAGTTTGTAAATTTGTCTGACTCTCATTGTTGTTTCTTTTCTTATTAGAAAGGGACCGTTGTTGAAAAAGCCACAGTGGAAACTCTGCGGGACTGGAACCATCTGAAGGAGCTTCTATCTGTTTGCGAAGGTAAAAATCAAAAGTCAAATCACTTTTCATTACTGTGATAATAATGTTGTTTCTCTCAAATTGTTCTTTAGTAAATGTTGTTTGAGAAGTAAACTTACAACTTATGCAGCACAGCGTAAGATTGGTGAAACCTCATTGAATGAGAGAAGTTCCAGATCTCATCAAATTATCAGACTGGTTAAACTCTTATCTATGTACTGGATTTAAGATTGTCTCTAACTTAGCTTGGCCATTGACTGTATCGTTAAATTTTAGACAGTTGAAAGCTCTGCTCGTGAGTTCTTAGACAAAGAAAACTCCACAACCCTCATGGCGAGTGTGGTATGGTCTCATCTGCAAAGCTAAACAACCCTTCTTCATGTTGGATCCTGAGGTTCTTTGTTTTCCTAATAACCGTGTTCATGTCCATCGCCCTTTATATGTGCAGAATTTCATCGATCTGGCAGGAAGTGAGCGTGCATCACAGGCGATGTCAGCTGGTGCAAGACTCAAGGAAGGCTGCCATATCAATCGAAGTTTGCTGACTCTTGGAACAGTGATCCGTAAACTTAGGTGTGTAAAAAATACATCCTTATACAGTGTCTTTCGCATGCTTAGTAGATTAATTTTAATTATCGAACCACGGGTTACTACACTTGATCTAGTAAGGGAAGACAAGGGCACATCAACTTTAGAGACTCCAAGCTCACACGAATTCTACAGCCATGCTTGGGGGGTAATGCAAGAACCGCCATTATCTGCACTCTGAGCCCTGCGAGGAGTCATGTAGAGCTAACGAGGAACACTCTCTTGTTTGCGTGCTGTGCAAAGGAAGTTACTACAAAGGCGCGGATCAATGTTGTTATGTCAGATAAGGCTCTGCTGAAGCAACTACAGCGCGAGCTTGCGAGGCTCGAGACCGAGCTGAGAAACCCTGCCTCACCTGCCTCAAACAGTGATTGTGCAATGACGGTGAGGAAGAAAGATCTTCAGATACAAAAGGTTTGTGCTTTTCTGAACACGCAGAAATTGCTTTCTGGTTTTGTAACTGTGGGGTCTGTTAATGCTGATTAAGGTTTAATGTTATGCAGATGGAAAAACAGATCGCAGAGCTGAGAAAACAGAGGGATCTTGCCCAATCCCGGCTTGAAGATTTCATGAGAATGGTTGAACACGATGAGGCGTCAAAGGTATTGCTGGCTCTTCCCAATTAGCATGGTTCTTCCTTAGATTTCTATGGCATTTCTGCTAAACGGCTTACTTCTGTTTTTCCTCTGTTGAAGTCTGGAACTCCGCATTACGGCAACCACACAGACAAGTGGGAGGATGGTTCAGTATCAGAGACATCAGGCGTGGTCGATTTAGACAGAAGGAGCTTCATATCAGATGGAATGTCGACACCGCTGTCAATTGCAAGAGCTTATGTTCAGTCTCACTCTGATGATGATGATCTCGATGAAGAGCTGCCTAGGCGTTCAGAA
The DNA here is from genome assembly GCA_002933915.1 of Eutrema heterophyllum. NCBI lineage: Eukaryota > Viridiplantae > Streptophyta > Magnoliopsida > Brassicales > Brassicaceae > Eutrema > Eutrema heterophyllum. The sequence goes on from PKMM01025053.1 coordinate 72,792, forward strand.
GATCCATCAGAAGAATATTGCAGAGAAGTTCAATGCATTGAGATTGAGGAGTCAGCCAGTGTCTATAACAACCACAAAGAAGAGAGAGCAGAACCTAAAAACGTTTTAGGCCGTAGTGAGGATGCTAATGGTGAAACGAGTGTAGGCCAAAACGTGAGGATGAGAAGCTGGAACCACAGAGAGACCGTGCCAGGCACGAGCACTCCGCCTGAAAACCGAGGGACAGATTTCCTCGGAAGACCAGAGAGTCACAAGATTGTGTTTCCTGATTTAGAGTTCGGTTCTAGTGTGTCGAGGACTGATTCTATGTCTTCTTGCGGGAGCGATACCACTGGGGCTCAGAGCATAAGAACGCCGTTGGGAGAAGAGGGAGGTATCACTAGCATCCGGACTTTTGTTGAAGGGCTTAAGGAGATGGCTAAGCGTCAAGGCGAGGTAAGTTCAAAAACATATATATATATATATATACTAATTGATTCTTCTTCGTAGTTTACAGACCATATTCAAGTTTTGTTTTATCAGGTCTCGAATGCTGAGGATTCTGGTAAAATGGGGAGGGACATTGGTCTGGACTCCATGGACGGGGAATTTGAGAGACAGCGGCAAGAGATTCTGGAGCTATGGCAAAGCTGTAACGTCTCTTTGGTGCATAGAACATACTTCTACTTGCTCTTCAAAGGAGATCAGGCGGATTCAATCTACATTGGAGTAGAGCTAAGAAGACTTTTGTTTATGAAAGATTGCTTCTCTCAGGGAAACCAAGCCTTGGAAGGAGGAGAAACCTTAACATTGGCTTCAAGGTTAGATCTTTTTGGTGTTTGTATATAGCGTTTGGCATTTGTGGTTGCAGTTGTGTTTAAGGCCTACTCTTTCTTATGTGGCGTTTTGGTTTTGGTAAAGCCGGAAGGCGCTTCACAGGGAGAGAAAGATGCTGAGCAAGCTTGTGGGGAAAAGGTTTTCAGGAGAAGAGAGGAGAAGAATCTATCACAAGTTTGGGATTGCGGTTAACTCCAAACGCAGGCGGTTACAGCTTGTGAACGAGCTATGGAGCAATCCCAAGGACATGACTCAGGTTGTGGAAAGCGCAGATGTTGTAGCGAAGCTTGTGAGGTTCGCTGAGCAAGGCAGAGCCATGAAGGAGATGTTTGGTCTGACCTTCACGCCTCCTTTGTTCTTGACAGCTCGGAGATCGCATAGTTGGAGAAAAAGCATGCCTACACTTTTCTAACGATCTGTTTCGTCCATTGACATTATACTTTTGGGTTTCTTGTAGCAGAAGCGATGTTTTGTATATCTTCTTGGTGTCTTTCCTTTTTCCTTTGTTTGTCTTTTGATTTTGAAGCAGACAACGTTGTTATTGGTATTTTTTTCAATCAATTTCTTTTTTTCTTTGTACCCGTAAAACTTGAGTTAATTTTTTTTTTAAATAACTTAATATGTAAACACAATCTTAAATGGAAACAAGATAACTGATGAAATCCGTTGACCAAATTTACAGTCAAATTTTTTATAATATAAAAGAATAACTTAACATGTAAACACAATCTCAAATAGAAACAAGATTACTAATGAAATCCGTTGACCAAATTTACAGTCAAATTTCTGTTATGTAAAAACTCATTAATAATTACATAATATGGAAACATGATATGTGTGTGTGTGGATATATGTATATAAACAAATACACACTCACACAACCAACACAATCAGCTCTTAAAGGTAAACGGGTAGTAACGTTAGAGGTTTCTTATCTGAAGAAGACAACATTTTTCTTATCAGATAGAGAAAAAATAAATCTTTCAGTTGCCAAATTTTTCTTACTTTACAAATATATGTGTTTTTGCTATTCTATGTATTCTTAGTCTTACTAAATATGTCCTTACTATATTAAAACTTCTTCTAACATTGATTTTGAACTTTATTTTGTTTTCTTTGCAGATTATCCAGATAAAAGTTGTTGCATCCTCTAGAAGCATAAGTAATGGCAACAAGAAAGTTTTCATTTTTTCTATTACCTTTGTTGATGGTGTTTGCTCTCATCATTTTTTTGCCTATGATTTCAGGTAACACATTTATTTGTTTACAGAAAGATTGTCTCAAACGTAAAAAAATATGCATTTTTTTAATCTGAAATTCTCTGATTTTTTTTTTGAGATTTTTAAACCGGTTAAATTAAAGTCAGTAAACACAAAACACATCCCATTAATTTGTATAAGCAAAATGTTGAAAAAATATTAAATTGGTAAATTTTTGTAAATAAATGAATTGTTAATGTGTGTTTATGAAACAATTAGGACAATATTACAAATGTATGATGGACGGATGTACACTCACACCGCCATGCGAAGCAAAATGCACGGCTATGGGGTTCAACAGAGGAGGGTCTTGTCGAATATGTAGTTATGGCGGAGTTTGTTGCTGCGAATGCAGTTCTAAAGCATGTATAAATTCTCTCATATCCTAATTAATGCCCTTCTTCATTTTATATGTAATTTCAATTATATATGAATAAAAACAAAACATATTCTCAGATATGTTTTAATGTTAGACGATCCACATTGTCTCATCCAAACAGTACTCGAAACCAAGAATTTTTTTTAGAGATAATAATTCATCCAAGTAACCTCGTACATAGGATTATTACTAGACTAACTCTCTGGACTAACCTTACAAAGTTGGCTTATATCTATTTTATCATATTTTGAATTATATTACGAATATGTCATTTTTTAATTTTTTTTTTGAACAAAAAGAAATAAATGAAATAAAGGAAGGAAAAAAATGTAATTAAAACATAAAAACTGGTTTAGAAAAAAAAATTCGCTCGACAAAAGGCGATAGGCGACGACGACTTTTGGGGCGACGACGACTTTTGGGGCGACGATTGGATTCCGACGCGATTTCGGCCCGATTCCGGCGAGAAGTGAGGCGTTTCTGGTAAGTCTCTTTATCCTCTTTCTTCGTTATAGGTTTCTCTTTAGTTCCACGAAGAAGAAGAACTGCGGCGACAAAGGATGGTTACCACAACGAAGGATGGTTACGGGGAGGCGTGTCGAAGTTCCGGCGAGTCATCTGCCGTCATGTCGGCGACGATTGGGGGAGAATGGGCGTTTCAAGAAGCAGATCGTCGTCGTTTGCTCCGCCGAGAACTCTGGACCGGCGGATGGTATGGTTACGAACGTGGCGCCGCCGCCGAACACGTGCTCGTCGAACTTCTGAACATTGTTTTCATTGGATTAATCGTTTTTTGGTTGATATGCTGCTTCATGAGGTACGCCCACCACTTGTTCGATAAAATGCCGCTAATGATGGTAGATTTATTGGTAGATTTTTATTTGCGGGAGATTTGTTTAATACATTGCGGTAGATTTGTTTAATAAAAACGTTGTGGTAGACTTGTTTAAAATCTTGATGGTAGACTTGTTTAATACGTCAAGTTGTAGATCCACCAGAACTGCTCTGTCGCCTCCTTCCGGCAAAAACGCGTTTGATTCCCGACACACGATATGGTAGACTTGTTTTCAACGGTTTGGTAGACTTGTTTTCAACGATTTGGTAGACTTGTTTAATACGTTGCGGTAGACTTGTTTAATACGTTGCAGTAGACTTGTTTAATTCGTTTTGGTAGACTTGTTTAATACGTTTCGGTAGACTTGTTTAATACGTTTCGGTAGACTTGTTTAATACGTTTTGGTAGACTTGTTTTATACGTTGTGGTATACTTGTTTGATACGTTGTAGACTTATTATGCGACGGGCAACGAACGACGGGTCTGAAGAGTCACTGGGCGATGCAATGGAAGGGAAGTCGAGATTTGTTTATCAAAAAATTTGTGTGTGGATTTGTTTACTTGAAAATAGCAAATTTGTATACTTGGTGGCCGATTTAATTTTATGGTTTTATAGATTTATTTGAATAGTGGCCGATTTGCTTGTAAACGTGGTTGATTCCCGACAATATGCTATGTCGCCTCCTTCCGGCGAAAACGTGGTTGATTCCTGACATACGATATGGTAGACTTGTTTTCAACGATTTGGTAGATTTAATACGTTTGTGGTAGACTTGTTTTCAACGATTTGGTAGATTTGTTTAATACGTTTGTGGTAGACTTGTTTAATACGTTGTAGTAGATTTGTTTAATACGTTGTGGTAAACTTGTTTAAAATCTTTATGGTATACTTGTTTAATACGTTGTGGTCGACTTGTTTGATACGTTGTGGTAGATATGTTTGATACGTTGTGGTAGACTTCTTTCATGCACTGAAACTTCACCTCCGTGAGATCCCCACTTCATCTTTGAGAGGCGTGATCCCCACTTCTCTGTCTTATCGCGTACTTACCTTCATCATCAAATCACAAACGAAAAACAACTATCATGAGGAAAGTTTTAAAGAAGAAAAAAAATGTGTGACAAAGTTTCAACAGGTACGTGGCTTGATAGGGTTTTGGTTTCGAGGGTATAGCTGTTGGATGTTTGACAAAGTCTAAAGATGAATAAGTCAAGCGTGTATTTAGGAGCTTGAATAAGTATTTTCTGTTGAAGTTTGTTTCCGTTTTTCATTCATGAAGTTTCTCTTTAATCGTTGTAAGGCTTCTATAAAAGCCAGTGTACTCATCTTGGTTCAACAACACGAAATTATTCAGACTACACTTCATATATTGAGAGCAAATTTATAGTTCTGGTTTCTTTAATAGTCAGTATTTTCTGTTCAAGTTTGTAGGTGTGATATATTAAATTGATTTAAGATGAAATGAAATGTTAACCCCATAAAAAAAAATTATTTAACAAAATAAATCTACCATCAAACACTACAAAAATTCTCATACTTAGCATATTTGGGTGCCTGGTTTTTGCGTAGATCTGAGATTTAGTGTAGGGCAAAAACGTCATTTCTCATTCTGGAAAAGTCAAATGTCTACCACCAAACAATGTCTATAAATCTACCGTAAAAAAAGTCTACCATTACACTACAAATAAGTTTACCAAATGAAGGTTATCTGAGTAAATACCAAAGAAATTACTAAATCTACCGCCATTACAAACAAACCTACCAAATAATTTTAAATTTACTGTCATTAATATTAAATCTACCACCATAACAAAACGAAGTCATCGAGATGTTAGACGTTTTTATATCTACCACCATTACAAACAAATCTACCAATTTTTAAAAAATCTACCGTCACTAATATTAAATCTACCACCGTTAGAAAACGAATGCACCAATATTTTACACGTTTTAAATCTACCGTCATTATAAATAAATCTACCAACTCAATAAAAATCTACCGTTGCCAATACAAATCTACCGTCACGAAAAAATAATTCACACTGATTAACTCTACCACCAAAAGAAATAAGTCTACCGTTTTGTAAGATAAATCTACCACCATTGTCAATAAATCCACCAAGAAAGTCAAACATTTACCGTTAGTCAACGGTTTGGTCGTAAAGTTTACAAACTCATAAACAAATCTACCATCAAAGACAATATATCTACCAAAAATAAATATATCTACCGCGTCGTTAAAATAAATCTACCAAAATAAGTCTACCAAGATTTAACAAATCTACCATCCATCAAACAAATCTACCGACCAAAATTTGAGTTGACCAACATCAAACAAGTTTACCGTCAAAAGACGAGACTTATTTTGTTTTTACGCGCTGAAAAAGTAATGACAGTTTTGTAATTGTGTTTTTGTCAACAAATACCATAAGAGTAATTTCGGTATAAAAAATTAGTCTAGTAATAAAAATAAAAGTAGGTCAAACTTCTTAATTACTTTAGTAATCCTCCTTTTTTTATCCCTTCTATTAATTTTGTCAATGTTGTTTGCTCTCATCTATATATGTTGTCCATGATTTTCATGTAATATATACGCTTATTTGTTTCGGGTTATATTGTCTTGTCTGAAACGATATAAGGGGATGAATAACCACGAGTCCTTCTTATTTAATGAATTTTTAATTGTAAATGTACTCTTAATTCTGTATATGAATTAAAAAAAAAACAAAAACATATATTCAAATACGATACATCTACATAAAATCATGCAATCCATACACTTAATCAAATTGTTTATTCTCAATCTAATAGACAACAAGGAAAAAAAAAACGAGCACCAAGAATCAAACCTTAACATATAAACATTTCAAAAACGTAAAGTCTCCATGAAGCACAATATCGCACCACTCAACCTCTGGGTCGTGCCGGCGGGAGATGTATTGTTCGGAATTCCAGTAGCTAGAGAGTATACCATCGGTGATTGGCGTAGGATTATTGTATTCGGGGACAGATTTTATGAGCAGTCAAGGGAGTTTTGTCTTGCGTATAGCTCAGCCTAAGCAATGAGAGATTGGAACTAATCTAAAAAGTTAAAAGGATATGTTATGAATATGATATTCCATACAATTTGGACCATTTTGCAAATTTAGCACATTGTTCAAACATAAAAACAAAATCAATTCTTATCCTATTTTTCAAAAGAGTCACACACCAAATAAGTTGTAAAAACTACAACAGAATATTCAGTAGAACATATAAACATAGCATGGGGGACTAGATTCAGTCAATTAACAATGTAAAACTGCCCCACCAAACATTGACGTCTGAGAAACACATCCCAGGGAGGTTTTGAAGCACATTCATATGATAAGCACAAATATGTATCAAATAAGATCAGAGCATAACAGGTACAGCTACACAATCCATGATGTGAAAATTCCCACCAAGCACAACATCACACCACTCAACTTTACCCCAAATCTCTCCTCCTTGGCGTCTTTCCACCGCAATCTCCGCACACCAAATCTCATCCTTCTGCATGAACACAGCCATTTTCCCACCGTTGTAACTCGCAGTCTTTGACCATGAACAACCCTCAGGCAATAACCCTTGCAAACCATTCACCACCCCCCAAGATCTCTGCTTTGGATCATAAGCTCTCAAACATTTCCCACGAACATCATAGTAATACAAGACATCCTCTATCACACACGAACTCGACCACTCCTTGGAGTGCAAAACCTCGTCTCTCTCGCAATTGTCTTCTTCCGGATCGTAAACGAAGCTATTGTAGCAAGTCCTCATGTAAATTTTACCTCCCATTGCCACACTGCTAAACCATTTCTTCCCTTGCTCCCAATCTGGCCTCGTCTTAAGCTCCCAAGTCTCCGTCTGTGTATCAAATACCATCATACTTGTCGACGGAGATTTCATTGGCGAGAGAGTATCTGATCCCCCGATCACATAGATCTTGCCATCCATGACTTGTGTGACCGAACCAGCGACCGCCTTGGGCATGTCAGCGAGAGGCTGGGCCGTGTGAGAGCGACAATCGATGAGCGAAACACTCGATGTGATCTTCCAGTTGCGAAACCCACCCATCACAAAGATGTTGGAACCCACGGCGACATAGCTTCCATGTAGAGGCATCGGAGGGAGCGAGGAGATATGGACCAAGCGATAATCAGTCGTCCCGGAGATATCTTCTCCGTTAGGTTTCCGGCAGAGAGTAAACCAGTGGATATCGGAGGTCTGATCTTTGGAGATTGCGACATAGAGACATTGCTCTGTGAGTCCGAAGAAGGATCGTCTGGCGTAAAGCTCGGGCGACGCGACGAGTGATCGGAAACGCCTGGAAACTTGGGAGAGAGTCGGGTAGTAACATCTCGGGACACGCGCAACGATATCGAGGAAGATTTCCTCAGGGAGTGAAGAAATCGGAGACGGAGGCTCCGGTGGTTGCTTCTTATGTGCCCTAATTTGGGAAGACATGTCCCGATTTATACTCAAATCACACAATCGATGGAAGCTCGAAGAAAAACCTAACTCTGAAATCGTTTTGAGGAAGATGAACATACGAATACGATCGGATTATTATTATTATTTAGCAGAGAGAGAGAGAGAGAGAGAAATCCGATTCTGTTTTCAGATAGACGGTTGGAAATTTTTAAGAGGACTCAGTTTAAGCTATCAAATCAAACCCCAAAGAAGGACGGTTCAGTACATATAATTATATTAATAAAATAAAAAACAGCAGACATTTCGCTTCTGCATCAGCTAAACAGCGCATCGTTCTTTACAATTTGCAAACGGACTGTGGACGTCGACGATCAAAGCCATACTTTTTTGTTTTTTTTGGGGGTTCTAATCTGAAATGTTATACATGAATCAAGAAGAGGGTTTTATTGTTTTTTTTTATTCCCCTTAAAATGTTTGATCTAATACACAAGATGAGAGTTGAAAGAGCAGGCTCCACATATTTTTTTTCTTTTTGGCTCAACACAACTATTATTATTCTCAAGTGTTTACAACGTACCAAACTTTGCATCAATGAATACAATTTGGGAACATAATTCATAAAAGAAAGAGTTTCCCTCGCTATTCTTTAATCCCCATTATATTATCTTATGGTTGTCTAGACGATGAAGCATATTCATTCATTCAACCCCTCAGTGAATATTTTTTTTACCACTAATAGCTTGGAACTTGGCTTCATTGTCTTCCTCTTGCTTTCTATCTTTTTCAGCTCCAGCCTAATAAAGACACACAATTCACATTGTATGTCTACTCCATTTCTTCTCTCCCATTTCTCATTATACTTTAACACGAGTTACTCACCTTTGGGCTCTCTTTAGTAGAACGGTTTACTTTTAAAAATATGGAGAAGAATTATCTTATTATCTCTCAAAACTTTACAATTTGTCTATCTTTCCTATGTATAATAAACCTACATTAAATCTAGAATATACATGAATACATAAATAAGGAAATATTCCTTTACATTATAATATCGTATCTCCTAATACCCCTCCTCAAGTTGGAGCATGAAGATCTCGAATGCCCAACTTGGATAAAATTGCTTGGAAAGGACGCCCACCAAGTGCTTTAGTGAAGATATCCCCTAATTGTTCAGTCGTTGAAACATGTTTTGTTCGAACGATCCCAGCTTGTATATCATCTCGAATGAAATGACAATAAAGCTCTACATGTTTCGTTCTCTCATGAAACACAGGATTAACTGCAATGTGAAGTGCATATTGGCTATCACAATACATATCCATTGCACCAGAATGTGTGATACCCATATATGACAACACACTCTTTATCCACTTTAACTCCTTCAACGCAGCAACCATAGCCCGATACTCTGCTTCTGCTGAAGAGAGAGACACAACATCTTGCTTCTTTGACTTCCATGACACATGAGAATTACCTAATTGTATCAACCATCCATTCAAAGATCTTCTCGTAAGAGGGCACCCAGCCCAATCCGAATCACACCAACCTGTAAGATGAAAATCACATTCAGCTTTCAAAAGAATTCCTAGTCATGGCATCCCTTCAAGTAACGAACCACTCTCCATGCAGCCATCCAATGATCCTCCCTTGACTCATGCAAGATCTGGTCTAGTCGCAGCCATATAGATCAATCGTCCAACCAGTCTCCGATACTTCTCCGAATCAGCAAGAACCGTATTCGTCGATTTTGCCAACTGATGGTTCGGCTCCATCGAAAACTCTACCGGCTTACCACCAAGTAACCCAACATCAGCAATAATATCAAGAGCATACTTCCTTTGTGACAAGTAGATACCCTCTTTACTTCGTGCAACTTCCAATCCAAGAAAATACTTCAGTTTACCCAAATTTTTCATATGAAAGCAACTACTCAAATATGTTTTGAACTTCTGTATAACCTCTGGAGAGCTCCCTGTTACCACGAGATCATCAACATACACTAGAACATGCAAGTGAACCTTACCACGAACCAATGAGAAAAGTGAGTAATCAGCTCTACTCTGTATGAAACCATACCCCAATAGTGCCTTTGAAAGTTTGGCAAACCAACACCTCGGAGCCTGTTTCAAACCATACAATGACTTTTGCAAACGACACACCATGCCCTTCTTAGAAGAGCTGAAACCTTGAGGTAATCTCATATACACTTCTTCATCCAAGTCTCCATGAAGAAATGCATTATGCACATTCATCTGATGCAATTCCCAATTCTTCCTAGCAACAACCTGAAGAACCAATCTAACAGTGCTCATCTTTGCCACTGGAGCAAATGTATTAGAATAATCGAGCCCCTCTTTTTGTCGATTACCACATGCTACCAGTCTTGCCTTATACCTTTTCAATCGTTCCATCTGCATTATATTTAATAGTGAAAACCCACTTGCACTCAATAAGATGCTTGCCTGCTGGTAACTGTTCAATTGCCCATGTTTTATTTCTTTCATGGGCTTCAATCTCCAATCTCATTGCTTCTCTCCATCGTGGACATTTCATTGCCTCAGCGAACGTCCGTGACACAACTCATGCAGTTATGCTACACAGAAACACTCTGTGTGACACAGAAAATCTATCACAATTCACAAAATTCTCAATTCCATACTCTTAACTTGACTCTTGGCTCACAGTAGATGCCTTCATCGTAAACATTGTGTTGAGTTTGTAGTCACACAACCTGACAGAGGATTCTTTCTTCCTCATTCTTCGTCCCAACACTTCATCTGGTATAGTGTGTTGCACATACTCTGCATGTGTCACTGCTGCAGGTTCCGCCTGTTACTCTCTCTTCTACAATTTCGTTATGTAGCATCGTATCATCTGCAATCCCTGATATTTCTTCTAATACAGCAGGTGCCTCCCCCTCTGTGACACCGTCTGTTACTCCCTGTGTGACACGCTGTGTCAATACACCCTGCGAAACAGAAGTTGTATCATGTACAAACCCATGTCCATGTGTGAATCCATCTCCATCCTCTACAAATAACCTTGTCTTTTCAGAATTGCAAGCATTATCCACATGTGTGTCTTTTACTCCCAAATAAGGAAATCGTTCCTCAACAAAAGAGACATCACGAGATACAAAGATCTCATGTGTGTCCAGATCAAACAAAGACCACCCTTTCTTCGCATAAGGATAACCAACAAAAACACATTTTCGGCTACGACTAGCAAACTTGTCTCCATGTCGCTTCTGATTATGAGCATATGCAAGACACCCAAATGTTCGAATCTCACTATACGCAGGAGGCTTGCCAAAGATAATCTCAAAATGACTTTTTCCTTTGTATAACTCACACGGCGTTCGATTGATCAAATATGCAGCACTTAACACACATTGACCCCAAAATTCTATTGCCATATTCGCTTGAAACATCAATGCCGGTGCTACATTCGGCATATGTCTATGTTTCCTTTCAACTCTCTTATTTTGTTGTGGTGTTCCCACACAAGAAGTCTGATGAATCACTCTCACCTTACGAAAACAATTCTTCATTCGCATAAATTCGCTACCATTATCACTACGCACTATCTTTACATGCTTCTCAAATTGTATTTGGATAAGAGCGAAAAAATCCATAATAGTCTTCTCAACCTGCGTTTTGTCGGTAAGAAGAAATACCCACACAGCCCGAGAATAATCATTAACAATAGTAAGGAAGTACTAAGCTCCACATAAACTATGCGTTCTATATGGACCCCATAGATCGCAGTGTATCATCTCAAAGCATTCTTTGCTCCTATTAGTACTCAGTGGAAACTCAGTTCGACACTGCTTCGCTCTGAAGCGGATGTCACAATCAGAAATACCAATACTCCCATGATCAAGCACTGGTAATCTCCTAATCACCTTTTCAGAAGCATGTCCCATCCTCTTATGCCAAACTTCTAAAGACTCCAGCTTATTAACCTCCATCACATTCTGTCTCTTTTGAATACCTCGAAGAAAATACAACCCTTCTCTTCGATCACCCAATCCAACAGAAGCCTGCAAACCACAATCATACACCAAACATCCTGTCTTAGAAAATAATGCTACACAACCCATCTCATCAGTCATATGTGACACAGAGATGAGGTTACACTTTAGTTCTTCAACAAACAAAACCCGCTTCAGAGTCAACTTCTCTGTCAGAATCACACTTCCTTCTTTATCAGCAATCACAATATTTCCATTAGGTGGACTAACCAAACACGGTGTTACTTTACACACATCCACTAGAGCCTTCAACTTACCCGTCATATGGTGTGATGCTCCACTATCAATTATCCACTCATCAATATATAGCTCGTACCAATAACACTGTTTGAAGATTCTGTCTTTGGCTCTATCATGCTCAATAGCCGATCCCACTGTTCTTTCTTCAGTTCTGTCATAGCATGAGTCGACACAACATGTGTGTGTGCAACCCTAGTATCGTTTCTACATGAAGCGCCTTCTGCAGCCTCGTCTTTCATCATATACAGAGGGCGTTCCGCACCTACATTCTTCTTAAAACCAAACTTCTTCAAAGAAACGCATTCCGCAGATTCTGTTTTCTCAACTCCCATCTTCTCCATTATCACAAATAAACAACAACCCAATTGAATATTAATTTGTCACCAAACCCTAATCTCGACGACGACCGTGCAAAATCCGTGCAAAATCGCGTGTCTGATTCCCGTGCAAAAATCAATCCCGTGCAAAACTGTGCAGAAATCGATCCTGTGCAAAATTCGTGCAAAATAACCTTTCTCTGATACCATAAAAGATCTGGAGAATAATTATCTTATTATATCTCAAAGCTTTACAATTTGTCTATCTCTCCTATATATAATAAACCTACATTAAACCTAGAATATACATGAATACATAAATAAAGAAATATTCATATACATGATAATATCGTATCTCCTAATAACTTTTGAACCAAACACTAGTTTCCCTTGACCTTGTCGTGTAGCCTTCTCTGAGCTACTACTTGCTACTACATGTTGTGAGTACTGGCCGTTACCATTTGCAGCAACATGTGGCAGTTTATAGGTTAGAGGTCGTCCATCCAGACTACTTCCGAACCCGTGAAAGGGTTAAACTTTTGTTCTGGTTCAGCTGTATAAAAATGGATAGCAAACACAAACACACATGAGAATCTAAGAGACTTGGAGCGAAGTATTTAACTCCAACCAATTATTTTCAACAAACCAAAACTTGACCATTAGCTGCTACATGTCGTTCAGGTTCTTTGTAATCAACCTCACAATCAGATTCAATGATGCTGATCCCGTTAGAAGGCCTTGTCTCCACTATATCTATGAAGTATTTTTTCTTGTTGTATGGAACCATAATGCTATATATCTCCGACCGTTAGACATGAATAGTTCCTCAATGCGGTCTCCAAGCTGCGAACCAAATAAATTCCAGTAGTCGCCCATGATTAAAATGCAAATGGAGGATTATGAACGAGCCAAAACGCAGGAAATACTTAGATATAAACATCATATGGATATGTTATTCGCAAAGAGGACAACGTCTAGATGAAGACAATATACAAGATAGGGGATTTACATGGCTTTCGGGTTAGATATATCGAGAAAGTCTGTTGTGTGGGGTTGTAGTTTCACGTAGGTTACCTTTGGAAGAGTGGCATTTATCAGGGTATTAAATTAAATTAAACAGCAAGTACGCAACTGAAATAAAACCTTATCAATAAAAGATGATGGATAACACCGGTTAACTCTGCTCAAAGGTTGTTCTATGATACGCATTTCCATCGAAAAACTGCACTCGCAGAGATACAAACACATGAGATCAAAGAACAATGATACACAGAATAAAGATTACTGAAAGAGAAAGCTTACCATATTTTATTGGTAGACAAAATAGAGTTAACGCAGTTGTCAAAAGGAAGACCAATTCGGGTCAACTAATCAGACAAAAAAACAGACAGAAACATAAAATGTATACAAACGAAACTACGTCGTGAATCTATGACAAAGAATCAAAGTTGGAATATTTCAGCTTAGTTAGATTTTCTAATATAAATAAGACCCAAAATTGATCTAGAACTTAAAACTGTCGCGTCGAAACGTACAAAATCCTACCTTCCCGATTCCTACCCACAAAATTGTTGAACCGTAAGAGTAGCACCCTCAATTTCTGTCGGATTTACTAGGGTGACACCTAGTCCTGGGCATAAGAACCGAAGGAAACTGAACCGAACCGAACCGAAATTGATGGTTCAGTTTGGTTATGGTTCATTCACAATAACCGAATGGTTTTTATTTTTGATATCCATTGGTTATGGTTCGGTTCGGTTATATAACCGATAACCAATGGATATCCATGGATATCAAATAATAAGTTCAAAAACATAAAAATATATTTACCTCTACTAAGTAACCGAAATAACCGAAATTTAACCAAAATAACCGAAATATTTCCAAAATTTAACCGAAATAACCGAAATATTTTGGTTATCATTCGGTTCTTAATTTTGTTAACCATACCAAACCGAACCGAAAACCGTTCGGTTCTTATAAGGATAGTAAAAGACATAACCAAACGTATCTGAAAATCGAAATAACGGAACCGAATAACCATATGCCCATAACACTGACACCCAAAACATCCGATCACAATTGTCTCGAATTAAAGTGAAATCTCAATGAACCAAAGCGGAACCCTCGAGCTGAAACCTTCCTTCTCTTTGAGGTTATCGAGCAATGGAGTTACCTGTGAGGGAATGGGTGAATGAAAGAGGAAGGACAAGAATCAATTCGATTCGACAAGCAAAGCCGAATCGCCGTCTTTCATCATACGGTACATATCGGTCGATGTCTCTCTGTCGTGGATTAAAGAATATGGTTTGGGTTTAATTAGGAATTTGGTTTGGGTTTTGAATTGTTAGACCCAAAGTAAAAGAGAGCTTTTATTATGACAAACATAATATAGAGGATAAAAACCAAAAGAAAAAAAAAAACCATAGAGAAGAACCAAAACAAGTTTCATAAACAAAGATCAAATCGAGTTTTCTGTGATTTATTGGACTGATAAAAATATAAATAGGGTGTCTCTCACAGTTGGGAACAGAAGAATCCGTCACGGTCAATATTACAAACATAACAGAAGGGTGAAATGAAAACGAACAACACTTCGATCATGTGTGGTTTTTGTTTCGTGCAGACACGTTCTTAAGAAACATGCTACGAGGAGCAAAACCAATCTTGTCACTACTAACCTGAGAAATAATATAAGAAGATCCCGGCGAAAAAGCAAAAGAAAGAATCACGCGGAATCCAGGAACCGCATTCTCTTCTCATTCAGCTCTGGACTGACCAGCTCGGGAGGACAAAATGATCCCGACAATGAGACCATACAGAGCCAGCGCTTCAGCGAAAATGAGGATAAGAATCATACCAACGAAAAGCTTTGGCTGCTGAGCATTGGCCCTGCGATCAAACCACACAAATTAAGACGCTAGGAAATCTAAAAGATGAGGCATCCATGAGAATGTGCAAAGAAAGACATGGAGGAAAGGGAGTATCATACCTGACACCAGCATCACCAACTATACCAATGGCCATTCCAGCAGAAAGACCAGCAAGCCCACAAGCGAGACCAGAAGAGAGATGGGCATATCCGTCAAAGAGGTAGTAAGATTTAGCCTTGGGGTTGATCCCGGTACTGATGATAACAGCAATAATCAAACCATAGATACCCAACACACCAGCCATAACAACTGGGACAATAGACTTCATCACCAACTCTGGCCTCATCACACCCATAGATGCCACTCCCACGCCACTCTTGGCTGTTCCATATGCAGCTCCCATGCCTAGATAAAACAGTAGGGAAATAACACAAGATACTGTATCCTGTTAGATCACAATGTAACTATGCTCTACACAAGTAAGCCTTGGATCTGAAGGAAAAACAAATATAATCTACAAGTATGAAAGCAACTCAGCCAATTTGATGGTAACTAAGTAAATCTCTACTCCCCCAATTAGTAGTACCACTCACGGCAATCACAAAGCCCAGAAAATTTCCCTAGCAAATTTCCCAATGTCAGGAAAAGAACAGATGACCAAAAATTAAACAAAACAGATCTACCCTAAAACATCTCAGTTTCTACAAAGATCATCCTAGATTACATAAACCAATAGAAAAAGAAATCGGAATCGTTTAAAAGGAGGAGAAACAGGTAGTTCAGTGAATATCTCTAAGCCAAATCAGATCCAGGGGAAAAACAAGGTCCTAGTATCTCAAATTCACAGCATTTATAAGAGAATTCAATCGGAACAGGCAGATCGGCTACCAAACATGAGAGCAACAAACACATATAAGATGAGAGAAAATTTTCGGGAACAAAAATTGGAAATCTTAAAGAGAATCAATCGATTTACAGGAGAAGACGAGCGCTGCCGCAGCGCCAAGGAAACCAAAGAAAGGTGCGGTCTCATCGCCACTGAATGTAGACATTTCGGCCGATTCTAGATCTTGGGATGACGACGGAATCTGATATTAGGTGCTTCTCTCAGATCTCTCTCCGTTGATTTACGCGTATAAGGACAAGGATTGTGGTCCGAGCCCTGGTGAGTGGTGATATGTATATTACAACAGCGAAGCGCACACGTCGGGATCTCAATCCGGGACAGCCCGTTTTCGTTCCGGGTTTACGGGCTTCTTATTTGGGCCATCATTCGGCCCACTGTTTAGTCAACTTTCCATCCAAATTGTGAATGCTTGATATGGTAACATTTTAAACATGCAATGATTCTTTACAGAAACTTGTCTAAGGACGTATCAGAGGTTTGTGTCCCTATCTCATATCCACTATCCATGAAGCTTTAATTCTAGAATAACTAGGTGTGGTAGCATGTTTGTGAATCAAAATTAGGTGTAGAATATAAATTAGGTGTATAGCAGTGGTCTTTATATCTGAAAATGAGAAATGTCAAAAATACTTCTTGTTTTTTTAATTCAAACATAAACAAAAAAATTGGAGACCACTCTTTTTGTTTCTCTCTCTCTTCTAACACGCATAAGTAAAATGTTTTTGGGTGTTTTTTTGTTTCTCTTTCTTCCTAATTTTTCTTTCTTTCAATGACACAAAATATAATCAACTACTTTAGAACAAAATAGTTATTTGGGTAGATGCCTATATAACATAGTAGATGCTCATGAAAATTAAGGCGACAGTAGTTAGCTATTAGTTAATTATGACATATCATGAAACATAACTTGGTGTGTTATTAACAAAAATAGTTATCTACGTCAAACTTTTATATATATATTTAATCATGCGGAAAACTTTTAGATGTTATACACTATAGACATGTATATAAATAGTTCACTATTTTGGTCATTTGAATAATAGACAACTACTTGATCTAATGAAGTTTTGTAGAAATAAATAGTAAGAGATGGTTCACTACGGAAGTTAATAGTTGAAATAATTAACTACAGAGAGTTAACAGTTTGACAATAGCTAACTACTTTGTGTCTACATCGTTAAGTTACATTGATTCAAAGTTATAGCAATTGTTTGCAAATATAAATATAATCTATATTTCTTGACCGGATTATGGATCCGGTATGACTTGACACTCACCGGAAAACATAAATAAATGAAGAATATAACAAATACTATTTTTTAGAGTATATGCGAATGAATAATAAACTACCTCACAAAATAGTTAATTATTCATTAGTAAAAACACAACTGAATCAAATAGTCAACTACATTCACACACATATATATGACTATCTCACAAAGTAGTTAACTACTCATATAGTTAAAACAACATTTGGTTTAATAGTCAACTACATTCACAAAAATATGTACAAGAATTATCTCACAAAGTAGTTATCTATGCAAATACTTTTTTTTAGAGTATGCGAATTCTAACTTATATTGTGTGGTTGTGTTGGTTTGCAAGTAGACATCTAATCTATTCAGTGAAAATAGTTGTCTACCTCACAAAATAGTTAATTATTCATTAATAAAAACACCACTGAATCAAATAGTCAACTACATTCACACATATGTATATGAACTATCTCACAAAATAGTTAAACTACTCATTTAGTTAAAACAACATTGGGTTTAATAGCCAACTACATTCACAAATATGTACAAGAATTATCTCACAAAGTAATTATTTATGCAAATACTTTTTTTTAGAGTATATGCGAATGCTAACTTTTATTGTGTGGTTGTGTTGGTTTGCAAGTAGACATATAATATATTCAGTGAAAATAGTTATCTACCTCACAAAATAGTTAATTATTCATTAGTAAAAATACCACTGAATCAAATAGTTAACTACATTCACACACATGTATATGAACTATCTCACAAAGTAGTTAACTACTCATTTAGTTAAAACAACATTGGGTTTAATAGCCAACTACATTCACAAATATGTACAAGAATTATTTCACAAAGTAGTTATCTATGCAAATATTTTTTTTTAGAGTATATGCGAATGCTAACTTCTATTGTGTGGTTGTGTTGGTTTGCAAGTAGACATCTAATCTACTCGGTGAAAATAGTTGTCTATATCAACAAAAGACCAAATTGACTTTTTAGAACACTAGACCTTGTGATTTTAAGTGTAGTGTAATAAAATGTCATTTATTCTTCTAATATGTTATATAGTCATCTATCAAAATAATTATTTTGTCTCAAAGTAGTCGATTATATTATGTGTTATTAGGAAGAAAGATAAACGAAATAAACATTTTACTTTGGTTGTATCAAAAGAGAGAGAAACAACAAAAAAGTGGTCCCCATTTTTTGTTTTGTCAGTTTCTGCAGATGTTTGAATTGAAGAAACAAATGGTATTTTTGACCAAATTTCCTTCTCAAATATAGGGACCACTGCTATATACCTAATTTATAGCCCTGGACTTTCGGTTATTTCGGGTTTTTCGGTTCGGTTATTTCGGGTTTTTGGTTTTTTCGGCGGAGGATATTTATGCCGAATTGAACCGAAATAGAGTTCGGTTCGGTTCGGTTATTTCTCGGGTTTTTCGGTTTGGTTTTCGGTTTTTTATTAAAACCCAAATCAGATATAAGAAACCAAAAATTTAATTAATAACCAAAAAACCGAAAAACCGAAAAAAACGAAAAAACCGAAAAAACCGAAAAACTCGAAAAAACAGAAAAATTTAATTAATAACCGAAAACAGAAAACCCCGAAAAACAGAAAAACCCGAAATTAACCGAAAATTCGAGAATCTAAAACCCGAAACAAACTGATCGTTTATGAAAGTCTAAAAGTCTAAAGCTGAGTACTAAAACCTGAAACAAAGCTGTCTACTGTCTACAAGTTCTAGCAAATCTGAAACATGTCTAAAACCTTAAACAAACTTCAAGTTCAAAGCAAGAATTACATATGGTTCAAAGAAACAAACAAAATTCACGTTCAAAGCAAGCAACACCATCACAGCAACAACATCACACAAACTTCAGTGACGTTCAAAGCAAGCAACACCATCACACCATCACCTACAAAAACATTGTTAATTGTGTAGCCTTTTAAACTTTTAATAACAAAAACACAAGAGTATTAAAGAGGAGAGACATACCAAATCATTGAGGATTTGTAGCTGAATTCCTAGCATCTACACAACAAATTGCATTAGTTAGTAATTTATAAAGTTATACCAACTAAAATAAAAAAAACTTAAACATACTTACCAAGAGAGTCAAAAAACTCAGCTTCTTCCATCATTTGAGCCAAGTTTGCCACTTCAGCTTCACTCTTCAAGTTACTCCTTAGCCACTGTTGTAAGCACAACAAACACTCAACCATATAAGGTGTTAGGCTACTCCGGTAAGGGTCCAAGACACGGCCAGTGGTACTAAATGCTGATTCTGAGGCAACTGAGGACATTTGGATTGCAAGTATATCTCGGGCAAGCTCAGACAGGATAGGAAACTTGGTTTTATTGCACCTCCACCAAGATAAAACATCATAAGAAAGTCCTAAGCTATTTTCAACTCTTAGCTCGGTTTTTTCAGCCAAGTAAATGTCCAACTCGCTCCAAACATCTTCACTTCCCCTTATGCTATTTATCTTATCATAAATACTTTGCATGCATATGTTATCATCATCATCATCATCATAAAAAATAACACTATCAGATCTCATTGTCCCTGAATATCCACCTGAAGATTGACTCTCTTCTGGCTTTTTAAACCTTAGACTATACTCTTCATACAGCTTCTTCAACACACTTAAAACAGAAGAATGTAGCTGTCTACACTCAATGGTATCCTTACCATACAACTGTTCAAAGCATAAAGATGCAAATTGCATCTTGTTTCTTGGATCAAACACACTACCTATAATCACTAATGGATTCATATTCATCAATCCATCCCAATACTTCTCAAACTTATCTCTCATCATACACGCCTGATCCCTAACCTCCTTATCCTTATTACCACACTTGTGAATCAAATTCTTCTCTATGTTCACAATCTCATTGTAACATACTGTGGAAGCCACTGACTTAGAAGCAGAAAATGTTAAAGTTGACTTGTAGAAGATTTCAGAAATTTGACTAACACCTCAACCTCATCCCAATCAGTTGTTGTTGGTGGTCCAACTTGTCTCATCATCTTCTAAGAAGTATTCACAGTAAAGTTTATCCTCCAACATCATCTTATCAAAAGCCACTCTAACCTTAAGAGCTTAACTCAACATAAGATAAGTTGAGTTCCATCTTGTTCTAACATCCAAAGGCAAGCTACCTCTTGATATCTTCCCAGTCTCACACCTCATCTCAAATGACTTCAGCCTAGTGAAAGAGGAACGTACATATTTCAAAGCATTCCTAATTGCAATTATAGAAGTCTTACTCTTCTTTAACCCGTCACTAACAACTAGATTCAAAATATGCGCGCAACAACGCATATGAATGTATTCCCCTCCTAGCACTAAAGAATTTGGTCCAACCATCAACATGTACTCGCTAAACAAGTTAACTGCCCTGTCATTGGCCCTAGCATTATCAACTGTTACCGTGACTACACTCTGAATTGACCATTCTTCTATGCAATCAATTAGGTGACCAGAAATAGTCTCCCCTTTATGATCTGTGATGACTTTCAAGCTGATGATCCTCTTCTGCAATTCCCAATTTGAATCTATCCAATGAGCAGTCACCACCATGTAGTTGTAGGATGTTATTGGTGACACCCATATGTCTGTGGTGAGGCTAACTCTCAGCTTTTCCATCTTAAAGACTTCCTTTAAAGCTTGTTTCTGAGCCTCTTGCAACAATGTCCCTTGTGCATGTCTTTCTCGAGAATATCTGAAACTGTGGTAGCACATTGCAACAAAACCTCTTCCATCCTTCAGATTCAACAAAGGAGAATGATAATTCGTTTACCACAACCATTTCATTGACAGATTTTCTAAAAATTGATTGATCACATGTCATAGCCACATTCATGTTACCACCCTCATCACTACTCAAATGATTCTGTCTAGTCACATCCTCAAAATCTTTAAACAGTTTGCACCTATCTATGTGAGTCTTCATTGGACTAGTGCCATTGGTTTTAGAATCACAACATATATCTGCCCCACAATACTTACAATTGCACCTAGAAGGATCATCTTCTTGCACCTCAAAATAATTCCATACCTTAGCCCTTTTAGCAAACTTCTTCTTTGGTTTAGGTGGAAGACCAGATTGGTTTGATCATTGATTACCACTGCGTTTGTTGCCGGTGACTGGTACCTCATCAAATGATCCTCCAAACTCAGTATTGTTATCATCCGAAGACGCCATCTACAACATATATTATTAGAAACTGAATTAGATCAAAACAACTCGAAAATATTAGATCAAAACTACATTGATCAGATGAAATTCACTACATTGATCTGATTCAAGCTTCTACGAAAATATCTTTCTCAGGTACAGCAAAAACACAGTTGGAGAAGCAAATGTGTACTTAATAAGAGAACCAAAATTGAGCAAATGTGAAAATAAATGAGAAGCAACTTGCTTAGTTTGCTCGATAGCTTTAAGCAAATTGGGTTCATATATTATGATAATAAAGTTGATAAGCGATAAAACGGAATAGATAAGATAATTGATAGCGCTTATAATATATTGACCATGAGCACTAGTTGTGATCCCGTGGTTTAATAACTAATTACACATTAGTTTAATTATCCCATGAGCACTAGTCGTAATCCCATAAGCACTAGTCGTAATCACATATACAAGCAAAGTTTGAGACTCAACAAACAATGGGATCAAGTCAAATCTATCACCAGATCAAACTATTGAGAATCTGAAAGATGAAACTTACCGAGAGAGAATAGAGAATGAGGAGGAGGCGGAGAGTGCGAGAGGGTTGGTGTAATCGAGAGGTCAAAGCTAATATAAAAGGGGAATCTGAAAGCAAAACAGTTTGATTTCGGGTTGATTTCGGAAGAAAAATAGATTGATTTAAGAGAAATCAGATGACACAGGTTTAGGGTTCTAGATCGGAAAAATTGGGAATTTGCGATTTCCCAAATAGACTGTGCAAGTGATGATATTATAGGGTTAAAACTTAGAAAAAATGAACGAAGACCTAGCAATTTTATTAAGTACCCACTATATTAAAATTAGCCCAATAGGCCCAGTTAGAATTCGAGATATAAGGATAGAGAATAGAGATATAAGGCTTAAAACATTAAACCAAGATTTTGGTTAACCGATCGGTTATTGACAAATAAATCGAAAGAACCGAAAACCGAAAACCAAAAAAAAACTCACCGAAAGAACCGAAATACATTGAATTCGGATAACCGAAAACCGAGAAAACCAAACTGTAACCGAAAGAACCGAACCGTAAGTCCAGGCCTACTAATTTATATTCTACACCTAATTTTGCATCCAAAAAGTAATATTCACCTAATTCACCCTTAATTATATATATATATATATATTTTTATTTATATTAGCAAAAATGTGTGACTAAATAAATCAATACAGGAAAAGTAAAGTTTTTTTTCCTTTGATAATCCGGTATATCTTGGACCGTCGACTAATATATATGAAATCTGTAAAAACTCGGATATTTTTGCCAATTGAAGCGTTTACAATAGCCAAGGAGAAAGCCAAAAAGTAATGTTAATATTAAAATTTCAAGTTATGTGAAAAATTGTGAATTTCATAGTTTTTGAACCACTGCAACAACAAACAAGACATCTGCGAAGATCTCACGAAAGTTATATTCATTTGATTTTATGTGTGTGTGTGTGTTTTCTTTTGCAATAAACACGTTTTGTAAAATGACAGATGTTCATGATATCAACAGCAGAGAATTATGTCATATATTTTTGATGTGTCAAGAGACATCTTACCCACTTTTATGTAAACGTTAAATATATACAAGAGAGGTTGGCTAGCCTTGGACGATCACAGTCTCATATTTTAGCACTGTGACGGTTACTAGTTTCTATGTTCGCCAAGCGAGCAGAAAATGGATTTTAATTCATGTACATTGACGCTAACGAGTGGCTGTAATTTGTAGGGCCAAGGTTCACCCGCTCAATCTATATAGTAAATGACTTGATACCATAAATTCTCTATGATTCTAATTTTTCTGAGATCTTTGAATAAAACTCTAATGAAACAAGAAAATTGTGTCAGCCCTCCTAATATGATCTTCAATGCAACGGTAGTGAATGCCTACTAGCCCCATGGGTTGAGGTTCGTACGGAGAACCAGGGCTGGTCGTGGGCTAAAGATCATAAAACAAGAATTTTAGGCGCCAAATTTTATTAAAATTTTAAGGGCATTAGTTTTAGAAAAAATCTTTTAGTGTAATGATGATTAGTTGTGGTAAAATGCATCATTTTGTTAATGTGTTTTAGGCGTCATATAACTTCAGGTCAGTTATGCGGAGAACCATTCGTGGAAAACAGCTGTACGAGATTCAGCCCCGGCTCAACACTGTTGGGGGCCCTAGGGCAAAAAAAAAAATTGGATCCTAAAACCAAAAAAAAAAAAAAATTGGACCCTTAAAAATAATATATATATATATATATATATATTATTTTTAAGTTTTTATATATATTTTTGGGGTCTCTGGACAATAAATTTTTTTTTTCGAACCTCTAGACAATAAAAAATAACATTTCAGAGTTCCTTTTTAGTACAAAAACAAAAAAAACTTGCGGACCCTGGAATGTTCGTCCTGCTGGCCCCCTAAGCCGGGACTGACGAGATTGATACTTTGGTCCATTATAGAACTCTCTAGTCTAATAGAGTTTGTAATGAGATTTCTGCGAACGATAAGAAACATGCATTGTTTATAATATGTAAATAATATATATTTTTAATAAATGAAAAACATTAATTAAAAATGCAAAGTTTTTAATTGTTATTACTAAGTTAAAGATACTGTTAAAGATAAACCATGAACTCTTGATAGCATTTGAACAAATAGATACCTCTAATATAAATACATAATGTACATTAATAATCAAGTCACATATATGTCATACACAAGTGTATAATTAAAAATCATAGTTTATAATCAAATAGAGAACTTAATTATGTTTTGCATATAATTTAAAAAGCACTTTCGAATTAAAAAAAAAAAACTATTTGTATGAAGTGAAAAATGACTCAAACATGTAACTTACAAATTCAGATCCAAATTCGGTAATTTGTACTCGTTGAAAAAAAAATTGAAATGTATAGATAGTTAAATTTTAGTAGAAATTAATTGGAAACCAGAAAACTTAAATGAGAACTTATAGAATTTTGACTTCAAATTGAAAAATGATGGATTTGATAAAAACACTGAACGTAATTATCTCTACGTTTAACCACTTTCAATAAATCGATCCAATACATGATAGATTATAATCGAAAGCATTATATATCTACTTGGAATCGTTTGCTTTTTTGTCAACCCATATGTCTACTTGAGTCCCAAAAAAAAAAAAAAAAGAGCTAACTTGTGTATTGGTAATTTTGGCGTATTTTGGAGAGATTCGAACAGAAACGTTTCTGCACTAAAGGGGTAACGTAGAGAATGATTGGTATTTTTGGTTTTTTGGCGGTAGGTTTTTTAACTGTGACTATTTAAAAAGTGAAAGCCTAATTAGTAAAAAAAGGGCCAACAAAAAAAATATGCCAAAAAATATATTTTTTCAATAAATTTAAATGAAAATATATTTTCCAAACTTGCAGAGCCCAAAATTTGGGCTGTGGAAATATAGCTCTCTACAACCAAAAAATAAATATATGGTTGTGTGCAGCCTCTGGCCTTCCGATCAAACCGGTAGATGGACGATGATAACCCTTGTGCTTGCTTATGATTAGTATGTGGAAGGAGGGTATATTGGTAAATTAGAATAAGTATCTTCGCTCTTCTTCCACTTCCCCACCTTCTTCGCTCTACTGACCATCTTCGCGAGATCTTTCTCAATTTCCGTTGCTCGTTTCGTTTCTCTTGCAGGCTCGACGAAATCCGTAAGCTTTCGATCAATTTTTTTATTCTTTCCTGCTTGATCTATAGCTTAATTCGATTAGTAAATTGACTCTCTAGGGTTCCCTTTCTCAATTTTGATTTTCCCCAATTACTTCCCTACTTTTTTTTTCTTTTTTGGTTTTCTTTCGACTTTCGGTTCTCCTGGGAGCTCTCACTGTAGCTTCGACTTGAGATTTTAACTCTTTGCTGGTCACATATATGTGTATCTTTCCCCTATTCTGATTTGCGTCGTTGTTTTGTTAATCGTTTGGATTGGATGGTATTACGCTGATGGAGAGTCTTACTTAGAATATGATACGGTTTCTGGAATGGTTTTGGTAAATTGTAAATGTGCAGTGCGGGTTTCAATCTGTCGCCGAGACCAATGAATTTTTCCTTTTTTCGGTAATCCTAGATTCTCTAATCTCTGTGTCATTTGGATGATCAACTATGGTTTGAATTCAGATGCGAAAGCTTTGGTTCAAGTCCACTCCTTATTGATTTCTTATCCAATGAGTTTGCAATTATTACTTCTGATTCTGCATCCTACATCCGTGAATATCATTCATTAGAAAGGGATTGAAAGAAAATACAGGCAAAAGCTCATGATTCATCAAAAAGATTCTTCTTGTTGACGAGATCCAAGTTTCTCTTTTTATAAAAATTTTCTATTTCAACGAGTGTGAGTTTCTGCTGTGCTGCTTTCTTGTATTTCTGATATGATCCAAGTTCGTAGTTTTTACTCTTGAGCCTAGTCTCAGAGAACTAATCACAATGTTTGATATCATTTTTTTGCACCCATACGCTTCAAGCTTAGATTCTTGTTTTTTTTTTCGTTTCTTTTCAAGAGGATGGAGAGTGGTGGGCAGTATGAAAATGGGCGGTACAAGCCCGATTACTACAAAGGGACACAGTCTGTGGTAGGACAAACACTTGAAGTAGTTCAAAACATTTTTTTTTCTTTCTTCAGATGGGTTTTTACTTTGATTGAAAGCTAAGCACAAACTTTGTGTACAGTGGAATATGATGCCTCAGCATCAGATAAAGGAGCAACATAATGCGCTGGTGATGAATAAGAAGATCATGTCCATCCTTGCTGAGAGGGACGCAGCAGTTAAGGAAAGAAACGAAGCGGTAGCAGCAAAGAAGGAAGCATTAGCCGCTCGGGATGAAGCACTTGAGCAACGGGACAAAGCTCTCTCTGAAAGAGATAATGCTATAATGGAGAGAGAAAGTGCGTTAAATGCTCTTCAATACCGTGAAAACAATCTGAACTACATTCTGACGTGTGCAAGGCGTGGTGGTTCCCAAAGCTGTGTAACTGAAGAAAGCCACATACCAGACCCTTCCCCTATATCAACTATTCCACCAGAAGCAGCCAACACGAGACCAGCCAAAAGGAAAAAAGAGGGCAAACAGGAAACACAGTCAAAGGGAAAGAAAGTGGGCGAAGATCTAAACCGTCAGGTTGCTTCTCCGGGAAAGAAATGCAGAAAAGATTGGGACAGTAATGATGTCGGTTTAAACCTAGTCACATTCGATGAGACGACAATGCCAGTGCCCATGTGCACTTGCACCGGGACTGCTCGTCAGTGCTACAAATGGGGAAATGGCGGGTGGCAATCATCTTGCTGCACAACCACTTTGTCTCAGTATCCGCTCCCGCAGATGCCGAACAAGCGGCATTCTCGAATGGGCGGTAGGAAAATGAGCGGAAGCGTCTTCTCCAGGTTACTTAGCCGTTTAGCTGGCGAAGGGCACGAGCTTTCCTCCCCGGTTGATCTCAAGGACTATTGGGCTAGGCACGGCACGAATCGCTACATCACTATCAAGTAGCCAAGATTTATGAGCCACTATATATCAAGTATGTTTCTCTCTTCATCCCTTTTTCTGTTTTTCCGTCTTAGTGTTAACAATTAGGTTCAAAAGTCGAATGAAAGAATGAAGCTTAGGCTCATTATTGTTTTTATTGTTCATAGTGTTCCGTTAATGCAAATGTTTAGTATTGTTTTGACTTGGTTTGATTTTATGTAATTAATAAACCGTCTAGTGAATGAATGATCTCCTATTTTGTTTTAGGATTTCGAAAAGCAAAATCTCAACTAGAAGATCACAAAATCGTAACTGTTTCAACAAAAAAAAAGGAATTTGTTTTTGTTTTTTGGTTTTATAATCTTGTTATATTAGTCCAATGGCTTTAACAAATTCTTCAGTCTCTCCTCTCTCTCTCTCTTCCTCCGAAAGAAAAAACATGGACCAAAAGCCAAAGAGCGTTGCCACTAGCCCACCACCCCTGCAGCCGCATCCACCAAAGCGGTGGCTCAACCGCACCAAAACATTCTTTGAAGTTCCTAACCCGAGAATCGTCAGAATCTTTCTCATAAGCAGCTTTGCCACATTTGCCTCCGGCATTGCTTTTGCCTTTGAATGGGCCTTTCACGGCAAGAACCATACCGGATTCCAGTGGATCATTTACTACGCATTGTCCCTAATTTTTGTTCCTGTTCTCATCTGGCTCGGTCTTGGTATCGTCATGGCTGTTTCGTCAAGGCACGGGTCAAGGCAACTTGCTAGCTCAGCCGTGGAAGAAGAAGGACGTGTCGACGTTTCTGCCGGTAGGGGTGAAACTGAGGACAGCAGCAATTGTGTTGTGGTTGATCCGGGTAATAAAAAGTGCATTGAGAAGAAGATATTCGAGGATAAAACCTCAAAGCTAAAACGCACCGCTTCATTCCCATTGCATAGCCAAGTAAGATCATGTCGGACTAGGTGAGTCTTCCAATCACCATTGACCATCCGCATTTCGAAGCTTATTGTGATTTTCCATATATATATATATGATCTAGACGTTCTGTAAGTCGTCTTAAAAAAATAATTTTTTTTCTTCTTTCTAAACCAACTTAAATAATTGTACAAAAAAAGTTCAAAAATTGATTCTCGTTCGATATGACCGGTCTCGGGACTCTCTAATTCCTCGAATTCGACACGTGTCAGTCATAGTGTATCCAATAATGGAATGGAAATAATATAACTGGGTCCTACATTTAAGTCAATTGTCATCTAACGGATGTACTAGAAACCACGTGGTACGATCGCCGGAATTGTCGCCAAGTTTAGTTTCGTTTTAAATTGGGCGAACATAGTGTCCCGCTTCGACCTATACATATACACGTGGTTTAGTCAAATCTTTATTATTTTTTGGCCTACTAATTCGTACATATTTACCAGATTTTCTTCAGATATTCGGTTTACATTTTACTCCTGTGTATAATATGTGTGTATAGTCATATGACTCCAACTCCCAGTAAATATATATCTGTGCCAAATTTGTTGTTGAAACTTTTCTTCCTTCTTTTCAATTTTTTCTTTTCCTTTTGTCAAAGTTGTTGAACGTATTCAAAAGAGAAGTTAATATTAGGTGGATTAATGTGCTTTACCAAAGAGGCAAAGAGTATATATTCGTTTTATAGGAAAAAAGCAATATTCCGAACTTTGGATGTGCGACCAATGGTTATAAATGTTGTAGCATTTGCATTTGCCAAGTAAAATACAATATTATTACGTGAAGAAATAAACCTGTACGAATCGCAAGCAAATAAATAATTTGTCTTATAATGCAGGCAAAATATTGTTTGTGAAAATAGTTCTGTAAACAAAAAAAAAAAATTAAAAATTCATGCTCAAGAACGAGGTCCCACTTGATAACAATCTGATAAATATGTTCTGCCCCGTTTAGATTTATTTACATTTTTTATAACTAAAAGTGATATCCTCACAAAAAATTTCAAGTTAAATATATTGTCGTGTAACTTATTCATCAGATTTTTTTATACATCTAAAACATAACGTTATTTTGACTAACTAAACACGTCATATTAAAATTAAATAACACCTAACAAATGTATTCTACGTTTACTCATTGTTTGAAAATCTGTTCATCGCTATTTTATTCGTAACGTCGTCTAACAATTTTTTTCAATAAAACAAACTAGATAATCACTTAAAAACTCATCTCCTATTCGGTTGCGTAGACTTGTCTTCACTAATTTTATCGCAGAAAAACATCTTTCAACACTTACAGTAGCAACCGGTAAAGTTAATCTAATATGTTTTTTCCTTTTAGCAGGATCCGATGGCAAATCATCTATAATATTATCAGATGATGAAGACTCTTTTCTTTTTGGCTTCGTTTGTTTTCTTTTTAAATTGGTCTAATTTAGTTGGTCAATTACTAAATGGAGGCACTAATTATAAAATTTTTGGGTGCACAATTAAATTTATCTAAAAATTACATTGATTTCTTTTTAACGTGCACCCCTTTACTTAAGCGTAGATTCGCCCCTCTAATTTTATACTCTAAGAAAATTGATTATTATCTTAAAGTTACATGACAACTTTTCGACAAATAGAAATCACTCACAAATAGCAACTATCCACTATCACTTTATCCCATTCATTTAGATTAGTGGATCATTTCCATAATTCCAATGCTTATACAAATGTTAGATGCTCAAACAAATTTGTTTTTTTTTGTTGTTGTTGTTAAATGTCATACACATTTATTTACAAATCGTGTTTTGATTTTTAAAACGTGCAACTTAAGTTTCGGTTAATACATATAGGCGTTGTTCGGTTTCTGGTAATTAATCCACGTGACACGACCATTTCTGATATGACTAAGACTTAATCCACGTGATTTACACCTTATAAGAGCAACAAACCTTTATTCCTTTATATTATAAAAATTTTCCAACTCCAACAAATCTTTATTCCCTTATATTTTAAAATTTTGAATAGTAAAACCTCAAATTTGAGATTTTACTATTCAAAACCTTAAAACTATTTTATATTTTCAAATTTAGTCCCTAGAATTATAATTGTCACAAATAATTATACTATATTTAGTTTAAGATAGCTTAAGTATTCTAAAATAAAATTCACAAGTTATTAATATTGAAGATATATTACATAACATTAAAAAAAACAAATTTTACACAAAATGAATACATCAACAAAAATTAAAGCAAACTTAAGTAAACTTAACAAAAATTAAAGCAAATCCAATACAAATTACAAGAACACAAATCAAAACAAATTAAAGACAAATTACATGACGACAAACTAAAGCAAATTAAAAACAAATTACATGAAGACAAATTAAAGCAAATTACACAAACACATAAATATTACATATATTACAAGTCGGACCAAAATACTAGTATTCCGGTAAATCCGATCCCAAACCTCCAAGACAATTAAAATATTGTCCATAAGGATTTTGAGCAACTGGAGGTTGTTGTTGTTGTTGTTGTTCTTGACGTCTTTTTTGTATGATTCTTGCTTTTTCAGCTCGAATAAACTCATGTGCATTATTATCATCGAGAGAATTTAAATTTGTTAGCAATATCTTATCTTCATGTTCTCGTTCTTTTAGGGCTAACTTTCTAGATTGATTTTGCATACGTAATTGCTGCAACTCATAGTTCTTATTCCTACTTGATGCACTTTCTTTTAAGAAATCAAGGATTTGTGCACTTGATGAAACCAAAGAGTTAGTAGCTGAATTAGTACCTTCATCCATTTTTCTTTTTAGTTTTGCTTTCTTCGATCCAATGGGACGTTGTGATGATGATCCACCATCTGTAGAAAATTAATAGTAACATAAAATTACATTAAACTAATATCCAAATATCATATATAAAAAAAAAAAACTTGTTGAATATTTGTTTACAATGTCTTGTACGGATGCTCCACTTATATGCATATTCTCCACTTGATGCACGCAACCCTTCAAACTCCTAACAGCAAAAAGAATAAGACTCATCCTACCTTCTAAAGATCTATTGCTTATAAGTTCCCACTCATCATTTTTTTTCTCATTGTAACTTTTTTCTATTTTCCCCATAATTTCCGCAAAGCTTGGTTATTACTAACTATTAGATCTTGTGATATTTCTAAATATACTCGACATAACAACTCATCTTCTTGTGGAATGAATGATGAGCCTCTACTTCTTTGCATATTTTTGTCTACAAAAGAAGGAATTGTTTGAAGTGTGAGTTTTTCATTAGGTGGAGTCTATTATTTATACACAAAAGGATGAATAAGAATTCAAGTGGATGGACACGAATTAGTTTCACATATTTCCTTATCTAAGATGATAGGGTTTCAATCTAACGGTAGATAACAAGTGAGATGTGATGAATGGTGCATATTAAATTCACGGATTTTCTTATCTAAGACCATCTCCAATGTATTACTCTATTTTTTACTCTAAAATAGAGTTGAGTTTTGCTCCAATGTATTACTCTATTTTTTACTCTAAAAAGGAATATTCCATGGTATATTTTATTTCTATTTTATTATAAATATCATTTATTTGTAAGAAATTAAATTTAACCCCACTTATTTTTTTTCTTTCAAAAACTTCCATAAATTATGATTTTATTTAAATTAAACATTTATTACATAAGAAAAATTACATTACATCATATAAAAATAATAAAACATATAGGACTTTGGTTTAAAAAATTACTCTACCAATTATCTCAAATAATATGAACACATCACAATATCTGGTTTTATGTGATTTAACTTTAAAAAATATTATAATCAAGTAATTTAAATGTAAAATTGATTTTCTTTTATTTCAATATTATTATTATTATTTTTTTCAGTTATAATTACAAAGATATAAAAATTAAAGGACCATTCTATAAATAAAAAAATTCAACTCTAAAATAGAGTGAGAAATAGAGTTACTCTAAAAATAGAGTAAAAAATAGAGTTACTCTATTTTAGAGTGAGAAATAGATTGGGTTGGATAGGATTTTACTCTAAAATAGAGTTTAGAGTGAGAAATAAAATAGGGATGGAGATGCCCTAACATGTGGATATTCTAGATAGGATAATGATAGGGTTTCAATTTGGTATTTTATATATAAATTTATTGTATTAAATCCACAGATTTCCTTACCTGATACGTTAGATATCTTAGATAGCAAAATGATAAGGTTTTCAATCTAACGGTGGAGAAGAAGTGAAATGTGATTAATCGCGCAGATTAAATTCACGTATTTCCTTATATAATAATGTTGGATATCTTTAATATCTTGGATAGGATAATGATAGGATTTCAATCTAGCGGTTGATGACAAAAGAGATATAATGAACGACGTAGATTAAATTCAAAAGATTTTCTTATCTTCTTAAATAATAACATTTTATCTATAAAACACACTTGTGGACGTTAGAAAAAACATCACCACTTGTTCTCTAAACTTAGAAAAAAATGAATTATGATTTTTGAGGTCCGTCTTTTTCTCAAAATCCTTCTTCTTCTTCAGACTCATATGAGTTTGATAAATTTTTGGTCGATGACCTCGAAGCAATCGATAGAGAAGAGAAAATTGCAGTCGATTTGTTACTCAACAACAACCACCTTCTTCAGCAAATCATTCAAGATAACAATCACGTAAGTTATCGAGACTCTATTCCTCGTCACGCGGTTACACGCCGTGACAGAGAAAATGCTCATCGTAATTTGTTCAATGATTACTTCTCTGACAATCCGGTGTATGGTGAAAGAGATTTCAATCGTCGATTCCGAATGTCAAAGGGGTTATTTCTTCACATTGTTGATGCTGTTAAACAACATGACAACTACTTCACTCAACGACGTGATGCTTCTGGAAGCTTGGGCTTATCAACCTTGCAGAAGGTAACGGCTGCAATCCGGATTTTGGCGTATGGTATGCCTGCTGATGCGACAGACGAATACATCAAAATAGGAGAGTCTACGGCTATCGAATGCATGAAGCGCTTTTGTCAAGCAATTGTCGCAATTTTTTCGGAGTGGTATCTCAGGTCACCAACAGCAGAGGACGTTGATAGGCTTCTCAATATCAACCAACAACGTGGATTTCTTGGAATACTGGGAAGTCTTGATTGTATGCATTGGAAGTGGAAAAATTGTCCAACTGCTTGGGCAGGACAATTTGCAGGTCGTAGCGGAGCACCCACAATCATTCTTGAAGCAGTTGCGGATTATGATTTATGGATATGGCATGCCAGGAAGCAACAACGACATTAACGTCTTGAACTCATCTAACTTATTTTCAAGACTTGCTCAAGGTACCGCTCCTCCTGCCAATTACATTATTTAGGGAAAGGAGTATAATATGGGCTATTATTTAGCTGATGGTATTTACCCAAAATGGTCAACTATTGTTCAAACTATAAGTGATCCCCAAGGTCCAAATAAACAATTGTTTGCAGCAAGACAAGAAGCATGTCGAAAAGACGTTGAACGTGCGTTTGGAGTCCTACAATCTAAGTTCGCTATCGTAGCATGATCAGCACGTTTTTGGAAGAAATAATACTTGCATTATATAATGACAGCGTGCATTATAATGCATAACATGATTATCGAATATGAACGTGATATCAACGCACCGATTAGAGATGCAAGATCAGCACCAGAGATAATTGTTGAATTGGCAGTAAATGAAAATGCTCTATTTCAGCAATTTTTAGCTCATAATAAGAAAATAAAAAATAAATAAGATCATTTTTCACTTCGAAATGCATTGATCGATCATATATGGGATCATTATGGAAATAATGCTTAAGTAATTTGGTATTTTATATATAACTTTATTATTTGAGTTTATGTGTGTATTTTATTATTATATATGTAATTTATATTATCATGTAATATTGTGTGTTGTGTTTGTGTAATATTTTAAAGTGTGTTTCATATTTATTTTAAGAAGTTGTATCTTTATTATTAGTTTTTATTAATGTTGAGGACCATTATGCAAATTACAAATATTTTTAAAGATAGATTTAAAGTTTTATTGGAGCTGCTTGGCGTTAGGTTTTGATGACTTTTAAGGTATTTAACAGTTCTTAAAGCTATTTTTTAGCCAAACATACTTTTTATTTTTTTAAAGTCTAAAGTTTCTACAGTCAAACTTTAATTTTTTTGTCTTGTTTTGAAAAAACTACGTGAGAGAGACTTTTTTCTAAAAAATTAAAGAAAATAAATAAATTTATTTTTTCTTTCTTTTTCTTCTTCCCCAAAATTATTCAAAACTCTTTATAGATTTATATATAATTTATCACTAATAAATTTTAATTGAGTAAGAATTATCCTTTTTTCTTGTTATTTTAAGATCCATTTTTTATTTTTTTCAAAATTTCACTTAATATTTCTAAATTGAACAAATATTATATTTCAATAAAAAAAAAATCTACTGGTTTAAAAGTAACAACCACATTTTAACAACATAAGTTTCTACAGCCAAAAACCTCGATAAAAAACTCACAATCAAAATTCTTATCAAGCAACCCCGATGTTGGAGCAATCTCCCCTTCAAACTTTATTTTAAAGTTTTGCTCCCCTTGACTAAAAGGTTTTGTTGAAGATGCTCTAACGATTTTCCATTATCCAATTCACACGCAAATCCATGTCTTATAAGTTTTCTTTTGGAACAATGAATATTATGAATAAATTAACACGTTTCAGTTTTAACTTAATTCATAAACAGTACACAAATATTTTAGGGTTTGATTTGCTTAAACGTAGCAGATGCAGATGCAAATGTGAAAGTTTACGAAAACACATGGTTATAGTTTTAAGCATTAATATATAAATTATACGTCTGATTGTGACATTACAGATGATTTAAACAAATAACATGATATAATGTGAAAATGTATAGACTTAACTTAAAACCTCCAAATTTTTTTTATAAAGTTGTCTTGGTTCATTTGACGAATGTGACTATTGAGTTGTACAATGTCTTTCCACGTTAATTCATGTTTTATTTCTATACTATTGTTATCTGTACAGCAATGAGTATAATACTATTATCTCAGGATCAAATAATTGATGATATGTAGATATTTTATAAGAAACATGGAGGGAGGTCGCTATAAGAGTCAATATTTGTTGTTTGTGGGGTTCATGCAATTAAAGGCATATGAATATAATTATATCTGATAGGCCAAAATTAAACTTTAAAAACTGTTTTAAATCTTTATAATATTATGCAACATTTTTTCTTTTTGCTTTCTAACAGTGCTTAGCGGCATACGGGTCCTAGACCATTTCCAATGTATTTCTCTATTTTTGATTATAAAATAAAGTAACTCTAAAATAGAGGTGAGTTTCTCTCCAATATATTCATTTATTTTTTACTATAAAAAAGAATATTCTAAGTATATTCTATTTCTATTTTATTACTAATACTTTTATTTATAAACATTTACAATTTAACCCCACTTATTTTATTCTTTGCAAAACTTTCATAAATTATGATATTATTTAAATTAAATATTTATTATATTACATCATATATAAATAATAAAACATAGTAGATTTTGGTTAAATATCACTATTAATGTATTTTTCCTATAAATGATCAATTAACGCATTTCGAAGTGAGAAATGAGTTTTTTTGTCTTTGATTTCACTAAATCGACCAAGAAACTCTTGGAACCGGATATTATCATCCTCAGCTATTTGGACCTCTGGATGTGGAGCTTCTCTTCTAACTTCAATTGGTGCATCGAGATCACGCTCATCCTCGATTATCATATTATGTAAAATTATACATGTAGTCATTATGTCATGTAACACATTCTTTTCCCAAAAGTGAACCGGTCCTTTCACAATAGCGAAACGCGATTGGAGAACTCTGAATGCACGTTCGACATCTTTTTTACATGCTTCTTGTTGTGTAGCAAAATATTTTTTAAAAAATATTGTCCAACCGAAGGCTGAACAAGCATTGATTTTACAAAAGAGGGGTGATCAACAAGCTTCTCCTTCATCTACTTCGTTTGGACAATATTTTAACGATTTTGGTGGATCTGAAACCAATTTACCAGAGTATTAAGTCACTAGTCTTTGTTGTTTACATTTATTTTATGTTGCTTATCTTTAATTTCAATATTTGCTATGTTGTTTATCTTTAATTTTAGTATTTGTTAAATTAAAATAAAAAAGTTAAATAAAAATTTATAAAAAAATTAAAAAAAAAAAAAGTTAGTCATAAATATAATGATTTAAAATTAAAATGATCATTTGATAAATAAAAAGTTCAACTCTAAAATAGAGTAAGAAATAGAGTTACTCCAAATATAGAGTAAGAAATAGAGTACTCTATTTTAGAGTTGAAAATAAAGTGGGATTAAAGAAGATTTTGCTTTAAAATAGAGTTTATAGTAGAAAATAGAGTAGGGTTGGAGATGTTATTAAACTGTAAAAAATAGTGCGCTATTTTATATATGATATCATATTATTTATTTAAATCATACTTAAAATATTATTTGTTTAAATCATGTGCGATGTCACGATTTTACGACCACGTTTATTAGTGCGTATACTCATATAATGGACATATTCAAGGAGGTTTCTCAAGAGGGATGACTACTTCAAAGTGGGAATGACTACGAAAGAGATGGATTAAGTGCAATTATGATGGTTCTGTTATTAAGTGCAATGATCCACCCGGTCTTAGTTGGTAAGCTAAAGGAAGAGTTGTTGTTACTAAAGCCCTTGAAGGAGAAATACAAGCACTGATTAATGCTATGCAAATTTGTTGGAACAAAGGATACAGAAAAGTTGAGTTTGAAGGAGACAACAAAGGTGTAGTGAAGTCGTTACGTACAGGGGATAAGGAAAAACTTTGGAGTCCCAGAAAAGTGAGACATGTGGCAAAACAAATTTGTGGACACACGTTTCAAATGGTTGAAGAGAGATCTTAACAAGCCTGCTGATGTGTTGACAAAACATACAATTCCTCTTGGTGGAGCATTTCATTTTCGTTTTTATGTTCCAAATGCAATTACTCATGTCTTGCATAATGACTGTTAACTCTCTAAGTTAGTAATCCATCAGATGTTACAAAAAAAAAACTACATTCGAGAAACTAAAAATATATACAACACTTCATTTTTTTTTAAACCGGATAAATTTTAGATATAAACTCAAACTAATCTTCCATGCATGTGAAAAACTGAATTTGTTTTGCCAGTTTAAAAGCTATGAGGTTTCTGTACTATCCAGTCTCTTCGTTCATACGCGTTGCAGCATGAGGCTAAAACACATGGATCTCTAAAATTCCTAAACTGTATTTTTTTTTTTTTTTTGGGATTTGAATATATAAGACTTGGTGTAGACTATAGACAAAGAAATCCGGAACAAATCTTTCGATATGGCGGTCCATTACATATTATTTTAACAGATATAAAAGTAAGAGGCATAAAAAAAAAAGAATACAAAGAATGACTTTTACATTATGCGGGACACATGACATAACGAGGGCAGAATCTTCCGTCTAGCAAAAATGTCAAATGTGGTCGGAAATCGGAATACAATCGAAACTCAAACCATATTCAAATTATCAAAAATCTACGTATCATAAATTATTTTACCTTCCATTTATTGCCAGAATTACACTATACTCCTACAGATTGCATTTACTGAAACACCAGGATGACAAAAAAAAAAGAATTTTACAAATTCACAAATTATAAAGAATGTTCTTAGAACTTTTACTTGAATAATTACCTTTTTACATATCTAATATATACTGTATATATGTTATAAACATATCTGATACTCATTATGCTCAGATTTTTACTTAAAAAAAAACATTTGACATAAATGGCTACAAATAAGGGAATAACAGTATACTACTATACAGATTAGTAAACTTTTGGATAGAAGTGCATTTAATAGAAAATCATGGGGGATGTGGTAAATTCACGCGTCTTGTTGGGTGTTTTATATTTTCTTCCCTTCCCCATGACGTCCGTGTCTTCTTTTTTAATCTTTGTTAGTGTTAGACTTTAGACTCTCTTGCTCGTGCCAAAAAGAAAAAAAGTCGCTCTCTTTCGAGTTTTTACTATTTTCTCGAGAAAAAAAAAAACGAAAATCAAGGGGAGAGAAAATCGCGGAGGAAAAAAAAAGAAGACAAAATGGACCTGTGATTTTCCAATTTCTAAAGAGAGAGAGAGGAAGATTAGATAGATTTTTTTTATTATTTCAACGTTGTAAGAGAGAGAAAAGAGTTGTCTTTTTTTTTGGGGGGGGAGGGGGGGGTGTTTAGTTCTACGTTCTCGCCATTTGCGCCATTGATTGATTCAAGCTAAGTGCGTTGAAGTAGAGGTAACCACTTGCATTCTGCTCTTGAAAGCTCTGATTTTTTCTGTAATTTTTATGAAACTTTGACGGAATAATTTTTCATTAATCGATTCATAGAACATCTATCTAAATATTCACTTTTTTTTTTTTCCATTCTCTCTGTTTCTGTTTCTGATGATGATAGGTTTTACCCAAAGCTTGATCTCTTAGGGTTTCTGGTTCATCGAGTGGTGAATTTCACTGCATTATCCGTCGGATTTCGATCCAATCCGCTGAATCCGGAGAGAGAGAACATGGGTGATACAGAGAAGTGTAACACTGATATGATCCAGAGACTCCATTCATCATTCGGCACATCGTCTTCTTCGATTCCGAAACAGCCCATTTCTCTGAATCAGCAGCTCGATCTCCCTCAATTAAACCCTAATTTCATCCGCTCAGCTCAATTCCCCCAATTCTCGCAGCCTTTCACTGACAGTGGCAAACGAATCGGTGTACCTCCGTCGCGCCCCAACTTAATCCCGCCGACTTCGCCCTACTCTCAGATCCCGACGACCCGGCAGAATTTCAACCCGGGAGCTAGTCACTCAAGGTCAATGTCACAGCCTTCCTCTGTCTTCTCCTTCGATTCTTTGCCTCCGTTAAGCCCTTCTCCGTTTCGCGATCACGATGTCTCCATGGAGGATAGAGATTCCGGCGGGTTTAACAACAACCCTTCGTTGTTGCCTCCATCGCCGTTCACGAGGTGTAACTCAACCTCTTCTAGAGTCGTCGGTGAGAGTCTACCTCCGAGAAAATCCCATAGACGCTCCAACAGTGATATCCCCACTGGGTTTAATTCCATGCCTCCAAGACCGTTGGAGAGGTCGATTTCCGGCGGGGAATGTGCTGATTGGTCAAAGACCACTCCTTTCGTCAAGAAGGAATCGAGCTGCGAAAGAGAAGGCGCCGGAGATAGAGAAGCCATGGATGATCTCTTCTCAGCATATATGAATCTTGAAAACATTGATGTCTTAAACTCCTCGGAAGCTGATGATAGCAAGAACGGCAATGAGAACCGGGATGATATGGAGAGCAGTAGAGCAAGCGGGACCAAGACAAACGGTAGTGATACAGAAGGAGAAAGCAGCAGCGTGAATGAGAGTGGGAATCATAACAATTCTTCGGGCGAAAAGAGAGAAAGCGTGAAGAGAAGAGCGGGCGGAGGAGATATTGCTCCTACGAGCAGACATTACAGGAGTGTTTCAGTGGACAGTTGTTTCATGGAGAAGTTGTCCTTTGGCGACGAGTCACTAAAGCCGCCTCCTTCTCCCGGAACTATGTCACGGAAAGTTTCCCCTACCAATTCGGTTGACGGGAATCCGGGTGCTGCTTTTAGCATCGAGTTTAAGAACGGTGAGTTTACTGCAGCCGAAATGAAGAAGATCATGGCAAATGATAAACTAGCAGAGATGGCCATGTCTGACCCTAAGCGTGTCAAAAGGTTATTATTGAATATTGTGACTAAAGTTACCGGTTTTTAATCGGGTTTTCCGGTGTTAATGCAATGTTTCTTTTTGCAGAATCTTGGCGAACCGTCAATCTGCAGCGCGGTCAAAGGAGAGGAAGATGCGGTACATAGTCGAATTGGAACACAAAGTGCAGACTCTTCAGACCGAGGCTACTACATTGTCTGCTCAGCTCACGCTTTTGCAGGTGCCTAGTCTACAATATTAAAACAACCCCTAGATTGCTCTCTCTCTCTCTCTCTCTCTCTAACGATCTTAGTTACTGCATCGATCCAGAGAGATATGATGGGGTTGACAAACCAGAACAATGAGCTGAAGTTTCGTCTTCAAGCAATGGAGCAGCAAGCGCGACTTCGCGATGGTATGCATTTCTCTTGAAATTATGTCAAATTCTTCGTTCAAGGGGTTTACGATACTGATCTTATTCATATGTATATATCTGAATGAGTACGAAATTGAAGAAATCTCTATACTCTTTTTGTATTCGAAGCTTAATGGAACAACTAACTATAGTAGATGATCCTATATATGCTTAAAAATCTCCATTTTGGGGGGGGGGGGGGGGGGNGGGGGGGGGGGTGGGGGTGGGGCAAAGATATCATCTTTTTGCCCTTGACGAATGTGAGAGTGATGGTTTTTTCACGCGTTTTCTGTGGCAGCTCTGAACGAAGCACTGAATGGGGAAGTTCAGCGTCTGAAACTGGCAGTCGGTGAGACCAGCCACAACGAATCTGATAGATCAAAGATGCAATCACTCAACGCGGAGATGTTCCAGCAACTCAACATCAGCCAGTTAAGGCCGCAGCCACAGCCTCAGCAGAACCAGAATGGAACCATGGCGACAAAACCTGAATCAAATGAATAGAGTTGTTGCGGTGGTGACTGGATCGAAGGATTGGAGTTTTTAGTTTTTTAAGTTACATTATATTATATTTTATTTATGTGCAGAGTCAGTTGAGTTTACTTACATATATCATATATGGCGTAAGTCCAAGAAATTTAATTTTATCTTAGAAAGAAAACAAAACATTCAATTTATGGTAGATAGGTATGAAATGTATGGATGAATATGGTTGTAATGGAGGCTCAAGAGATTGAGCCTCAGACAAAGAGATTGATTCTCTGTTTGTTTTGTCCCTTTATAATTTAGTTTGGATTATGATGTCTCTTTTTTATTTTTGGTTTGGAAAATTGTAGGTAATAAACTGGGCTTCTTTTTCGGCCCATTAAAAAAGCATCCCATGAATCATCTCTTTCCAAAACGCCGTATTTCTCGTCGTTTTCGTCTCTGTAGAAATATCGAAAACCCTAACTGCAGTATCACTCACTCCCTTTAGCATCTTTCCCGCGACGACGGAGCTTGTCCGAAATGTCCGATGTAGTAGCGGCGGATACGAGTTTTGAAGGAGATGCTAAGCCTGCGTTGCCGCCGGCTCAATCGCCGGAACAGTCGACGAAGCAGTTCTCTGTGTATGAAGCGACTTCGGAAGAGCTTATAGAAAGATCAATGGCTCCTATTAAGAAGGAGTTCCTATGTCCTCCTCCAAGCCGCGCCGGCAAGCAAAATGAGGCCGCCGACGTCAAGGCGCCATTGGTCCAGGAGAAGAAATCAAAACGACAACTCAAACGGGAACGCCGGGAGGTATGTGATTCGTCCATAGTTTTACAATTATAGTGTAAAAGCAGAGATGAGCATTACTTCTTAATCATGGCAAGTGAAACTGGACAATGGCCTTAATCCTTCGAAGCTGGATCTTTCTTGCAGAAATCTGCCATCAATCTATGTCCGCAGATTGCAAGAACAGAAGACGTCAATTCCTGTCAGTATAAAGAGAAATGCCGGTTTAATCATGATATTGAAGCTTTCAAGGCTCAGGTACTCACTTCTGCATACTGATTTCGTTTGTGAATGTAATTAATTGCAACTAGCTTGGTTGATTTTGAGAGAAATAAATTAATCGACAATATTTTTTTTTTTTTGTTAACTGCAGAAACCAGATGATATAGAGGGGCAATGCCCATTTGTGGCTTCTGGAATGAAGTGCGCATATGGTTTATCATGCAGATTCTTAGGCACCCACAGAGATATTGCAGCTGGGGAGGAAAACTCAGAGATTAACTTTTTTAACAAAGACACACAGAGGCTTTTATGGAAAAATAAGATGACTTTTATCAAAGCAGATGCAAAACTCAAGTCCCTCGGCCTCTTGGTATGTCGTGCAGAGTATTTATTTCCATGATTCTTGTGTTTGTCTAGCTTCTCTGACATCTCATTTACTGCAGTTTCACTACCATATCTCTTTGCATGAGACATGATCATTCTTCTGTGGTTTGTCTCATTATTTTCATACATTTTCTAGGGGCATGCCAAGAAAAGCAATGCTGCTGAAGAAAATAACGCAGAAAAATCTCAAAATGGTGCCAACGGCTCTCAATCAACTGATGTAGCGGTTGACTCAGCTGTCAGTTCTGACCCTGCATC
The DNA here is from genome assembly GCA_002933915.1 of Eutrema heterophyllum. NCBI lineage: Eukaryota > Viridiplantae > Streptophyta > Magnoliopsida > Brassicales > Brassicaceae > Eutrema > Eutrema heterophyllum. The sequence continues at coordinate 115,223 of PKMM01025053.1, forward strand.
AGAAATGATAGAAGATGTTGAAATTCCTGGACCATTAGAAACTGAGGAAGTTCGTCCCATGAAAAAGGCAAAATCTGAGGACAAAGAGACTTCTAAACATGGAGATGTTAATGATGGTTAGGCTTACTTCTCTTACATTGCGAAAATAACATTTCCAAAATGCCAATTAACTTTTAGATGGTCTCAGATGGTTGCATCGTTTCAATGCTTAAAATTGTATTAAAGAGAAAGAGTTGACATAAGAAGGGTCTGGGACAAGAAAATATCCTAATGTTCCGTTTAACTGTATTGATTTAGGCGTGAATGTGGAAGAGGTAACGGAAAAGAACGGGCATTCTACTTCAAAAGCCGAAGTAGAAGATGCGGATAGCATTAAAATTGTTGAAACTGATGATAGTCTAAAGTTACACCTTCGTGAAAAGAAAAAGCTGATTGATTTTAGGGATAAGTTGTACCTTGCACCCCTAACAACTGTGGGCAATCTTCCCTTCAGAAGACTTTGCAAAGTGTTGGGAGCAGATGTGACATGTGGTGAGATGGCGATGTGCACAAACCTTTTGCAGGTTAGCCCACTAAGGTTATGTGGACAGATACATGATAAAACTTTTTTTTTTATTTTTTTGGTAATATAGTGAAAACCTGCAAAATTTTACTATAGGGCCAAGCTTCGGAATGGGCTCTGCTTAGACGGCATTCATCGGAAGATCTGTTTGGTGTTCAGATTTGCGGTTCTTTTCCTGACACGGTGTCGCGTGCGGTTGAGCTTATAGATCGAGAATGCACGGTTGATTTCATAGACATCAACATGGGTTGCCCGATAGATATGGTTGTTAACAAAAGTGCTGGTTCAGCTCTTCTCAACAAACCATTACGAATGAAGAACATCGTGGAAGTCTCTTCTTCCATTGTTGAAACACCTATCACTATCAAGGTCTGCCTTAACATATATCATAATCGCTCAAATGCAAATCAGAAACTAAACCGCCTTTCATATGAAACTGGAACATTTGGGGATGCAAATGTGTTGGTATGTTAACAACTCTTTACCTGCACTGTCCTTTTGGGTGCCAGGTACGCACGGCATTTTTTGAGGGTAAGAACCGGATAGATTCATTAATTTCAGATATTGGGAATTGGGGAGCCACTGCGGTGACAATTCATGGGCGGTCAAGACAGCAACGTTATAGCAAGTCTGCGGATTGGGACTATATATACCGGTGTACCAAAAACGCTTCCGCTAACCTACAAGTTATAGGAAATGGAGATGTGTACTCTTATTTAGACTGGAACAAACACAAGTCTGACTGTCCTGAGTTGTCTAGCTGCATGATTGCTCGTGGAGCACTGATCAAGGTGTGTGTATGACCAAATACTATTAAGCCCTCCCTCCCTAGTAAATCATTCTATAGTATGTCTCAATGGGCTTTTTGACTTGTGCAGCCTTGGATATTTACTGAAATCAAAGAGCAACGGCATTGGGACATTACCTCTGGGGAAAGACTTAACATCTTGAAGGACTTTGTACGTTTTGGTCTTCAACATTGGGGATCCGACACAAAAGGTTAAACAAAACACGGCAGGGAATACTGCTGATCTGCTCTTTCCCTTGTGGCTAAAGCTCTGCCGTTATTTTCAACAGGAGTTGAGACAACTAGGCATTTTTTGCTGGAGTGGCTAAGCTACACGTTTAGGTACATACCTGTAGGTTTGCTTGATGTGATCCCGCAGCAAATCAACTGGCGGCCGCCTTCTTACTTTGGTCGTGATGATCTCGAGACACTCATGATGTCTGAATCTGCGGGTGACTGGGTGCGTAATTTTGCTTCTCCTTCATTCCGCCTTCTTACTCTGGACTATATATGAACTCAAGTTTGATTTAATGTTACAACGTGCAGGTGCGGATATCGGAATTGCTGCTTGGAAAGGTTCCGGAAGGCTTCACGTTTGCCCCCAAGCACAAATCCAACGCTTATGACCGAGCTGAAAACGGCTGATTCATCCACATCTTCTGTAAGATCAATCTCATTAAAAAACAATGTCTGAAACTGATTTATATTTAATAGTTCTAAATAAATTATTGTCTTTTGAGTTTTTTTTAACTGATTAAGTGGGGGTTATTGGTTTGTGTATTTTAATGGATTTGGAAATCCACAACAAAAATAAAGTCAACACCGATGATTTCTTTTGAATGTAGAAAGCATTCCAGAACAATGTACTGCCTATTTTTTTCACCATAATCTCATAATTGAAAGCTATGCTTCTCAAAATTGAAAAAAAAAACACTAAGCAGATAGGAGAGGTTATTCTGATTGTAATAGTTCAGAGAGTATTGAGTTCTCTCTCGGCCTCCTCGTCTTCCTCAGTCTTTGCTGCGGTCAAGGGATACTTCCCAGTAAAGCAGGCGTAGCAATACCTGTGTGACACGACCGGTCCATAGACTTGTTTCAAGCTATCTATCTAATGGTAGGAACGCCAGAGAATCGCAATTAATATGCTCCTGGATCTCCTCAACGCTCATCTTACTAGAGATCAACTCTTGGCACCTCGGGGTGTCCGCTCCGTAGTAACACGATGCAATCATCGGTGGCAATGCGATTCTCATATGAACTTCCTTTGCTCCGATGTCTCTAAGCAACCGACTATCTTCAAACTCGTGGTTCCTCGGACAATGGAGTCGTCCACTACTACCACCCGCTTCTCTTCAAGGACTGCTCGGACAGGAGATAACTTCGCCTTCACTGCAAAATCACGGATTTTCTGAGTCGGCTCTATAAACGTGGGTTTAGCATAGTGCGACCTCAGAAGACCAATCTGGAACGGCACTCCAGCTTTGGCTGCATATCCAAGAGCCGCCATTGTCCCCGAGTCTGGCACTGCGATGACGACATCACAATCAACAGGTGCCAACGTGGCTAAGATCTCGCCGTACATGTGGCGGGTTTCGTACACAGAACGGCCAAAGACAATTGAGTTGGGCTGCGAAAAGTAACCGTGCTCGAAAACGCACTGTTTCGGTTCAGGGTGAGAGATCATGAACACAGAGCTGTCTCCATGATCTCCATCCACGACCACAATCTCGCCGGGACACACCTCACGTTCGTAACTCGCATCGATCATGTCCAAAGCGCAAGTCTCGGAGGCGAAAACAACTGCTCCGTTGCTTCTTCTGTCCATCACAAGTGGTCTAAACCAGAACGGATCACGGACAGCTATAAGCTTGTCTTCAAAGACGAAAACCATCGAGTAAGCACCTCGAAGCTTCTCGCAAGCGTCGATGATCCTCAAAAGGAACGTCTTGGCCTTAGATTTGGCGATCAGGTGAAGAAGGAGCTCGGTATCAGAACTTGTGACGAAGATTGAACCCTTCTCCTCGAATTTTGTCTTCAGTTGCTTGTAATTCACGAAATTACCTTTGTGCGCCACTGCGAATGATCCTAGTTTGCAGCTAGCGATGAAAAGCTGAACATTCTTGAGCATTGAGGCTCCGGAAGTTGAGTACCGGACATGGCCTATCGCTATATCGCCAGGAAGACTGTTTAGTTTCGACTCGGTGAACACGTCCGAGACTAATCCGACGCCTGTGATTGATTCAAAACCGTTCTGATTAACGGCTACGATTCCTGCTCCTTCTTGGCCACGGTGTTGCAGCGTGTGAAGAGCCAAGTAAGAGAGACGGGAAGCTTCAGGGTCACCGTAGATTCCGACAAATCCACATTCTTCGTGAGGCTTGTCCTCGCCGTTGTCGTTGGCCACTTGTTTCAACGACGAGAAATCAGGGGAAAGTGGGCCTCTTCTGCATGAAATGGAGAAACTTAGGGTTTTGGAAACGTAGGGTTTAAAGCAGGGTTTGACAAAGGATGGGAAAAGGGTATTTTGGGAAACTTTCTTAGGGTTTGCGGATAGAGGATAAAGAGAGAGAGACGAGATTTCTACGGAGAAGGCCATGAATGATGAACTCCGAGCAATATCGTAGTTTTGAATCGAGAGGTTTTGGGAGGCTTAGAGTGAATTTCAAGGAACAATATTTGATAAAGTTGTGAATCAATGTTGTCGGTTACGTTGAGCATATATATATGGATGTTTTAAATCTGTATCACAAAAGGATTAGGAATCATTGTTGAAAGCCAGATTCATGTTCTTTGAGAAGGTTAAAAAGAGCAAAAAAGTTTTATTTTGCTACTTATGTCATCTTCTTCTGTGCCAAGAGAGAAACTGTTTATCTGATACCATAGTACTTCAATTGACGAAAATTATTCAATAACATATAATATTATTCCAAAATCTCACTACCTAGATGGTGTTCAGGTGTTGTGTTTATTATTCCATAAAACATAAAGAATTTTTTAAAAATACCACCCCATCTGGACCTCAGTTTACAAAACTACAATCAACTAAAAATTTATTCAAAATTACTATCATTTAATAAATTATTGACTATTTTGCCCTTGACTCAGACCTAAGAAGACGTCCGCGATTTCGCGGAGGTTTTTGCACAAAATCGCCATGAATCGGATGGATACGTCTCTGAAGATGCCGATTCGGGAGAGTCTGATTGAGAAGCTTCGAGAAATGGATGTGAACAAGGACCGGATTCGATTAGACGAACTTTCACCTCCGATGAAATCCGCGGCGGAGGAAGAGATGGTGGCGACGGAGACGTTGGGTCTTACCGTGCAAGATGCGAAGAAGTTGCTAAGAGCTGCGCAGATCGAAGTCGTTAAAACGAAGCTCATCGAGATAGGGAAAAGCTGGATTCCTTACTCTGATTTCGTCCGCATCTGCAATGATTCTTCATCGGATCCTACTCAAGGACCTTGGATCGCTAAGATGCTCGACGATTGTGGAAACGTAATCGTTTTGGGAAATTCCGTTTGCTTAAGACCTGATCCGGTACCTTCTTCTTCCTCTTTGTTTTGAATTCATTTTGTCTATGCAATTCTCTGAATCTGCAGTTTTTCCAAATGCATATGACCTTGTGTGTGTGAGAGAAAAAAAAACTCTTATGGAAAGAAACCGGGTTCCCAAAAATTTTCGATTCTTTGTTGGTTTGATTTGAATTGAATCTACCGAAGATTGATACAGTTTTGTACGGGTTTATTATTTTCTTGTGATTTCAATTTCAACAGGAGATACAAAAACCTCTATGTTACTTAACAGAGGCATGTAGGAAGGTCTCCAGTTTGAGGTGGTGACAAAGAGGAACACTTTCTATGAAGACTCTAACAGTGAGATCCACATGGGAGATCTTGGTGGCAAAGCTTCTGCTAAAGCAAAGGTTTGTCTTCTCTTCTCAATTCGAGAAATTCGAGCTTGATGCTGACATTGCTCTGTATAATTAGATGTTTAAGAACTTGATATTGACATTTACAGGATGGTGAGATTTGGACATTCACTGTTAGAGCAACAATATTAAAGGTCCCTCTCTCCTTCTTTGAATCTCTCGTTTGGACCTGCCGCACTTACTATGTCATTGGATACACTCCTGAAGCCTCCCGGTGCGAGCTTTTAACCTTCTTGCTTGCTCCCTATTCACATCCAAACCTGAGATTGTCAGACAAATGTAATGATCCTTGATGTTTCAGGTTTTTCCGGCAATTCATTATGTTCTTTGTTGTTCACTTCACATCGATATCCATGTTTCGGTGTATAGCTGCCGCCTGCCATCTTTCAGACAGGAGTTGCTTCAATGGCCGCTGGTAGTTTTGCCATGTTGGTCACCTTTGTATTTGCAAAAATGTAAATAAACATCAAAAAGATTCTTACATGAGTTGCCTCACTTACATATCAATCATACAATATTCAAATCAAGGTTCTTAGTTTTTATAGAAAAAGTGCGTTAACATTAACATTACATTTTTTGTCCTCATGACTTTATTAAGCTTTATAAGTAATCGTAATTGGCATATTAAACATATAAAAAAAATCATATAGATGACTTGTAAAACCTTGTTCTTAAGGGTTTTATTAAGTGTTGTAAGGCTTTAAAAGATTTTATAAGGTCCATATAAATTCTTTTAAAACTATATAAAACCATATAAATTCATACAAATATGTTTTTTGATGAAATTCCTAATACACTTCTAATTAAATCTTTATAAAACCATATAAATCTTGTTAAAACTATATATATAACCATATAAATTCATAAAAACCTTATAAATCCTCTTATAAATCCTTTTAAAGTAGTTTACCAATATAGTTTACAAGTCAAATGTTAGCGTTAATATTATAGTTGGTTATCTATTTAGTTATCTATTCGATATTGGTAAACACTCGGCCGAAGCGACATTATTGGATATTGGGTGTTTAGATGGATTTATATGGTATTTTAAAAACTATATAAAACCATATAAATCATTTTAAAACTATACAAAACCATAAAAACAACAGACAACAAAGTTCATCAAACGAGGAGGAGGCCGATTGTTTGGCTGATTGTTTCTACTATTTTCCAATTTCTTCTGATGCAACATATACATCCACCGATCCCTGGAGCCAATTAAATCTTTATAAAACAATATAAATCCTTTTAAAATTACATACAACAATATAAATCTATATAAATTATATGGATTTTTGGTGAAACTCTCTTATTAAATCTTTATAAACCCATATAAATTCATAAAAACCATATAAAATTTTTGACAAGGGCAAAGTCATGCATTTAATAGACACACGCTTTAACCACTCGGCCAAAGGAATCTATTGGAAAACCATTCTAGTACAAACCATATAAACCAGCTTCGGTTTTATAAACATTCTTATAAAGTTTTTTTAAACCATATAAAACTAGGGCTGGGCATTCGGGTCTCGGTTCCGGGTCCGGGTCTTTCGGGTAGGAGGGTGTTGGACTCGAATAGGAACCGAAATGGTTTCGGTTCGGATCCGGTTCGGGTCCTCTCGGTTCCGGGTCGGTTCGGGTCCAAAATTCAAGAGCCAAAAAATACCCGAAAAAATCGGATCTTGGATCGGTTCGGGTATTTTCGGGTATTTTTTTTCGGGTTTCGGGTATTTTCGGGTATATTTTTCGGGTATTTTTGGGTTTTCGTGTATTTTTCGGGTTTTCGGGTATATTTTTTGGGTATTTTTCGGGTTTTCGGATATTTTTCGGGTTTTAGGGTATTTTTCGGGTTTTCGAGTATATTTTCGGGTATATTTTTTGGGTATTTTTTGAAAACCCGAAAAAACTAAAAAAAATATATATGGGTTCGGTTCTCAGATACCCGATCGGTTCTCGGTTCCGGGTCGGTTCGGTTCCGGGTCTTTCGGGTAGAAGGGTTTTGGACCCGTTTAGGAACCGAAATGGTTTCGGTTCGGGTCTTTCGGGTCGGGTCCAGTTCGGGTCTCGGGTCTCGGGTAAAATGCCCAGGCCTATATAAAACCATTATTGTTACTAGTTTTTACAAGCTTTATAATGAATTTTTAGAACGTTATAAATTGGTCACATAACTAATGAATTGTTGGTGAAACTCCCGCTCAGACATCTTGTTAAATTTTTTTAAAACCATATAAACCATATGATTTTTTGGTGAATCTCCCGCGAGACATTTTTTTAAATCTTTATAAAACCATATAAATCATTTTAAAACTATATAAAACCATATAAATTTGTGCCGTGAATTGTACATTGAACCACCATGACCAGAAAAACTATATGAAAGAAAAGACCATTTGCGAGAATCATAAGCTCTCGACTAACCATAACTCCAAACTGTACAAAACATGCTATTAAATCCATATACTATCGTTGTCATGATGTTGTTGGTGTGGAGATTCTGTTTTGAGGACATATAAACTGTTTTTTAAAGTTTTTACAAACCAATTGATAAACTTTTATAAATCATTCTACAAACATTGATCCATTTAAAAAACATTAAAAAATCGTATAAACAGATTTATAAATCTATTTCAAAATCCTTCCGACAATTTATAAACCCATTTATAAATCCTTGTAAATCCATACATATTTATAAACCCATTTATAAGACCTTATAAACCCTTTCGACAATTTGATTTGGTTGAACATCGAGAGGGTTTATAAATTACTAGACTTAGTGACACAGACTAAGATGGAAATCATGCCAAGAGACGACCCATTCCCTCTCTTTTCCTAGAAGAACAGCTTCAACGCAAGACCTTATCATTTAAACCAGAAAGGAACATAAAATGCTGGTTATTAGTAAAAGAAACAAGGTGGCTTATGGTAGTGTGGTATGCACTTCAACAAAGAGTGAACAGAGGTTTATCGTGATGTAGACTCTGTTTCTTGAAGTCTCTGGTTTTCTATTTGGGTTCATTGCTTTTAATATGGTGACGTTTAGACACATAGCTTCTTCCACTTTCAATAAAAGATGACAAAAAAAAATTTGGTTTCTTAGATTTTACAACTTTTACCATAAGCATGATATCCACCAAGTGTTCGACCAAACACCTAACAGAATACAATCTTAAATTAACGCAAATCCATACAAAATTCAAAAATTTCTGCAATATTTCAGTTAATTCGTAGTCAAGAACTCGCTAGTATTAGTAATTCCTCCTATCTAGATCACAAGTAATTCATAAACAGAAAATTAATGAAGAGAATCAAAACTAAATTACTTTAATCGTTGTTTCGCTTCTTCATTCTATTTTCTTTCTCTGCAACACTTTTCTGTTTCCTTTCACTGCAAGCAGAGATCCGCCAAGAATCGATGGAGACGACGATGCTCAACGGAGACGGCGATGCTTGATGGAGACGGCGCGGCTTGACAGAGATGACGAACTCGATGGAGATGGAGAATCTGGATGAAACTGGGCGGAGCACGTCAAAGCTTGGCGAGGCTCGAAGGAGATGGTGAATGGATTGCACCGGCTTAGAAGAAGCGAATCGCACGAAAAGCCTTAGATCTAGAGTTTTTTTTTGTGCCGTCGGAGTCGCACAAAAAAAATCAGAGAACAAGTTTCTCCTTCGATTGAATGAAGGGTAATTTAGTCTATTTGAATACTAAGTAGTTGTATTTTTAAAAATGTTCAGCTTCCAATAGTATTTTTGAAAGGTGGTATCACCAGAGTTGTATTTTTGTAATTGTCCCAAAAACATACTCTTCCAGATGTTTTAGGAAAAAAAAATGTTTTAAAAAGATAAATTTTTTAAATTTTCTATGCATTTTTATTAGTTAATAATGATGAATTGTAAACTTTAAAAAAAAAATTAAGTTTATTGAATGATTATTGGTTTAACGTTATAGAAAATTGCTAATCACAAAAAATGATGCATTTATAATCAAATTTTAATGTATTTTCTTAATATGCGTGAAAAGTTTAAAAAATCTACTAATAAAAAATACAGGGAATAATATGTAGCTAGATTTCGTAAATAGATAAAAAAAAATATTATAAGTTTGGGATTTTAAGCAATAATTTTTTTAAAAAATGAAAATTAATAAATATTTAAAGTTAATTACATGTATAAATGTAGCATATATTTTCTATTAAGATATATAATTTCACTAAAATTGGATAAATATTTATTTATTAGTTTCTTTATGATTTTTCTTTTGTCAATCACAATATTTCTTTCGTTTTTAGTGTACATTTTATAACGCCACGTTTACTCATTAGAAATATGATACATACTCTAGGATATTGACCTAAATAATAATAAATTTTGTGTTGGATTTGAGAAGAAAGCAAAACGCAAACGCTGCTAGGGGGAGATCGCGATAGAAATCGTCATCGTTGTCGTCTCTCTCGGCAATAGAAACACAGAAGAATAAGCTTGCAAAGGTAAGTGTAAAGTCATACTCGCTTCCACTTGATCTGATGATTGAGATTCTTAAACGGTTGCCAGTCAAAACCCTAATTAGATACCTCTGCGTATCTAAGCTCTAGGGTTCCATCATTCGCGGTCGATATCTCAAGAAACTATTCGTGAATGAGTCCTTGACTAGGAAGAAAAGTAATCTTGTCTTCGTATTCAGAAGAAGATATTATCAGGATCTAGCCTTCGCAGAGGTTCACCCCAAAAATACACATGAAGTATCTTCTTCTTCTTCTTCTGATGCTGCTTCTTTAGCCACTTACCATGTGACTATCTACACCCGACAGCGTACGACCATTGCTCCTTCTGTCCACGGTTTGATTTGCTATGGACCAGCTTCTAAACTCATGTTATATAACCCTTGCACTAGACGATCCGTTACCTTGCCCAAGATCAATGCAGGGAGGAGGGTCATAAACCAGTACCTAGGCTATGATCTCTTCAACAATGATTATAAAGTGTTGTGCATCATGAGAGGAACACCTAACCTGAGAAACAGACGCGGTCTAGCTGAGGAGATATGGGTTTTGACATTGGGAACTCAGGATTCATGGAGGATGATTCAAGACGGTATTCCTCCTCACTCTCCTGTAAGTCTGGAACTTTGCATCAATGGTGTTTTGTATTAGCGAGCTTTTATTGGCACAAAACTAAATGATTCTGCAATCATGAGTTTTGATGTTAGGTCTGAAAAACTTGATCTTATCAAAGGACCTTGCACCTTTCGCACTTTTTCAAAGTTGACAAGCTACGAGGGAAAGCTAGCTGTCATCTTCTTTGAAAAGAAAGTTAGTGGTATTATTGCTTTGTGGGTTCTAGAAGATCCTTATAAGGAGGAATGGTCGAAGAAGACTTTTGTTTTGCCTGATTTAGTTGCCTCCACAACAAAAACGCATTTTCATAGGTTTCCAAGGTTTCGCACCACTGACACTGATACGGGTGAGATTGTTTTTACACCAACCTACGTGCATGCATCACTAACTAGTGCTGTCGTCTATTGTGATCTGAAGAATAGTAGTGTGAGAAATTTTTAAATTGAAGGAACCACAGACAAGTATGTGTATTCGTCATTCAGACTCTCATGTCTCCGCTAATCAGGTGGAGAATCTCATGTTTCTATAAGAGCTTCCCGCTTGTCAGTTGATCGACCAGAGGAGATCGATCATCACCCATTCAGTTCCCCATTTTGTTCGTCTCCAAACTGTCTTTTGTTCTTGAGTTAGTTGAGCTCTATCTGGTTTCTTTGACAAGTTATTTTCATGATCTAGTTTGTTTATGTCCATCAATCATCGTCTAAGTTTTATCTTTGGTTTTCAGTTGCTTGTAATTTACAAAAATTCCATTGTGCTCCACTGCCAGTTATCCTACCTTGCAGGCTGCAACTAGTAATGAATGGCTGAACATTCATTAGAGAGGAATTGATCGAGAGGTTAGATAGAGTGAACAGTGGCGGATCCATAAATAATTTTAACTGGGGGGAAAAATATTTAAACTAAAACATTATCAAATTGAAAAGCATAATACCATCTTAAAACATAGATAAAAAAAAAAAAATAATAAAAATGTTTTATATGTTTTTTAACTTTGGTTTCAAAATGTTTTCTAGAGAATTAACAATAATAAAAGATTACCAAAAACCCAAAATTGTTATCTTTAATTTGTTGTACTTTGATTAGTTAGTTACCACGTTTATTAAACACGCTATTGTATATATGATGAATCGTTTCAAATATTTTCCATAATTTTTTTAGAAAATTATTACCATGTAGTTTACAAAAATAATTAGTCATATAGAAAAAATGATTTCATAAATTCAACTGCGGTAATTTGTTTGAAAATTTAGAGATAAAACCTTG
>PKMM01025086.1:0-28283 GCA_002933915.1 Eutrema heterophyllum
CCAGCAAACAGATGGGCCAAGAGAAAAAAATAAACCAAAGGAAATAAAAATGGGCCAGCAAACAGATAGGCCATAAGTCTTTTTAAAACAAAATCGAAGATGAACTAAGGCTGGGAATGGGCTTCAAGTTGGCGAATGAGCTTAAGTGTGGTGATCTAGTTTTGCCTCGTTAAAAACCTATCTCCGCAAAACCCATTTGGGACAAAAACGGAGATAGGGAAAAAGAGCACAAAACTAGATCACAAGCTCACTAACCTCCTTGAGCTTGGATCAGAACCAATGTGGCTTCATTTCCCATTTGATTCTCGTCGCTTGGTGGCTCCTGGATTTGGCTAAGTATTCCGGCAATAGCTTCCTTGAGCTGCTTCTTCTTAGATCGTGTCATCGGGCCAGTAGGAATGATCAAGGGATCCTCAGCTACAAGCTGTTCCGGTTCATGCTCCTCACCTACTAGCTCAGCTTCTGGTTCCAGTTCCATGTCGTGAATGTCGTTCATGATCATATCAATGGTGATATGATCATGGACAGCATTTAAGACATAGATGACGAGCTTTTAGCTGAGGAACATGAACCAGAACAAGAAGAGCTTGTAGCCGAGGAGTCTTTAGTCATTCCAACAGGTCCAATGACACGAGCAAAGACTAAGAAGCTTAAGGAACCTATTGTTGGAATACTTAACACGATTCAGCAACCAAACTACTTGGACCGAGAGGAGAAAGAGGCGATTGCAACTACCCTAGTGGTGATCCAAGTCCAAGATTTCGATGTGGGTTAGTGATCCAGCTTGCACTCTTTTCCCCTATCCATGTTTTTGTCCCAATGGGTTTTTCATGGATAGGTTTTTAATGAGACAAGTTTGGATCACCTTTTCCCTTAGCCCACACGAAAATGAAGCCCAAGAAATCACTTGCATTTTCGAATTTAGACTAAAGCCCATCTGTTTCTTTTTAGACTTAAGCCCAACAAGGCCCATCTTTCTTTTGTTGTATTTTCTGTGTTGTTATCTCCTTTAAACCCTAGCAGCCACCCCTGGTCGAAAATTAGCTTTCATTTTATCCAAAATATTCAGTTTCTTCTTCTTGGCTTAGAGAGTGATTCTCTGACCTTGTTGCTGGTATGTAGCATCCAGTATTTCGTTTCTCCTTTGGTGTGTCATATCCAGAGCAGAACAAAGGTAAATCAAAGGACCACTCACTTCCTTTGTGTGACCCAACGATCCCCAGCCCTTGAAGCATCAATCACTGCTTGCAAGGCTTATCCCGGTTTCTGCCCAGTTCATAGAGTATCGAATCCTTAGGGAGATTCTCATTAAGTGGTATCAGAGCAAGCTCTATACTCTGGGTAATCTCGCTCCTATCTCTATTTCTCATCTGTTCTTATATTTTTCTGTTTGTTTTAAGTCTGTTCATCTTCTGTTGTTGCTGTCGCACAAGTCAGTTTGTTGTTTGGTGATTTTCGTGTCTGTTCACTTTATTAGAGTAAAGTCGAGTCTAGTTAACTTTGTTTCTGTGTGTTTTCGCATCATAGGTGCTAGATTGAGTGTGTTTCGTTCCTGTGTATGTCAAAAAATCAAAAAAAAACAAATTTTAGGGTTCATCTTGTGTTTGCGATTTGTTTTGAGACTGTCCTTTCAGTTCTGTGTGATTAGAACAAGCCTAAGGTGTTAGAGTTGTGTGTTGCTTTTTCGAAAATTAAGTTAAGTAAGTCAAAGCAATCTGTTTGTTGTTTTAATTCCCAGAATCGATTTTCCAAGAGAAGCAGTGTCTGTTTTAGCAACTTGTTGTTCTAACTAATCTGTTCAAGTAAAAAAAAATTGTTTTGGATCAATTTTCGCAAAGAACTAGTTACTGGGTTCTCTTTTTGTTTTGGATTTCAGGTCGAAGATGAGTGAAGAACCAGGAGAAAATAGCAACAGACTATGGATGGAAGCTGTGTTCGCTCGAATGGAAAAGATGATGGATACTAAGCTGGAAGCATTTCGTTTATAGCAACAACAGAACGGTGATCAAGCGCAGAGTGAAACCCAGCGACGACGAACTCGTCATAGAGCACCTAGACGTGGTGCAGATTAACAAGGACAGCCTAGATATGATGAAGAAGCAAGATATTATAGCCAAGATAGTGAGTCTACTCAAAACAGTCAAGGCAGAAACAGACGTACTAGAGAAGGCAGAACGCAACAAGACCATTTGGGGGGTCTCAAACTCCGTATTCCTCCTTTTCATGGTAAAAACGACCCTGATGCCTACTTGGAGTGGGAGAAGAAGATAGAACTTGTCTTCAACTGCCAGCATTATACGGAAATCAATCGAGTTAGGGTTACGGCTACTGAGTTCTACGACTATGCATTGACCTGGTGGGATCAGCTTGTTACATCTAGAAGGCGTAATGGTGAATATCCGGTTGAGACTTGGACAGAGATGAAAAGTCTGATGAGAAAGCGTTTTGTGCCCAGCCATCACCACCGCGAGTTGCACAACAAGCTGAGGAAGCTTACTCAAGGCAATGGCAGCGTAGAAGACTATTATCAAGAGTTAGAGACGCTCTTAATCCGTGCTGATGTTTCTGAAGATCGTGAGGCAACTATGTCTAGATTTCTGGGTGGTTTAAATCGTGAGATACAAGACAGACTTGAGATGCAGCATTACGTGGAGCTTGAGGAGATGCTTCACAAAGCTATTTTAGTCGAACAACAACTCAAGAGAAGAAGCAACTCTAAACCAAGCTATGGAGCTGGAACCGTATACACTAAGCCTAGCTATGGGAATGGATCAGCTGCTGTAAAATCAAATTACCAAAGAGAAGAGAAGCCTAATACCTTTCAGCGTGAAGGGAAGCAGATCATGCCACCAAAACCAGAAACTAAGCCCAACGCAGCAAATCCAGATTACAAGAGTAAGGCAGAAGCTACAACAAGGTCTCGTGATGTTAAATGCTTCAAATGTCAAGGCAGAGGTCACTACGCCAATGAGTGTATCAACAAGAAAGTGATGATCATGCTGGATAATGGCGACGTAGAATCAGAAGATGAGGAGCTGGATCATGAATCATTGTCTGAACATGAAGAGCTGCCTGCTCGTGGTGAGATGTTAGTGACCAGAAGAACCTTAAGCTTGCAAACTAAGGAAGAAGAGCAAGAACAGAGAGAAAACTTGTTCCATACACGTTGTGTAGTTCAGGGCAAGAACTGCAGCCTAATCATCGACGGTGGAAGTTGTACTAACGTAGCCAGTGAGACTATGGTTAAAAAGTTGGGATTAACTATGAGGAAGCATCCTAACCCTACAAACTGCAATGGTTAAATGAAGATGGCGAGATGAAGGTGAACAATCAGGTTTTAGTTCCCCTCTCTATTGGGCAGTATGAAGATGAAATCATGTGTGACGTGCTTCCTATGGGCGTTGGACACATTCTGCTTGGGCGACCTTGGCAATCAGACCGTAGAGTGATGCATGATGGCTTCACTAATCGCCACTCCTTTGTATTCAAAGGAAGAAAAACAGTTCTGGTTCCCCTAACTCCAAAGGAAGTTCATCAAGATCAGATTAGTCTCAAGCTCAAAGAAACAGAATCCTCTACTCCAAAGCCATCAAATTTTTTCGCAAAGGTAGGTGAGGTAAAGAAAGCTCTCATCTCTAAACAGCCTTTACTTCTGTTTGTCTTTAAAGAAGTTCTTTCCAGCTTGTCTAATCTTGCACCGGTGCTGCCGAGTGAGATGAAACTTCTATTGCAGCAATATGAGGACGTGTTCCCGGAAGACAATCCTAAAGAGCTGCCGCCAATTAGAGGCATCGAACATCAGATTGACTTCATGCCTGGCGCTTCACTTCCAAACCGTCCAGCATACAGAACCAATCATGTGGAGACTAAGGAGCTGCAGCGACAAGTTAGTGAGCTCATGGAGAAAGGACACATCCGTGAAAGTATGAGCCCCTGCGCTGTTCCAGTCCTGCTCGTACCTAAGAAGGATGGAAGCTGGCGCATGTGCGTCGATTGCAGAGCCATCAATAATATCACGGTGAAGTATCGACACCCTATCCCTTCTCATCCTTGGACTGATATCTCAATGGATTTTGTTTTAGGACTGCCTAGAACTAGAACAGGAAAGGATTCAATTTTTGTTGTTGTAGATCGATTTTCTAAGATGTCTCACTTCATTGCTTGCCATAAAACTGATGATGCATCTCATGTAGCTAATCTGTTCTTCAAAGAAATCGTTAGATTGCATGGCATGCCTAGAACTATTGTTTCTGATCGTGACACTAAGTTTCTTAGCTACTTCTGGAAAACGTTATGGTCTAAACTAGGAACTAAGCTGCTGTTTTCTACTACATGTCACCCGCAGACTGATGGTCAGACATAAGTTGTTAATAGAACTCTAGGAACACTTCTGCGTTGTTTGATTAAAAAGAATCTTAAAACTTGGGAAGAATGTCTGCCTCATATAGAATTTGCATACAATCATGCTGTGCATTATGCCTCTAAGTTTTCCCCATTTCAGATTGTGTATGGCTTTAATCCCTTATCCCCGTTGGATTTAACTCCTTTACCTGTGAGTGAAAGATTAAGCTTAGATGGGAAACAGAAAGCTGAACTCGTCAAGCATATTCACGAGAAAGCCATAGCAAACATCGAAGAGAAGACAAAGCAGTATGCTAAACACGCTAACAAGGGCAGACGTAAGGTGATCTTTGAGGAAGGAGACCTCGTTTGGGTGCACTTGAGGAAGGAACGATTTCCAGAATAGAGGAAGTCCAAACTGATGCCCAGAATCGATGGTCCATTCAAAGTCACAAGGAGAATCAGTGACAATGCCTACAAGCTTGATCTTCAAGGTAAGTATAACATTAGTCACAGTTTCAATGTTTCTGACTTAGCTCCTTTTCTTGCAGATGATCAAGATTTGAGGTCAAATCCTTCTCAAGAGGAGGGGGATGATATGATCATGGACAGCATTGAAGACATAGATGACGAGCTTGTAGCTGAGGAACATGAACCAGAACAGGAAGAGCTTGTAGCCAAGAAGTCTTTAGTCATTCCAACAGGTCCAATGACACGAGCAAAGACTAAGAAGCTTAAGGAAGCTATTCCTGGAATACTTAACACGATTCAGCAACCAAACTACTTGGACCGAGAGGAGAAAGAGGCGATTGCAACTACCCTAATGGTGATCCAAGTCCAAGATTTCGATGTGGGCTAGTGATCCAGCTTGCACTCTTTTTCCCTATCCATGTTTTTGTCCCAATGGGTTTTTCATGGATAGGTTTTTAATGAGACAAGTTTGGATCACCTTTTCCCTTAGCCCACACGAAAATGAAGCCCAAGAAATCACTTGCATTTTCGAATTTAGACTAAAGCCCATCTGTTTCTTTTTAGACTTAAACCCAACAAGGCCCATCTTTCTTTTGTTGTATTTTCTGTGTTGTTGTCTCCTTTAAACCCTAGCAGCCACCCCTGGTCGAAAATTAGCTTTCATTTTATCAAAAATATTCAGTTTCTTCTTCTTGGCTTAGAGAGTGATTCTCTGACCTTGTTGCTGGTGTGTAGCATCTAGTATTTTGTTTCTCCTTTGGTGTGTCATATCCAGAGCAGAACGAAGGTAAATCAAAGGACCACTCACTTCCTTTGTGTGACCCAACGATCCCCAGCCCTTGAAGCATCAATCACTGCTTGCAAGGCTTATCCCGGTTACTGCCCAGTTCATAGAGTATCGAATCCTTAGGGAGATTCTCATTAAATGGTGACGTAGAATCAGAAGAAGAGGAGTTAGAGCATGATTCATTGTCCGAGCATGAAGAGCTGCCTGCTCGTGGTGAGCTGTTAGTGACCAGAAGAACCTTAAGCTTGCAAACTAAGGAAGAAGAGCAAGAACAGAGGGAAAACTATTCCATACACGCTGTGTAGTTCAAGGCAAGATATGTAGTCTAATCATTGACGGTGGAAGCTGTACTAACGTAGCCAGTGAGACTATGGTTAAGAAGTTGGGATTAACTATGAGGAAGCACCCTAAGCCCTACAAACTGCAATGGTTAAATGAAGATGGCGAGATGAAGGTGAACAATCAGGTATTAGTTCCCATCTCTATTGGGCAGTATGAAGACGAAATCATGTGTGACGTGCTTCCCATGGGTGCTGGACACATACTGCTTGGGCGACCGTGGCAATCAGATCGTAAAGTGATGCATGACGGTTTCACCAATCGCCACACCTTTGTATTCAAAGGAAGAAAAACAGTTCTGGTTCCCCTAACTCCAAAGGAAGTTCATCAAGACCAGATAAGTCTCAAGCTCAAAGCAAAAGAAACCTCTATTCTGAAACCATCAAATTTTTTTGCAAAGGTAGGAGAGGTAAAGAAAGCTCTAATCTCTAAACAACCTTTACTTCTGTTTGTTTTTAAAGGAGTTCTTTCCAGTGTATCTAACCTTGCACCAGTGTTGCCGAGTGAGATAAAAACTCTATTACAGGAATATGAAGATGTGTTTCCCGAAGACAGTCCCAAGGAGCTGCCACCAATAAGAGGCATCTATCAGATTGACTTCATGCCTGGTGCTTCACTTCCAAACCGTCCAGCATACAGAACAAATCCTGTAGAAACTATGGAGCTGCAGCGACAAGTTAGTGAGCTGATGGAAAAAGGACACATCAGAGATAGTATGAGTCCCTGTGTCGTTCCAGTCCTGCTCGTACCTAAGAAAGATGGTAGCTGGCGTATGTGCGTAGATTGCAGAGCCATCAATAATATTACGGTGAAGTATCGACACCCTATTCCTAGCCTAGATGATATGTTAGATGAACTGTATGGCTCTAGTATATTTTCTAAAATCGATTTAAAAAGTGGTTATCATCAGATTAGGATGAAAGAAGGTGATGAATGGAAAATTGCGTTTAAAACGAAACATGGATTATATGAATGGTTAGTAATGTCATTTGGGCTAACAAACGCACCTAGTACATTCATGAGACTAATGAATCACGTTTTGAGATCATTCATAGGAGTTTTCGTGGTAGTATATTTCGATGACATCTTGATTTACAGCAAGAACCTAGAAGAGCATGTTAATCATTTGCAATCTGTTTTAGATGTGCTTAGGAAAGAACAGTTGTTTGCTAATCTTAAGAAATGCACGTTTTGCACAGATAATTTGGTCTTTTTAGGTTTTGTTGTGAGTGCAGATGGAATTAAGGTCGATGAAGAGAAAGTGAAAGCCATAAGAGACTGGCCTAGTCCGAAGTCAGTAGGAGAAGTGCGAAGCTTTCACGGCCTTGCTGGATTTTATAGACGATTTGTTAGAGACTTCAGTACTCTTGCTGCACCATTAACTGAAGTGATAAAAAAAGATGTTGGATTTCGATGGGAAGCAGCACAGGAAGAGGCATTCCAGGCCTTGAAGGATAAGCTTACTCACGCCCCTCTCTTAGCTCTTCTTGATTTTCTTAAAACTTTCGAGATTGAATGTGACGCCTCTGGTATAGGGATTGGTGTTGTGTTGATGCAGGATAAGAAGCTTATAGCATTTCTCAGTGAAAAACTCGGAGGTGCAACTCTCAACCATCCTACATATGATAAGGAGCTGTACGCTTTGGTGAGGGCATTGCAAACAAGAATGGACCCATATACCTCGGACTCAGCTTATTCTCGGCAATGGACCTGTTAGGTCCCCGCAACATAGCCATCTTGAGGTATACTTGGTCACCGACCTCAAACTCGATGTCTTTTCTCCTCTTATCGGCATAACTCTTCTGCCGATCTTGCGCTTCCTTCATGTTCAGCTTCAAAACCCGGATCTTCTCCGTAGTTTCCGGAACAAAGTCCGCACCAAACATGATTCTCTCCCCCCACTTGGGTCCAGCATAATGGTGTACGACACGGTCTCCCATACAGCGCCTCATATGGAGCCATCCCAATACTCGCTTGGTAGCTATCATTATACGTAAACTCTACCAAGTTCAAGTAGTCCATCCACTGGCCACCCCAGTCAAGCACACACATCCTCAACAAATCCTCGAGAGTCTGAATGGTTCTCTCGGATTGCCCATCCGTCTGAGGGTGATATGCCGTACTCATGTGCACCTTTGTGCCCATCTCAGCCTAAAAGGCCTTCCAAAACACCGAGGTGAACTTGGAATCACGATCCGACACGATACTCACAGGTACCCCATGAAGTCGTACAATCTCATTGACGTATTTCTTCGCCAATATTGCTGCTCCGTCGGTCTTTTTGATGGCCAGGAAATGTGCCGACTTTGTCAACCGATCAACGATGACCCAAATAGCATCCTTGGTCCGAGAGACTGGCAGTCTGACCACAAAATCCATCATGATCATATCCCACTTCCACTTTGGAATGGGTAAACTCCGTAACAACCCGCTTGGAACCTGATGCTCGGCCTTCACTAACTGGCATACATCACAAGCTGCGACCCAAGCCACATCCTTCTTCATCCCGACCCAATGATAGTACCTTTTTAGATCACGGTACATCTTGGTCGCCCATGGATGAATGGAAAACATGCTCGCATGGGCCTCACTCAGAATCTCTCGCCTCAGACCCTCATCCTTAGGTACGCAGACCCGCCCATGTACCAAAACAGTCCCGTTCGCTGAGACCTGATACTCGGAAACCACATCACCGGAAGCCTTAACCAGACCCTCATCTCTTTCTTGAGCCAACCGAACTCTGCTCAAAAGATCTGCCTGGTTTGCTGCCTCCAAGCCCAACGGTTCCTGAGATGTAGCACACAATCTCAGCGCACTAATCTCACTCACCAAGGACTCCATGTCTCGCTCGCTAGCCAAAGCTACTCGCTTGCGACTCAGCGCATCCGCAACCAAATTCGCCTTTACAGGATGGTAAGCGATCTCCAGATCATAATCCGCCACTAACTCCATCCAACGCCTCTGCCTCAAATTCAACTATGGCTGCGTAAAGATGTACTTCAGGCTCTTATGATCGGTAAACACCTGAACCTTCCCGCCATAAAAATAAGATCTCCAAATCTTCAAGGCAAAAACCACTGCAGCCATCTCAAGATCATGAGTAGGATAGTTACTCTCGTGCTTCTTCAACTGCCGTGAAGCATAAGCAATAACCTTCCCTTGCTGCATCAACACACAACCGAGACCCAATCTCGATGCATCCGTGTACACCACAAAAGGCTCGCTCGGCTCTGGTAAGGCTAAGACTGGTGTACTCGTCAACATCGTCTTCAGGTTCGCAAAACTCTCCTCGCACTCCGGAGACCACACAAACGGAACATCTTTGCCCGTTAGCTTCGTCAAAGCCTGAGCCATACTTGCAAACCCGTTGACGAATCTCCAATAATAACCCGCTAGACCAAGAAAACTTCGGATCTCAGTAGCATTCCTTGGTCTCGGCCATTCTCTGATAGCCTTAATCTTCTCTGGGTCAACTGAAACTCCCTCCTCTGAAACAATATGACCCAAGAATCCGATCTCCCGCTGCCAGAAACTGCACTTGCTCCGCTTAGCGAACAATTTCTGTTCCCGCAGCTTCTCCAGAACATTCTTGAAATGAACTCCGTGCTCCTCAGGACTCTTGGAATACACCAGAATGTCATCTATGAAAATGATAACGTATTCGTCCAGATACTCCTGAAACACACCGTTCATCAATCTCATGAATGCTGCTGGTGCGTTCGTCAACCCGAATGGCATCACCACAAACTCGTAGTGCCCATATCTGGTCCTGAAAGCCGTCTTCCAGACGTCCATCTCATCAATCGGAATCTGATGGTATCCCGATGCTAAGTCTATCTTGGAGAAACAAGTAGCCCCTTCAGCTGATCCAACAGCTCGTCGATCCGCGGTAGAGGATACCTGTTCTTCACTGTGACTCGGTTGAGTCCCCGGTAATCGATACATAACCGAAAACTTCCGTCCTTCTTCTTTACAAACAACACCGGTGCTCCCCACGGTGAACTGCTCGGACGGATAAAACCCTTACTCAATAACTCCTCCAACTGCTTCTTAAGCTCTGCCATCTCTGCTGGAGCCATCCGGTACGGAGTCTTCGATATCGGCATTGTCCCCGGTTCCAACTCAATCGTGAAAGGATCCGACCGCGACGGTGGTAACCCCTGCAACGATTGAAACACATCCTCGAACTCCTGAACAACCCGAACATCCTGAAGCGCAACATCTCCAACAGACTCTGGATTGATAATGGTCGCCATGTAAGCTTCGCAACCCCGCTCAATCATCTTCTCGGCCTGCATCGCTGAGATCACCAGACTCCCCGAAGTTGGTCTCACTCCTTGATAAACTAACCTTCCCTTTTCCCTTTGGAACAGAACACATCCTTGGTGACAGTCCAGATGCGCCCTGAACTTACCGAGCCAATCCATACCCAAGATAACATCATATAGCTCCACCGAACAAATGATTAGATCCGCTGGCATGGATTCCCTGGCCACCTGAACGTCTACGCTCTCTGCCCGACCAAAGGTGCTCAGGAACTTCCCTCCCGCGACCTTGACGAGCCCTGGCTGCTCTCCCGGTTCACTCCGGATGCCGCCTCTCTCGGCCAATTCCGGAGTAACAAAGCAATGCGATGCTCCGGAATCAAACAATACGTGGGATTCAAGTCCTCCCACAATCAAGGTCCCAGTGATCGGTCTGGAACTCGGTTCACCAGACTCCACCATGGTATACACTCGCGGCATCACCGCAGTCGGCCTAGCTGGCGGTGCTGCTAGCACTCCCTGCTGCAGCTTAGGACACTTCGGCTTGATATGTCCCGCCTCCTTGCAATGGTAGCACACCCGAGTGTCTGTGCGCGAATCCCCCCTCTGGGGGCAACTCGCCACTCTGTGATCCTTGCTACCGTAACCAAAACAGCCCTGGCCGCCCTGGCTGGGCCTTGAAGTACTCTCCCACTTACGTTTCTGCCCTTGCCCCGGCTTGTCGCTCTTGCTAGGACCGGGCTGATGGTGAGGCTTCTTTGCCTGAGAGGTCGGGTTGACTCCCACACCCTCGTCTCTCAGACCCTCCTCAATTAGTGCAGCCTTCTCCACCAGCTCCAAAACCGTCACAAAAGAACTCAACAGACACCGGTTCCTCAACTCGGCCCGAAGGCCTCTAAAGAATCGCCGCACCTGAGCCTGCTCATCATCCATAGCATGCCCTCCGTACATTCTAAGACGATGGAACTCCGCCTCATACTCCCGCACGGTACAGTTCCCCTGTGTTAATCCCAGAAACCGTGTCTCCAACCGATCCAATGCCTCCTGAGGAAAGTACTTGGAGTTAAACTCCACCACGAAATCCGCCCAAGACATCTCAGCCTGGACCCTTCGGGCCGCAACACCTCTCCACCAAAGATGTGCGTCGCCCTCCAGATAGTGAACTGCGAGGTCCACCTGGTATCCCTCTGGACACCTAACCGAACGGAAATTCCGCTCCATTCGCATTCTCCACTCATCTGCCTCCTCCGGCCTGGCACCACCCGAGAAAAATCCCGTGCCAATCCTCTGCAGCTGGTCCATCATCTTCAGATATGATGGAGGCTCACCTGTATTCACAACTCTCAGTTGCACTGCGGCTACCGGTGGTACTTCCGGAGCCTGCACGGGTCCCCTCTCTGGTAACCGCTCCAAAAGTATCTCCAAGGGAGAATGGGAAGAGTCTTAGTTTGAAATTGTCTTCCGAGACACCGTTCATCTTGGTTAGTCCGCATATCCTATCGAATTGATCAATATGATCCAACGGGTCCTCCATAGATAGGCCGTGGAATTTGTTGCCTTGAACCATATTGATCTACCCTGCCTTCACTTCGAAGCTATTGTTCTCCACTGAAGGGGCTTGGATCCCTTGACGGTTTTGATGAGTGCTAGCGGCATCACTCGCGCCAACCATGTTTTGAGCCCTTGGGGGATGGTTAGGGGCTCTCAATTGTCGGGCGGGTGGTGGTGGGACGTGTGGCTCTTGGCCACCTTGGGCGTGGTGGTTTCCATTACCACCATTGCCTTGTTGATTGGCAAATTGCACGTCGTCTAAGTTCTCCATACCCAAACGTTCGACGTGTAGTTGTCTTTCCCTTTGTCTCCTTGCTCTACTTCCGCGATCCAATAAGTGAATGTCGTCCCATGCTTGAACTAGGTTTTCCACGCCTCTAGAACGGGTATGCATGCACCTATAAGATAGAGATGGCAACAAGAAGTTAAAGAGATTAGTAACCAACAAGAAAATAACACTTAATCTAAAAAAGAACCTAAATCTTAATGTTGAAATCAAAACCCAATCGGCAACGGCGCCAAATTGATAATCGACTTTTGCAAGTCTTTGAGTCAATTACTCAATATACTATGTAGTATATGAGGTATCGAATCCAAATGGGTGAGATTTCAAGGCAATAAGAATGCAAAGCACTTCTTAAGTTAAGCTAAATAAAGAAGGATTTTGATTTGACTAACGAACTAAGCAAACTAAAACGAGAGCAAGAAATAGCAAACTAAACAAGTTGAAATTCAATAATTATAAACGAATCCAAG
Organism: Eutrema heterophyllum; assembly: GCA_002933915.1. Taxonomy (NCBI): domain Eukaryota; kingdom Viridiplantae; phylum Streptophyta; class Magnoliopsida; order Brassicales; family Brassicaceae; genus Eutrema; species Eutrema heterophyllum. The sequence continues at coordinate 12,511 of PKMM01025086.1, forward strand.
GATGGGGTAATCGATTTTAGATGATCCATGGCTAATTCATGATGCTCAATACTCAAACAAGGCTAATCCCTAGGCAATGATCATTAAGTGTGATTTATCCTCTCTAAAGATACTAATCACCATGCTAATTATTAATCCAATATCAAATTCTCATTTGTGAATTACTAAAAAGCAAGCATTAAGTGTAAGCATTCAAGATCAACCAAATAAACACCCTAGACAACTACTCTCATAGGTTAGGAATGAATATCTCTTGATAAGTTCATCTAGGCATTTCATCGAATACATTGTGGGTGTGAAATGCCCATTGATCTAAACAAGGTTTCTCAAGCAAACCTAGCATTAAGATCACTGATCACGAAGGGAAATACATTAATCTATCCCTAAGCATCATAAATCATCCATGGAACCAATATGAATCTAACCCATCCTCAAATCCTAAAAGACTACTCACTAATCATGATGGACTCAACAAATCCTATGAAAACATGTTAAATCCCATGATTAAATGATTAGATGATTAAGAAAGGAAAGATATAAGATAGAAATCAAGAAATCCAAACTTAAATTGCATAAAAAGTAGAAGATCTCTCTTACAAATTACTTAGAACACTTAAGGGAAGGTTTTTAGCATAAGAAAATAGATAAGATCCAAGAAAATTAAGTTTAGAGTATTTATATTAATGCTGGGCGGACCGGATCAACCTGGAACAAACCGGGTACTGACCCGGTCAAATCTGGGTCATTTGGCTCGAAGGCAGGCACACCGACTGGACCAGACCGGTGTAAGGGGTCGGTGCTTAGGCTCTGTCCTCACACCGGACGGTTGCACCGGACGGGAGCGATCAGTGTTAGACTCTTGAAGCAGCACGCCGGTTCGTTGCACTGTATGGGAGCGGTCGGTGGGGATGTCCTGAAGCAGCACACCGGTCCACAGCACCTGTCGGTTGAGGGAGGTCTTGGTTCGGTGCTTAGCCTCTGTTCTCACACCGTACGGTTGCACCGGACGGGAGCGGTCTGGAGACGTATGGTTGAGCGTCCAGACGGATATAGCTTCGGTAGATTGGCCATATGTTTCGAACCGCACGTCCGAATTACCGGAATCCAACTCCATTGGACAGCTCGCTCCCGCCTCTACAACTCCCATGAAGAACGTTGAAGCTGAATCGGACCGGAGGGTCTTCTTCCAACCACATCTTCGAGACACCTCGGGTGAACTTTTCCTTCTCTTAAGCTCAATCACTCCAATCATCCCATTCGTCTCCAAAACACCTAGAAACAAGCTCCAAAACATGAAAGACACTCTAGGACCTAGTATGAAGAACAAAATACAAGAGAAATGCTATGAGATACATGCACAAAGGGACAAAAACCTAGTCTAAATGAATGCTTAGAAGATGTAAAATATGCTACTATCAGAAGTCTTCAAGCAGAACTGATTGAAAACCATAAAAAGATATGTATGCTTAATACGGGTGCTAAGAACCTGGATCAGATTTTGTCAATGGGTCAACCGCCTAAGAAGAATTGGGGACTTGGATATCAGGGTACAAGTGGTTCTGATACCCAATTACAAATCAAGTTTGTGCATGGAGGTACGTCAATCAGCAAATTGTCTAGTGCATCAGTCCAGGCCACACAAGCAACCATGTGTAACACACCCAAGACACTTCAACCTGAAGTTGCAGCAAGAGCACCAGCGGTTAAAGCTAAATCTGTCAAGACATTGAATGCACAATCATCGGCCTACCAGACACCAACGGCTAATAGGGGATGTTTCTACTGTGAGAGATTGGGGCATCGCAAAGCTAACTGCTACAAACTCAAAAACAAGGTCAGAAGTGCATGGAAAAGACATCGGTGCTACCTGGAACCTAGACAATTTGGGAAAATGTGGATTGCTAAGTATATATGTATGAAGTGTAAGAAGGAGGAAATCAAGTTTTAGAGGAGACTACACAACCTGCTATTGTGTGTAATTTAGCCAGAATGGAAATCGAGGAGGATGATCTGGTTAGCAATATTGCTTATACATCCACCAAAGGTCAGGCAACTGATGCATGGTACTTTGAGAGTGGATGTTCTTGTCATATGACTGGAGATCAAAAAGTATTTGACACCATCAATACAGTAAAAGGTGGGAAAGTAACCTTTGGGGATGGAGGTCAAGGAAAAATCCAAGGAGTTGGAAATCTACAAAGAGATAATCAACCACAGCTGGTCAATGTGTACTATGGGGGTCTCAAAGCTAATATCATTAGCATAAGTCAGTTGTGTGATGAAGGGTTAAAAGTCATCTTCATACGGATAGACTGTCAAGCTGTTGATGAAAATGGCAACATTGTGCTGCTTGGGATAAGGTCAGGAAACAACTGTTATATATGGAGTGCCTCATAACAGTGTTTGTCTGCTAAAGAATCTCAACTTGTTTTGTGGCACAAAAGACTGGGGCATATGAATGTTCACAGACTAAGCAAGATGGTTAAAGCGGAAGTTGTGAGAGGAATTCCTGAGCTAGAAACTCCAACGGATACAATATGCGAGGCCTGCAACAAAGGGCAACAGATCAAGTTCAACATAAAGCTCTGACTAAAATCAGGTCCAAGAAGATTTTTGAGCTCATTCACATGGACCTGATGAGACCGATTCAGACTGAGAGCATTGGAGGCAGGAAATACATCTTTGTATTGGTGGATGACTTCTTTCGCTACACCTGGGTAAGATTTCTGAGAGAAAAATCAGAAGCAGCAGAGAGCTTTAAAATCTTAGCTCTTCAACTCAAAACAGAGAAGGGAAACATCATTCAAATAAGGAGTGATCACGGAGGTGAGTTTCAGAATGAGACTTTTGAAAAATTCTGCAATAATCAAGGGATCAGACACCAATATTCTGCTCCAAGGACTCCTCAACAAAACGGTGTTGTAGAACGAAAGAATCGAAAGCTGCAAGAGATGGCCAGAGCTATGCTGCATGGAAACAATGTGGCAACTAGATTCTGGGCTGAGGCAATCAACACGGCATGCTATATTATCAATCGTGTGTATGTGAAACCAGGAACAAAGACTACACCATATGAGATATGAAATGGAAAGACTCTAAACTTGAGCTATTTCTGTTGGGGGCGTTTTTCACCCACTCGAGATTAACACTTTGGAAAACGAGGGATAATGACCCAAGCTGAAGCATGACAACTAAACGATCCTCAAAACACCTCACCTCGTCTGGTAGGGCAGAGCTGAGGCAAAGTGAGAAACGATCTCCCAACCGAGCCGAGGCCGACTCAAGACATGTCGCTACTCTAAAGAAGATACAAGTGGGCCGAGAGGAATGTTCATGAGCCGAGATACGAGTCGCTCACCAACCCTTTCGGGCCGAACTAAAGGCCCATATCATCATTTGCCCTAATTCGAGTCTCAGACGACAGCCCCATGAAGGAGGAAGGAAATATTCCTTTCTCCCCCGTGATCCTCGTCGGTACATACCCACATAAATAGTGTTCATAATCGTATTTGTAATCATCGGGAAACCCTAGCAATAACTCTTAGCAACTTGCTCTTGTACTCATACGCTTTCGAACAGCAATAAAACAACCATTTTTGGATCTCTTACTGTGTCTTTCCTCAAGAAACTTTTGTCCCCTCTAAAGTCTCGACAAAAGTTGATTGTGTGAGTTTCGACTCTCACAGTTTGGCGCCGTCTGTGGGGAAACTTGAAGTTTTCTAACTCTCAAAACACTAGCAACGGGTTCTACAGAGATGGCCGGAGACTAGAGGACAACTGATGATGACGTGAGCAACAACAACGGTGGCGGATCCGGAGGCGGGGGCAACGGTAACGTAAGAGTCGATCCCAGTGACACTCCTCCTGCAACAACGGAGATAGCCTCAGCGACTTTAGCCGAATTAAAGTACTGATAAGTAAGATTTCTCTTAAGAATCAATCCTTAAGCTTACTCATGTCATTGTAGAACTTAAGGTGTCAATCCAATCAGGGTTGAGTTCAATACAACAAGAATGCAAGAAATTCTCTAATTTAAGCTAAACAAGTTGGTTTGAGTTTTAACAACCTAATGATTCAAATTAAACAAGCGAACAAGTAAACAACCACTAAAAAAGATTAAAAAATAAGATAAAAGCAAGCCCTTGGGTGAGGTTATGTATTTTGGGGAGCTCTATGATCAGCTATGATGTCAATGCACACAATCAAGCAATTTTCCTTAGCCTAGAACACTTAAACAAGACTAATCCACTCTCATGGTCTTAATCACTTTGCTAATTAACTTAATCAAGATCAAATTCTCATTTGTGAAAAGTTAATTACCAAGCATAAATCACAAGTTCTAATAGCAATAATACTTCTTAGGCAACTACTCTCATAGGCTAAGCAAGCAAAATTTCTTATCTAGTTCTTTGGGGAATTTCATCAAACACATTTCTCAAGACAAATCTAGCATTAATATCACTAAATAAGAAAGGGAAGAAGTAATCTAAACCCTAGACATCAAAGATCAATCACGAAATCCCCTAATCTACCTCACCTATGAGCTCTAAAAAGAACTACTCACTAATCATGAAGAACACGCCAAATCTCATGAAAGAGGTGTTGTTAATCATGATTAGAGAATAGGAAGATGAAAGATTAAAGGGAAGTTAAGAGTAACAAACTTTAAATTGCATAAAAAGAAAGATATCTCTTACAAAATCGCAAGAACACTTAAATTAGGTTTTTGCAAAAGGTAAAAAAAGATAAAAAAAAGCTTAGATCACAAACATTAGGTTTAAAGGTATTTATAACAAAAGTGGGCGAACCGGGTGTTGACCCGGTCGGATTTGGGTTAGAGTGGTCTGTACCGACCATAAGTGGGTCGGTATTGGCTGGGTTGGTGTTAAAGGTGAGTTTAGCACTCCCCGGTTTATCCCGGTTTAAACCGAGACTGGTTCGATCAATTCCGGTTTACGACGGTTCGGACCCGGGGAAGAAGGACCCATGATCGCAGAACCGAACTACGGATCCAAGGCAAGCCCATCTCGCCACGACGCCGACGTCCGAAGCTGAAAAGAAGGCCCAACCCGTTGCGACAGAGACCGACCTCCGAGATTCGCGGAACATTTCCTTATCTCAGATGGATTTCGGGAAACTTCCCTTTTCCTGAAGGAACTAAGAAAATGAAGTTTTCCTGTTCGAAACCGACTTCAAATATTATAAATAAGAAGGCCCTCGTCTCATTCTCATTCATTCACAATCATCTGAGAGACATAAGAAATGGAGAACTCACAACTATTGATCTCTATTTCTCTTGTTTCCAAAGTCTTCTTTACCGATTTCACCACTTTGTAGAGAACCTCTGCGGAACAGCGCCCTTCTACAGGCCATGACTAAACAACTAACATCACAACTGGAAGATATGAACAAGAAAAATAACGAGCTACTCGAAGATATGAACAAAAAGAATAACGAATGACTCGATACAATGATAGCAGCTCAAATGGAATTTAGGGATCCGATCGGCGAACTCCAGCAGAATCAGACAGCTCAACCCGATGATGAAACACCCGATCCTTTATGCCGAAATCTATTCCCCGACCTGCCTCCAAGACAAAGCACCGTACTCCGACCTCCTCATCATAGCTCAGTCGGACATGTAACGATAAGATCGGTGACCAAACAGGCGTCGCTAGATCAACAGATTAAAGGCGTAAAAGCACAGCTCCGAGACATGAACTCTAAAATCCATCAAGCAACTAGCTCTGCACCTGAGATCGATCGTGTGATTCAAGAGACCCAGAAGACCCCGTTCACACCACATATTATCAATACCCCAGTTCTGCGTCTAGAGAAGATAAAAATTACATCGTACGATGGTCAAACCGATCCTCGCCACTTCATGACCTCATTCGAAATCATGATGAACCGTTTCCGTTTCGACACCAAGGAAGAGATGGATGCTGCCAAATGCTAACTATTTGTAGAGAACCTCTGTGGAACAGCGCTCGATTGGTTTTCACAGCTAGACGCACACTCGATCGACAACTATACCGAACTCTCAACTAAATTCCTCAAGCGGTTCACAATGTTCATCATACAGAAAACTCGGAATGCTGACCCGTGGGACCTTGAACAAAAAAGTGACGAACTGTTACATGATTTCATGAACCGATTTAAAGCAATAGTGTCTCACTGCACCATCGATGACGAAGCCGCAATCGAAGCCCTCTACAAAGCGACCTGGTACCAATCCGACTTTCACAAAGAGATCACACGAAACTGGCCTAACACCCTGGAAGACATCTTACACAAGTCCCACATTTACATCCTCGAGGAAGAAGAGGCAGCCGCGAAAGAAAAGCAGTACGCCCTCCCTAAGCAGATCGCCCCAAGAGACAAACCAAAAGAGGAGTATCGCGAAAATCAAAATCACTACGAAAGACGACCTGGAACACAGCAAATCAGCGCCATTCAATCGCAGCAACCCTGGAATACATGGGTCCGGCACGAGGATCCAAAAGAGCTAGCAAATAACTCCGAGCCATTCTGCCAATTTCACAACAGAGAAGGTCATAGTACCGAAGAGTGCCGACATCTCAAGGATTTCCTTTTGCTGAAATACAAAAAGGGGGAGGTCTCGGTCGAAAGCGCATTCCGGCCTGGTAACTGATATAGCTCAAATTAATACCCTAAAGTACTAAAGCTTTGTCGATTGTAATACTTAGGGATCGAATCCACATAGACTCAGGGAAACACACAATAGATTATTTAGATCAGAATTAAGCTAAACCAACAATGTAATTAAAAGCAGATGCGTAAATTAAACGAGTTGTAAAACGATTGGAAAGAAGCTAGGCTCAGGGTATTTCTCAGGAATTCAATGAATGTAAGTAAACTAACTAACATGATTCAGATTTAGCACGGTTCTTGAACTCAAATCACTAAAGTATAGCTAACCAACTTTCGTTGCGAAAACTATCTAAGTCTAAATCCTAGAATTCCAAATCTCTTTGCGAATCCTAAAGTCTAAACCAGCTTTTAGTTCAGGTTTGATTTGTTCACAAAACAACTAAACCAAATCTCTTTGCGAATAGTTATTTTGCTCACCTAGGTTCTGTCAGGTAATCCATCGCACTCTCGTGCCTAATCAATTATCCTAAGATCTAAATTCCAGATTCGTCAACCTAGAATTAGCTATGGGAACAACCTAAGGCGAAGAACTTAATTCAGATGGTGAATCCTAATCAATCAATTCAACCTAACATTCAGAGAAAACACTTATGAGAACCCTGAACCTAACAGTGGATCTACTCAGACATGGAGATTGAAATCAGCAACATGATTGAATAGATCATCAAATAAAATAGAATAGAGAAGAGTTGTCTCTCTCAGAAATCTCTCCAAAACCAAAGTAGAACAAAGCGTAATCAAGTAAAGTGGCTGGAAAACCTAATTATAATGCTAAAACACGTTTTGGGGCTTCTTGTAATTATTAAAGTCTTCTGGACCAAAGTGCAAACTCTCCAGACTTGTAAAAAGTCGAGTTTCCTGTTTTCATGTAGTTAGTATCGACCGACACTAAGGTAGTATCGACCGACACTAGTCACTGCTCGCCAGACTTGACTGTCTTCACAAAAACTGGCATAACGTTTGATCGCACCGTTGGAATGACCTCAAACCACTTTCAAATGAAAGCTAATCAAAAGATCTGTCTTGTGTCCAAATATGAGCTCAATCCATCGGTGGAACGTTCTTCAAATCTTCATTTAAAGTCGCGACTCGTGCTTCAGTGAGTATCGACCGATACTAGTTAGTATCGATCGATACTGACGCCTCAAATCCGGTACTCAGCTACACGAACTGCTCCAAAATGCTCCAAAATGCTCCAGAAAGCTCTAGAAAGCTCCAATATCTCCAATTATGCTCCAAACGTGCTAAAACCTGTAAAAGACTCTAAAACACTACAAAATAGTAGAAAGACTCTATAAAACGGACATATATCATGGCCTAAAAGGGGTAAAAACCATGATATATCACGCCCCCAGACTTAGCCTTTGCTTGCCCTCAAGCAAATAGAAGACTAAACCAGAGAGAGAGGTTTGAAAACACGGAGACTCACCTGTTCCTGAAACATTGCAATGACCCTTTTCCCAAGCACCCAAATGTCACCTAACCAGTTCTAAGACTAACCACCATGTACTTCTCCTTAGGCATTCGCAGCTTCCCCAGACTACACACATTATCTCACAACATCTTTCAATTAAACCCCTCATCGCTAGTTTCATCGCTGTGATTAACATCAAGAACCTTCTAGATTCTTTCCCATACAATATCATGACAAGGAACCACCCAAATTTCACACTTTTTGTATCACTTTCTCTCCCCCAGATTTATTTCTTATTTTGTTCTCTTTTTTTTTTCTTTTTTAGATTCGCATATACACATCAAGGTATGAGACGTGAGTATTGATGGTGTTTGCCACCGAATCCCCGGTTCTTCCCTCTCAATGTATGAAAGGGTGTATGCGAATAATGACATCATAGGAAAATCCTAGCCTCGCTTCCAACCTTTGTGTGATCATTCCTCACCAAGTAGAATAATGGGATCGCTGGAAATTTTCCTAGCCCTCTACTCAGAAGAAAATCATTTCATCTTTTATGCTCTTTTTATTAACTTGTAACAGGGGAGAGAGATACTATCACTTTTAAACACATGGGTTCCATTGTCAGATATGAATGAGGAATCAAGCTCTATGAATACTAACCACGTCGATGAAGTGCAATAATTTGGCTCAGGCTTTAAAATAACTCTGCTGGAAACATGTGTGTCTTCTAGTTAACTGGTCAGCCTTTGGATTTTTCATTAGTCGATATGGTAGCTGATTCTGTAACAGTGGTCACTTAGAAGCAAAGTCAGAACAAAAGAGTCAAGAACACGATCATAATCTCCAACAAAATTTTGACTCAATAAAACAAATTTTGACACAAAAACGACTGACTCTAAGAAAAACAAACACAATGTCAGCGACTACCTCCCCCAGACTTAAACAACACTGTCCCCAGTGTTATCCAGCCCAGAGAAAGTAAAAGAAAACAAATGAACAAAGTGGATTGTGAAAATCGAAAATCGTACCTGTGAAGGTGATGAGTGTCGATCGATACGGCCTGGTATCGATCGATACCAGCTGTAAGTCGACACACTGATTTCAAATCAGTGTTATCGAGTTGCTTAACTCAGGGAAAGTGATCCAAAGTGTTAGAAGTTAGCACTATTAGGAACACTCAAAAACAAGTTAATAGCAACAAGATAATCAAGCATAAATCCATAAGTTCAAATGCAAAAATAAAGCTGACATAGGTTCAAAAGAAACGAAAAATAAAAAGAAAAGAAAAGAATAGAAAAACAAACGTGAAAGCAGGAAGAAGACTAATCCTCTGTAACTGAGTCACGCAAAACACAAGACACAAAACATAAAACCAAAAACAAAAACAAAAACAAAAGACTTATAAATAGACTTACCAGTGGGTTGCCTCCCACCAAGCGCTTGTTTTTAGTCATTAGCTTGACTTTGGCTCATGTATTAATCGGGATATGAATGAGAACTTGCGCCAAAACAAGCTCCACAACTAGACATCGCCAGCTTCAGAGTTCTGCTCAACATGCTCTCCACAACCTCTTTCTCTTTCAGCTCTGGAGTAAGAATGATTCTAGCCTTGGAGAATGGTTTTGAGGTTCCTTTGCACTTCACCTTATATTCAAGCGCATTTCCATCACACTTCTGAGGGATTAAAGTCACATGGATAGCACTGCGCGTGGGGTATCGACCGATACCAGGAGGGTATCGATCGATACCAGGGCTTCTTGGTCGATGCATGTTCTGTGTCTCCTCGGTTTTTGCCTTAGCCTTTTTGATGTCTTTCTTGGTGATGATATACGGACTATCAAGAACGTTCATGACAGTTGGTACGTCAGGAGGTTCTTCCAAAGGATCAGCTACCAACGTCTCTCCTGTGACAACACCGATGCAAGAACCATGCGTGGTAGCTCCTCTAAGGAATGGCTTTGTAGTACACCTCCTTGTCGATGTATGAGAACGAGATTCGCTTGCTGGGTGTGTCCATAATGGCACCAACCGTAGCCATAAACGGTCGGCCAAGAATCAGCTGCGTACTAGATGTTGCACTCATCTCCACAACCTGAAAATCAGTAGGAACCAGACAACCTCCCACTTCAACCATCAAATCAGGGAGCGTACCGTATGGAAGTGAGGTGGAACAGTTCGCGAATGTGAGAGTCATCTCAGGAGATCTAATACCAATTCTCAACCCCTCTGCAATTGCCCTTGACATGACATTGACGCAAGCCCCTGAATCAACGAGAGACTCTTTGAATTCAACTCCAGAGATGGAGCATGGAACAGAGAATTTCCCTGGGTCTTCCCTCTTAATCAGCTGTTTCATCGGAGGTGGTGTACTTCTGGCTTTTAGAAAGAGTGCCACGCTAAAGGATGGTTTTCAAAAACTTCCTCAAAAGATATATTGTGGGGAATCCCCCTGACCATGTTCTCAAAAGCAAGCAACTTCTCTGCAGAGATGGGACCTCTGAGGTGTCTAAGTGGTCTACGATATGGCACCGTAGGCTTGTAAACCCTTTCCTCGACAATCTTGGGTGTTTTCTCAATTGCTGGATCAGTCTGCGAGGGGTGTCGATCGATACTAAAGGTGGTGTCGATCAATACTAGTGGGTTTGAAACGACTCGAGCAGGTGTCTGGACGGGTATCGATCGACACTGGCTGGTGTCGGTCGATACAGGGGGATTTTCAGAATCCCAATCGTCATCTTCAGCGTGGTGTCGATCGATGCTTGTTGCTTCAAAACGTCCTTGGCAGATCCTTGGACGTGTGTCGATCGATACAAGGGAGTATCGGTCGATACAGGGGTGGTGTTCGAAATCGCATCATCATTCTCGGCAAGATTGACGAAAATCTCAGCAGTTGAGCACTTCTGCACTCCTGGGTGTACCTCTTTTCCACTCCTCGAGGGGATAGCAGTGACGTATTCGTTCTGTGAATGAACCATCAGTCCCTTGACAGTTGTTGCAGTCTGAGCTACCTGAGTTTCCAACATCCTGTGGCTAGTACTGAGAGCCTCGATTTTCCCATTCAGATCAGTATACATAGCATCCAACCTTCCACTGAAATCCACGGTCATCTTCTGCTGTCCCTGAAGAAGCTGTTCAAGCAAGGATTCAACTTTGCTTTCAGGAGCTCTGGGTGGTGTGGGTGGGCATTGATACCTTTGATCTTGAAATCCATCTCCATCAATGTAGTTAACATATCCCACTTCATCCTCTTTAGTAGGACGAAAAGCCTTCTGCTGCTTACCCATCAACAAATTATGCACCGAATCCAGCTTCGCATGCATTTTAGCAATCTGCGATTCATCAACACCTCCGTGCAGCCTTTTCCGCTCGAGATCAGCACTCTTGGCGCTATTGCTAGACGCCAAGTTCTCAATGAGCACATACGCATCATCAGGATACCTCGTGTAGAAATTTCCATTGCTCGCAGCATCTAGAGCCATCTGATACCTCCCATCAATCCCTCTGAAGAAGATACCCAGCAACTGAACCTTAGTGAAACCATGGTGAGGACAATCTCTCTGATATGACCTGAATCTCACCCAAGCAGCTTTGAGTGCCTCTGTCGGACCCTGAGAAAACTGAGAAATCTTGTTCCTGAGCTCTTCGGATCTCGCATCATCATAAAAATTATTCAGGAACGCATTCTTCGTCTCCTCCCATGTAGTCAGTGATCCAGGAGGTAGTTGCTTCAGCCAGTAAGCTGCATCCCCACCAAGAGAGTATGGGAAAAGCTTACAGAATAGGTAGTCGTAGGACACTCCATTGTACTTGATGCTAGTGACCAAGTCCTCGAACCTCTCAATGTGATCCATGGGATGCTCATGAGGAAGACCATGAAAAAGATGCTGACCCACAAGAGTGAAGTATGTAGGCTTCAGCTCAAAGTCATCCCTCTGAAAAGTGGGAATACGAATCGCAGACCGATTGGCATAGAACTGATCGGGTCTATTGTACTCTCCAAGCGTCCTAGCCCGATTAACCACAGCACTCCCATCATTCACCTCGTTGTTGCGCGCAGCCCGCGCGACAATCTCATCGACAGCTGGTGGAGGGATTATGATGTTTCCCTCTCCATCAAGTCGCTATCCAGCCTCATTACACAAATGACCCTCGCGGTCTCTGAAAGCACCAGCCTCATCACGAATCAAGACAATCGGGTTGTTCATCTCTGCTGGCTTCTTTGCTTTCCCTGAAACACAAGAGTCAAGAACGTAAGTAACCGAAAAAAAAACGCGACGGGTATCGACCGATACCACTAGGGTGTCGATCGATACTCGACAATTTAGTCGAAATTCTTCACTAAAATCTAATGGCGAAATTGAGTCCCCGGCAACGGCGCCAAATTTGATATAGCTCAAATTAATACCCTAAAGTACTAAAGCTTTGTCGATTGTAATACTTAGGGATCGAATCCACAGAGACTCAGGAAAACACCCAATAGATTATTTAGATCAGAATTAAGCTAAACCAACAATGTAATTAAAAGCAGATGCGTAAATTAAACGAGTTGTAAAACGATTGGAAAGAAGCTAGGCTCAGGGTATTTCTCAGGAACTCAATGAATGTAAGTAAACTAACTAACAGGATTCAGATTTAGCACGGTTCTTGAACTCAAATCACTAAAGTATAGCTAACCAACTCTCGTTGCGAAAACTATCTAAGTCTAAATCCTAAAATTCCAAATCTCTTTGCGAATCCTAAAGTCTAAACCAGCTTTTAGTTCAGGTTTGATTTGTTCACAAAACAACTAAACCAAATCTCTTTGCGAATAGTTATTTTGCTCACCTAGGTTCTGTCAGGTAATCAATCGCACTCTCATGCCTAATCAATTATCCTAAGATCTAAATTCCAGATTCGTCAACCTAGAATTAGCTATGGGAACAAACTAAGGCGAAGAACTTAATTCAGATGGTGAATCCTAATCAATCAATTCAACCTAACATTCAGAGAAAACCCTTATGAGAACCCTGAACCTAACAGTGGATCTACTCAGACATGGAGATTGAAATCAGCAACATGATTGAATAGATCATCAAATAAAATAGAATAGAGAAGAGTAAAAGGAGATTCATGTCTCTCTCAGAAATCTCTCCAAAACCAAAGTAGAACAAAGCGTAATCAAGTAAAGTGGCTGGAAAACCTAATTATAATGCTAAAACACGTTTTGGGGCTTCTTGTAATTATTAAAGTCTTCTGGACCAAAGTGCAAACTCTCCAGACTTGTAAAAAGTCGAGTTTCCTTTTTTCATGTAGTTAGTATCGACCGACACTAAGGTAGTATCGACCGACACTAGTCACTACTCGCCAGACTTGACTGTCTTCACGAAAACTGGCATAACTTTTAATCGCACCGTTGGAATGACCTCAAACCACTTTCAAATGAAAGCTAATCAAAAGATCTGTCTTGTGTCCAAATATGAGCTCAATCCATCGGTGGAACGTTCTTCAAATCTTCATTTAAAGTCGCGACTCGTGCTTCAGTGAGTATCGACCGATACTAGTTAGTATCCATCGATATTGAGGCCTCAAATCCGGTACTCAGCTACACGAACTTCTGTTTTGCTCCAAAATGCTCCAAAATGCTCCAGAAAACTCCAATATCTCCAATTATGCTCCAAACGTGCTAAAACCTGTAAGAGACTATAAAACACTACAAAATTGTAGAAAGACTCTATAAAACAGACATATATCATGGCCTAAAAGGGGTAAAAACCATGATATATCAGTAACAGATTCCGCTGTAACAACAACAATGGAGGCCGTCGTCGCGACAATAACGAAAGGCCGAACACAACCAGAATTCCCGAACAAGCAAACACTAATACTAATGCCGGACAACAGAAACGTGATCGGGAGGACCAACCCGAGAATCAGAACATCCCGCAAATTCGGAAGAGAGTTAATATGATCATGGAGCACTCGAATCCTGTAACTATTCAGTTCGGGCAATTAAGGAATATAGTAGAGAAGCAATAGCCGCAAAACGGGAAAACTGAGCTACTTCAGGCGAGATACCGATAACCTTTTCCGAAGCCGATACAGAAGGGCTTCACATGCCGCACAACGACTTGTTAGTGGTCTACCTACTCAACAGAGACGTTGCCGTTGGGAGAATTCTGGTCGATACCGGAAGCTCGGTAAACGTGATAATTAGATAAACACTAAGGAATATGGATTTCCCGGACTCACAAATCAAACCGAACATCAAGCCACTCACCGGGTTCTCAGGTGAGCAAACCATGACTGCAGGAACATTCAAGCTACCCATCTATGTCGGCGGAATCGTGAAGATGGCTAAATTTTTAGTCCTGGAAAGACCAACAATCTATAACGTCATACTCGAGACACCGTGGATATATGCGATGAAGGCCGTCGTCTCGACTTACCATCAGTGTCTAAAAATCCCAACACCATCCGGGGTCTTTACCCTGAAAGGTGATCAGGTAATGTCTCGAACATGCTACATCAACGAATACAAACTAAGAACGGTATCCCGAACATGCGTTATCAGCGCAAACAGAGCTTCAACTGATTCACTAAGTCAGAATACCGATCCCGACCTACCAAGATGAGAAACGATCGTTTAAGTCAACATTGACGAGCTCAATCCAGAAAGATGTGTTGGAATAGGAGCCGAACTAGATGGAGAAATCAAAAATGATCTAATCCGCTTCCTTAAAAGAAACATCTCGATGTTTGCTTGGAATCAACCCAAAAATCACGAGCCACGAACTCAATGTCGATCCAACCTTCAAACCAATCAAGCAAAAAATACGCAAGCTTGGCCCTGAGAAAGCTCAGGCCGTCAACGACGAGGTCGAACGATTACTCAGCGCTGGATCGATCACAGAAGTCAGGTATCCAGACTGGTTGGCCAATCCAGTCGTCGTGAAAAAGAAGAACGGAAAATGGAGAATTTGTGTTGACTTCACCGACCGCAATAAAGCTTGCCCGAAAGACAGGTTCCCGCTTTCACATATCGACAGATTGGTCGAGGCCATTGCCGGAAACAAACTACTATCCTTCATGGACGCCTTTTCGGGCTACACCCAAATACTCATGCACCCGACGATCAAGAGAAGACATCCTTCATCACCGACCGCGGCAACTATTGCTACAAAGTCATGCCGTTCGGTCTAAAAAATGCTGGAGCAACTTACCAACGACTCGTAAATCGTATGTTCGCCAGCCAGCTCGGCAAGAATATGGAAGTATATATCTACGACATGTTGGTCAAATCTCTTATCGCCAATGATCATATCAGTCATCTTAACACCTGTTTCGACATACTGAACGAGTACGGCATGAAACTTAACCCCACAAAGTGCACGTTCGGAGTAACACCCGGAGAGTTCCTTGGTTATATTGTGGCTCAAAGGGGAATCGAGGCCAACCCCAAGCCGATCTCGGTAATCCTGGATCTTCCATCCCCAACAACGAAACAAGAAGTTCAGCGGTTAACTGACCGCATCGCCGCACTCAACCGATTCATTTCCCGATCGACCGACAAGTGCCTACCGTTCTATCAACTGCTTCGTGGGAACAAACATCTGGAATGGGATGATAAATGCGAAGAACCATTTAAGCAGCTCAAGGCGTACCTGTCAACCCCCCCCCCCCCCCCCCCCCCCCCCCCCCCCCCCCC
>PKMM01025086.1:28288-111226 GCA_002933915.1 Eutrema heterophyllum
CCCCCCCCCCCCCCCCCGATCTTGGCCAAGCGTGAAGACGGTGAAACTCTTTACCTCTACATCGCGCGGTTTCCACCTCGGGAGTCAGCAGGGTCCTCGTTTGGGAAGACCGAGGTGAACAGAAACCTATTTTCTACATCAGCAAGTCATTGGATGGAGCCGATACTAGATACCCCACGCTCGAAAAACTCACCCTCGTCGTTGGTACCGTAGCTCGAAAGCTTCGTCCGTACTTCCAATCACATTCAATTACTGTCCTTACCGTTTCAACCCCTGCGAACAATCTTACACAGTCCTAGCCAATCCGGTAGACTTGCCAAGTGGGCAATCGAACTGAGTGAATATGACATCGACTATAAGATCCGGACAAGTATAAAATCCCAGGTACTAGCCGACTTCCTCATCGAGATGCCACAAGAGTTCATCAACACCGACACAATGGCTACCGAGCAATAGATCCTTCACGTAGACGGCTTATCATCCCATCGCGGGTCGGGAGTGGGCATCCGCCTTCAATCTCCAATTGGAGAAATCTTGGAACAATCATTCCGACTGGAGTTTAACGCATCAAACAATGAAGCCGAGTACGAAGTATTACTCGCCGGACTACGCTTGGCTTAGCCATTCGAGCAACTCGCATACACGCATACTACGATTCCCAGCTCGTCGCAAGCCAATACAGCGGAGAGTACGATGCAAAGAATGAATGATATGCTAAAATTAATACCTTAAAAAGTACTAAAGCAGTGTTGCAGTATAGTTAGGGGTCGAACACAAGAACTCCAGACTTCACACAATAGATTGTATAGTTTCGAATTAAGCTAAACCAAAAGATGTAAACGAAAGCAAGTACGTAAATTAAATGAGTTGTAAATCAATGAGGAAAAGGATAGGCTCAGGGTATTTCTCAGGAATACAATGAATGTAGATAAACTAACTAACATGATTCAGATTTAGCGCAGTTCTTGAACTCAAATCACTAAAGTATAGCTAACCAACTCTCGTTGCGAAAACTATCTAAGTCTAAATCCTAGAATTCCAAATCTCTTTGCGAATCCTAAAGTCTAAACCAGCTCTTAGTTCAGGTTTGATTTGTTCACAAAACAACTAAACCAAATCTCTTTGCGAATAGTTATTTTGCTCACCTAGGTTCTGTCAGGTAATTAATCGCACTCTCGTGCCTAACCAATTATCCTAAGATCTAAGTTCCAGATTCGTCAACCTAGAATTAGCTATGGGAACAACCTAAGGCGAAGAACTTAATTCAGATGGTGAATCCTAATTATTCAATTAACCTAACATTCAGAGAAAACCCTTATGAGAACCCTGAAACTAACAAGAGAACTACTCAGACATGGAGATTGAAACCAACAACATGATTGAATCGATCATCAAATAAAATAAAATAGAGAAGAGTAAAAGGAGATTCAGAATTGTCTCTCTCAGGAATCTCTCCAAAACCAAAGTAGAATCAAGCGTAAATCGAACGTTCTTGCCCAAGTGGCTTAAAAACCTAACTTAAACTCATAAAACACGTTTTGGGCTTAATTGTAAATAATAAAGTCTTATGGGCAATTTTGCAATTCTTCAACTCTTCATAAAAGTCGCGACTTGTGTCTTGCTGTAGTTGGTATCGACCGATACTAAGCAGTATCGATTGATACTGAAGCTCCAAATCGGGCACTCAGCACACGAACTTCTGTTTTGCTCCAAAATGCACCAAAAAGCTCTAATATCTCCAATTATGCTCCAAACGTGCTAAAACCGGTAAAAGACTCTAAGACACTACAAAATAGTAGAAAGACTCTATAAAACAGACATATATCATGGCCTAAAAGGGGTAAAAACCATGATATATCAATGAACGAATAGATGCATACCTAAAACTCGTAAAGGAGCTCGCCACCGAGTTCAAATCCTTCAACCTTACAAAAATCCCACGAGGAGAAAACGCCCCGGCCGACGCGCTCGCCGTTCTAGCATGTTTCTATAGTAGACACTCTTATAACTGGCTCATGGGTCCTCAACAACAATTGCCCCACCATTGATGTTTAGAAGTGTCCTAGCTCTCTAAGGACAATCATTGTTGTGAAAGATCATTGGCTAAGGGAAGGCTGCATCATTGGGCACTCAAGTTTACTTCCTTAAACTTTTTGGTGTGTGACATGTAGTGAAGTATGTAGTAGCTGTCTCCTAAGCAACACATCTGGCCTAAGTACGAGGTAATTAAGGTATATCATTGGTGCTTAGGAACTCAAATTTGATGATTGATTATGGGGTCCTCACCTGCATCCTGATAAGTGTGTCTATGTATGTGCAATTTACTATTGTTTTCGTGTGTGTCTCTTAAGGCGTAGTGTTTTACACAGTGTTCAAGTTTCTGGTTTGGGCTTTTGGCCCATTTGTGTTGATCTAACGTGTGGGGCGAGTTCTGTCTATTAGGGTTCAGTTGATGGTTCCCGCTTGACTTAAAGGGAACTGGTGACGATCCATGTGCCACAAAACCCTAACTGTGTGCGACTCAGAAACCCTTAATCGTCTCGTCTGCTCGCTCTCTCTGGTCTTAACTACTGCCATGAGAAACACACGATCTCAGGCTGCCAAGCTCATGGCCTCTGCCATCTGGAGTCACCGCCCTATGCCAGCCGACTCTGAGACTTTAGCTTCCGCTGTTCATCGGCTCACCACAGGCAAAGGCAAACCCTATCAAAGGTCTGGAAAAGCACCCATCCTCCCCGATGAGGATAGGGATGACGATAGTGATGGCGGTTCTCACTGCTTACCTCTGAATTTAGGAAACTCTTCGGCGGCTCCTGCGGTCTCTGACGATGAGGAGATGGCTGAGAAATTTGAAGATCCGCGAGATGGCTACAACTTTCCATATGATGAACAGGAGCCAAGATACATTGTGAATCGTCAGGCTCAATTTGTCAGGGATCGCATACATCCTGAACTCACTGCTCCTCGCCGTCGCCCAGTCGGCAACTTCACCTCTGCAGCTGCCAGTCACATGTATAACTCTCTGCGACTTAGGGAGTTCCATGATCTCATGTATCTTCCTCTTGATGATAGTAATTTAGATGGGGTCAGAGAAATCATTGATAAGGCAGGGCTAATCTATACTGTGATCGATGTTAATCCTTATTGCCCTACGGTTTTTCATGAGTTATATGCCAATGTTCCTGACTTGGAGACTCGCAATGGTACCAATCTCATATACATCAGAGGTCAGATGTATGTGTTCTCTCCTGAGGTCATTAATCGAATGTACCAGATTAATAATCCTCCAGAGGCTAGTGAGTAGGATAAGGAGAACATTGACTCTGCTGTTAGTACTGTATCTAGTGGCAGGAAGCATCGTTGGGAAGGGTTCTGCTTATGTCACTTTACTCATGTGAATCAAGTTCTGCACAAGCTGTGTTGCTGCAACTGGATGCCCACCACTAACAACACCACTATCGTCAAAGCGAGGATCAAGTTTCTTGCTTATTTCCTACAAGGGAAGAAGTTCAATTTTGGGAAACTTGTCTTCGACATCATTCACAACATTGCTCGAGCGCTAGATAACGTTGACAGGAAACTGCTCTTTCCCAATCTGATCTATCAGATGCTGACGTTTTGACGTACTGTGCCGGGACACCGAGGTGATAGTGAACTGCTCGGTTTCCCTAAGAGGATCAAGCTTGATCCCAAAGCGGGCAAAGGCTCTGAGGATGATGAGCCGTGTGATGCTCCTTCACTTGCTGCTGACTTGGATCAACTCTCTAAGTGGCTCAAACGCATTCAAATCCGTGTGAAAGGTAAGTTTCCGTTAACCACTCTGTCATCATTCCTTCGTATGATTGGTTTTTATATGAATGTGCACTCAAGCAGGGGGAGAATACAGTGCAGAGGATCTCAATGCTGATGTAGAGACAAAATGATGTAAGATCGGATTCCACCTCTCTTACTACACACGGCTTCAAGACCAACAGGTCGAATGGATGATGAGTGAAGGTAGAGATGAGGGCGAGAAGCTTACTGGTTGATTCCACAAACAACAATCGAACAAGACAACTTGATTCCACAAGCAATCTGGATCGAGATGGATCGAGGTACAACACAGAGGGATGGTGAGTCTCTGATACGGTACAAGGCTCAGACTTGTATGCTTCACACACACAAAGAACAGAGCAAGAGTTTCTCTCAAGGCTGCGCTTGAAGGAGAAGAAGAATTGCGTTATTTTATTGATCAAGGTAAAAAATTGTGGCTACAATAGCTGCATGGGGGACTTTATAAACAGTTGATATATCATGGTTTTTACCCCTTTTAGGCCATGATATAGGTCCGTTTTATAGAGCCTTTATACTATTTTGTAGGGCTTTAGAGTCTTTTACAGGTTTTAGCACGTTTGGAGCATGATTGGAGATATTGGAGCATTTTGGAGCAAAACAGGAACTCGTGTAGCTAAGTACCCGATCTGGAGTCTCAGCATCGATCGATACTGCCTAGTATCGGTCGATACTCATTGCATCAGACGCGAGGCGCGACTTTTCTCAAGAGTTGAAGAATTGCAGAATTGCCCAGAAGACTTTATTATTTGCAATTTAATCCAAAACGTGTTTTAGGAGTTATATTAGGGTTTTAAGCCACTTTGGCTAGGAGAACCTTTTTACCTTTGATTTTAATTCTGAGTTCTTGTGAGAGAGCTTTCTGAGGGAGACAAGTCTGAAACTCTGTTCGTCCGAGAGAAGATTTCGAACCCTTTTGTTACTCTCCTTTTTATGATTTATTTGAGGATTATTTCAGTCATGTTTATGCTTTCAACTATCATGTCTGAGTAGTTCTCTTGTTAGGTTCAGGGTTCTCACAAGGGTTTTCTCTGAATGTTAGGTTAATTGAATGATTAGGATTCACTATCTAAACCTTAGGTTGCTTCCAAAGCTAATTCTAGACTGATCACCTGGAACTTAGATCTTAGGATAATTGGTTAGGCACGAGAGTGCGATTAATTACCTGACAGAACCTAGAGTGAGCAAAATAACTATTCGCAAAGAGATTTGGCTTAGTTGTTTTGTGAACATATCAAACTTGAATTAAAAGCTGGTTTAGACTCTAGGATTCGCAAAGAGATTTGGAATTCTAGGATTTAGACTTAGATAGTTTTCGCAACGAGAGTTGGTTAGCTATACTTTAGTGATTTGAGTTCAAGAACTGCGCTAAATCTGAATCCTGTTAGTTAGTTTACCTACATTCATTGAATTCCTGAGAAATACCCTGAGCCTAGCTTCTTTCCAATCGTTTTACAACTCGTTTAATTCACGCATTGTTTTCAATTACATTGTTTGGTTTAGCTTAATTCGAAACTATATAATCTATTGTGTGAATTCTGGAGTCCTTGTGTTCGACCCCTAACTATACTACGACAACTGCTTTAGTACTATTTAGGGTATTAATTTGAGCATATCAACAGTCCATCAGCTGTGAACCTCCTAGGGTTCGACACAAAAGAAAAACAACAAGAAAGACTCAAAACAACATGACGTTTAAAGTAAAACTGCAATACGTCTCATTTGGACACAAAAAAGGAAAGTTTCATTAAACTAAAAAGAAATTAATTGAAGCTTCGTGCGACCTCTCCTGGGCTTGAACTGAGGTCCCTTGACGTTATAATTACCACTGGGATACTCCTTATTACCTGCACAAATCGTATAAATTGAATATACCTGGTTTCGACTTGAAATAAGTTTATTTGAGGCCGAGTTGTTCGGGTCTTGTCCTGGTCCGTGCAGCTTGAAGTTCTTGATGAATTCTTCTTCTTGAAGTCCTTTGAAGTCGAAATGATTGAGATCTTCAAGTGTTTCCAAGTGGTTAGCTTCATATTCCTCTTCTTGCTCCATTTGCTCATCATCGGCTTCATGACTTGAAAAAGGGGTAACTTGCAGCTTGGTTGTGATCTCAGTGAGATTCTTGATGTTCTGAACTTCATTTCCTGCCAAGTAAATATACTTACATTGGTTGGTTCAAGGTTGAGCTTCCTTGAGGCTCAAACGTGCAAAATCCTCCATCATGTCTAAATTGGGTGCCTTGGAGCCTTCTTGAAGTTTGTGGATTTGTGGAAGGTTTCTGAATGTGTATCCAAGTTTCAATGTGTTTAGGAGGGTCTCTACTGTCATGTTGAACCCTTCCCTTTGTCTCCATGTCTTGGAACGTGTCCTTGGAGCATCCTCAAACTTAGGTACATGTACTGGGTCTAAGCTAGGGTTGATGTTTGCATCATTCCCACCCTCTTCAAAAGGTTTTGTCCTCAAAACTGTTTTACATGTACCAAGAGAAAGGAAGTTAGGCTTCATTCGTTTCTGGAAGCTTAGATAATTACCTCGTGTTGGATGCTTTGGAGATCGTTGGTATGAGTCTGGTGGGTTCTCCTTAATC
Organism: Eutrema heterophyllum; assembly: GCA_002933915.1. NCBI lineage: Eukaryota > Viridiplantae > Streptophyta > Magnoliopsida > Brassicales > Brassicaceae > Eutrema > Eutrema heterophyllum. The sequence goes on from PKMM01025086.1 coordinate 34,704, forward strand.
TGAATAGATCATGCGATTCCATGTTCTTGACGCTGGGACAGAACTGCATCACCTCTAGTGAAATCTCCTATGTCACTCCTGGTTTTTTCCTTAAGTATTCCTCGAAGGTGATGTAGTTGGTGTGCATCTGGTGGCTTTTCCTTAATCATCAAAGTGTTAAGGACACTTTCAGCTCCCTTTGTTGAAGTTTTGCACATAATAGTTTCCAAAACACCTTGGTTTTGGTGTTGATCTGAGATTGTGCTCTGTTTGGATGTTGCTTCCCTTAAGTATTTATACTTCTCCATGGTACCCGTACCTTTATTAACACTCAGGGGCAAGAGCAAGTGCATTATACTTGAAATTAGAATTTCAAAAACAGAGTATTTGAAACTATAACCTATCATGAAATTATTCCAATATCAAATCAGGTTTTGAGTTTCACTTACTTGGTTACAATGCAAGGTGTTTTGCATTGACTCATCTTTGATATTTGTTACCTTTGAATCAAGATCAGCTTTTTCAATTGGTGCATTACGACTGCTCGGAGTTGGTGGAATGTGTGCTTCCGGCTCTGCTTCCTTGGGCAGCACGAAATGAGTAATGTGCTTAGATTGCTCCTGGTTCATTTCTTGAGTTGGTGATTCCTTTTAATACGACAGTGAGGGGGGAGCAAATTGATAGTGATGAGGAGAATGATTGGGGAGTAGTGTGATTGGTGCATTATTTTTTGCACACAGATCTAGTTACTGTTACTGGTTATTGTTAGGATTTTCAGTTTGTTGTGGTTCTATGTCCAAGACTCAATGTTTTGTGTTTTGTTTTCGGCTGAATTTCTATGAACACGTTTACATTTTATGGAATGCATTTCTTTTGGGTATTGTCATTCTGTGGATCTTGCACTGCTAGGTTGTTGTCTATTTCTCTTATGTCTACATGAAGCTTGAGGTGACACATTCAGATAAAAAGGGGGAGATTGTAAGATCCAAGGTGTTGGAGTTTCAACATGGAGACAGTGTGCAACACATGGAGACTGGAATGCGGGAAAGACATAATTACAACTAGCTGACGTGGCAGCGATTGATTGGAGCTGGAAGGAAACTCAAGTGTGAATCAAGGAAGATCTTCAGAATCGGGCCAGAAAGATTTGAAGATTGCAACAAGTGGAAAGTGTATATTCACATGCTCATGTCGAGATGTGGTATATATACAAAAGGCTGATCGCAAAATTAGGTTAGCCGTTTTGAGAGAGTGTACGAGTGAAGAAACTAAGAGAGATTTAGGGTTTTTGGTGAGTGAATAAACGAGTGTTACACAACTGTTGTTGTGGTAAGCTTGGGTAGATTAGGAATTGGTCAGTGTCGAATTGTTGAAGGCAAGATCGTGTAATTCTGATTAAACAAGTCTGTATAGATTGTTTAAGTGATTTTTAATAAAGGCAAAAAAGTTTTTGCATTCTCGTACTTATTTTACACAAGTCTCTGTGTTACAAGTTTTACAGGACTAGCCCTTTCGAAGGAGCACCCAATTATATTTTATTAGACTGTAACCTCTTATTCTATGTTTATCATGCTTTGCATTTCGATTACGTAAATTTCGGACTCCTTGGCATCGAGCGCCCAACTTCTTTCGTTTGTAACTGCACTTTAAGATTAATATAAGTATGGTTCGTCAAAAACAAAAAAAATAGTTGTGTTTTCTTCTGATTTTGGGTAGAACGGTGTTTAAAATCAATAGAAATATAATTAAGGACATCATAGCATGAGCAATAGTGAGTATTTTTTTTTGTTATGATTTATGTACTTTTTAATATATATAGAAATGATTCATAAGTAGAAACTGAAACACAACATAATTATTTTAACACTTTTGGTATATATCTAACAATAAAATTAAAAAGGCAACTTAGCTCATATATGAAATAGAAATAAGAACTCAGCTTCATGAACATTAGCCTTTATCCATTGGTATTTGGGCTCTTCTGGCTTATCACTTTTCGACAAGTAAATTGCATCATCTCTTGCATCCCATGTGTATAACTTATTACCACAGCTGATAGTAGGATCTGCATAATATGCTCGAATGGATTGGTGATACTCCATATTTGCCCCTTTCCACAGGTTACAGTCCCATTTCGTAGATAAGAATATAATGACATTATCATGAAAACTAAAATTGTATGATGGACCTTCGAATTCCACAAAATGGTCACCTAAATCGTCGGTTTTGGATTTACAATGAACTTTGAGAATACTATGACTTGTAAAAAGGTGGTTTTGAAAAACTACGGTGTTTTTGTGACATTTAAGATCTAGAGCTGCATTCGAACCAAAACACAAGATAGTAATAACAAAAAAGTAAATAAAAATATTATTCATTATCTCGAATCAAATGATTTTCTTAAAACTAATTATACTCGAGAGAGTCCAACTACTTATGTATGCTTGTGTACAATAAGATTTGCAGATATATAGATTTTATAGGCTTGTGAACATTAAATGCTCCGAATCCTCTTGAAGCAAATGTGTCAACAACTCAAGCTGGAATCTCAAAGTACTTGTTTTTTGGTCGGCAGTACTTAAATGGTTTTATTGCACTATTATGCTGGTTTAAATTTTTTTTTTTCTTCTTCTAAAAGTTAGTGCATTTATTAACATTTAAGTCATGTTAAGTAAAACAATCTCACGTTTTTTATTTCCATTAAATATTGTACGAAAATGGTAAAAGTAGGCGTAACTTTTGTAAAATTTGAAAGAGAAAAAAATACACCCTTCGTTTTTACAAGTACAAAATGATAAGTCTACATCCTCGATAAGTTGACCAATATTGGTTATCCCCCTACTACCCACAAACGCTACGTTTGTGGGCGGTTGCGATTGTTGACAATTAACAACAGTCATGTGAGTCGTTTTATACCGCTTCATACTGTTTGGAATCATTCTAAATCAAAAGCTCATTCCCGCGAGCGTTTACGGTTATAAATAGTTAAAAAATTAATATATTTTTTAAATATTACATTAAATATTAAAAACAATTAAAGTAAACAAAAAAACTTATAGCAAAATCTTTTTTCTCTTATATCAAACATTATCATATCAATTATATACTTAATATATATTAACTAAACTAAAATTTATTTGTAAATAAAAAAAAATATTATATACAAATTGATTTTTTAATTTTTAATTTATTATTTAAAAAAAAAAATTAGAACTTTTTAAAAATTATTATAATAATATAATTTTTTTTTCTTATAAAAATCATATATTGTAAATATCTTAGTAAGTTTTACGTTAAACCGCTATTGCCGCTATTGCTGCTACTATAAACCAGTTATAAATATCCTGGAAACGCACCCATTTTGTACTGCTATACCAGTCATATAAATTGGACAATAACGTTCGAAACTGCAATCGTCCGCTTCCACAAACTCCCGCACTTAAACTCCCACACCTTCAATCATACCGCTACGTTAAACCAGTCAGACACTTGTCAACAACACAAATTATTCGGCAATGTTCAAAAGTCATTTAGAAAAATACCATTCAGTTCGGTTTTATATACAGTTTTCTCGAACAAAGTGAACTCTTAGCATAAGATGGAGAAATGAGTCCCATTTATACATTTTCTCGAACAAAATGACAATCAAATTCGATGTGTTTGGTCCTCTTATGGAATACAAAGTTAGATGCAATGTGAATGGCAGCCTAATTATCACAATATAGTGTACTTGGATCAGTCTGATTAACTCCAAGGTCCTTTAGAAGAGCCTTTAGCCAAATTAATTCTTTTTTCATAGCTTCGATACAGAATATTTTCGATTTCAATTATCCAAGTGTCATTGTAACACTTGAGATGTCAATCCATATGGGGTTAATATTGAAGCATTAAGAATGCAAAAAACTTCTTAATCTAGAGCAAATATTTTTGGGTTTTTATGTTTTTGGGAAGAAAAATGGAAATGCATGAAGGAAAACAAAAGACAAGACTAAAATGTTGGATCATGAACTAAGCTATCAACGAGATGGTTAACAATCAAACAATGAATCATTTGGAAGCATTAAACATCATTCTAAAACATGGAACTCACAAATATGACTAATCTATTTCCATGGCACTAATCACTTTGTTAATTATCTAATCAAGAACAAATTTCCATTTGTGATTAAATAATCAACACGCATTAAGAAATAATTCCAATTAGTTCACTAAACACCATAAACATCAACTTCTGTTGGCTAGGATATCCATAGCTCACAAAGGGTTTTGAGACAAAGAGTTAAGAGAAGAGAGATCAAAGCAAAGAGTAGATAAGTTTTAAAGAGGTTGCTCAAGCAACATGATAATATTACTAAGGGTATCACATCGAGTTCTAAACTAAGCTTTTAGTGGTTTCTATCATTGTTCTCTATGCATATGTAATGCAATCTATATGCTTCTAGACTCAATCCTAAAAAGAAAAATGTAATGATGCAAAACTATATGATTTCTTTTTGAATTTTTCAAAATTTTCAAATTTGTTTGGTTTTTCTATGCAATATACGTGAATGCATGAGACTCAAGAGAAATAAAATAATACAAAATACACAATGTTAAATGACAAAGACCTCTTTCCCGAACTTAAATCACACCGTCTCGGTGTGAAATGAATCCAAAGAGAGGGTAAAAATGCAAATCAAAAAGTATGTACAAGAGGAAAAGTTAGTGGAACCTTGAAGTAGGAGATGTGTGGATTCGCAATGAGGAGGTTTGATGCGTTTAAGCTCATTGGTTTTGACTGTTTTGATCCGTCCCATTATTCACCCCTTTTATTCCTACAAAAATTGAAAACAAAATTTATTAAACATGGTGATACACACAAAATCAAAAAGCAACAAAAGATAGATGATAGAATTGGGGGAGTCCCCAATGCCGCGTTTAACGTCGCTAGCTTGACAGTTGATTCCTCTTATTCAATCTCTCTTTGAATGTTTCCTTTACTCCTAGTTGTACACCTAAGAGATCAAGATCACAAGAAAAGGGAAAATATTAGCAACAAAAGAAAATAAAAAGACTCTAGTCTCAAGAAGAATCCAAATCCTAATGATCAATGCTAAACCCCAATGGCAACGGCGCCAAATTGATACGGGATATTTTTCGATTTCAATTATCCAAGTGTACTCATGTCATTGTAGCACTTGAGATGTCAATCCATATGGGGTTAAAATTGAAGCACTAAGAATGCAAGAAACTTCTTAATCTAGAGCAAATCTTTTTGGGAATAAAAATGGAAATGCATGAAGAAAAACAAAAGACAAGACTAAAATGTTGGATCATGAACTAAGCTATCAATGAGATGGTTAACAATCAAACAATGAATCATTTGAAAGCATTAAACATCATTCTAGAACATGGAACTCACAAATATGACTAATCCATTTTCATGGCACTAATCACTTTGTTAATTATCTAATCAAGAACAAATTTTCATTTGTGATTAAATAATCAACAAGCATTAAGAAACAATTCCAACTAGTTCATTAAACACCCTAAACATCAACTTCCGTTGGCTAGGATATGCATAACTCACAAAAGGTTTGGTTCAAGCATTTCATCGAACATCTTCCGGGCGAGAAATGCCTAAGTTCTATATTTTGAGTGATCAAGTCAAAACTAGCATTAAGATCAACCTAAGTGAAAAATCTAACAAGGATCAACCTAAATCAACATCATCTAACCATCAATCAACCTAAATCATCATCATCTAACCATCAATCAACCAAATCAAACATTACCCAAAATCCAACAAAAAAGTCAACTCACCAAGAACATGAATACAACACAAAAGGAAAAGACATAGAAATGAAGAACAAGAATCAAATAAACATAATATAAAGATATAGTGAAGAAATATTCTCTAGAAAGACATTTGTATGAAGAACAATCCAAGAACCTCAAGAAAAGAGAGTTTGGGTCGAGCCCCACTCTTAGAAGAAGAAAACCTAGGGTTTATTACAACATAAGAGAGGTATTTATAGGAAAATGTATTAAAATGTGTTTTTGGTCCGGATTGCCATTTTATTGGTCCTTACCGGTCCTCTTTACCGGTCATATGACCGATAGAAACTTCACCAGAGAGCTTTCATATTCGGATGCATCCTCCTTCGCAGCAGAGTTGATACATATTCACTAAATCGGCTGTAACTCCTTCAATATAACCCAGAATGCGTTGAAATCACTCCCATTGGAAAGCTAACTCAACTTTCTATAACTTTGATGAAGAGCTCCAAATCTAAATCCAAAGGAAAGGTTTCCATCCGAGTCAATCTTCTAGACACATATTCTCGATGCTTGATATTTGATTTTATCGGTCACATTATATCGGCCAAATGACCGATTAAATGGCTTCGCAGGAGCAAATTCTTCGAAACTTCATTTGATGATTATATCGGCCACTTGTATCGGTCAAGTGGCCGATAAAATTCATCATCAGTCAATTCTTCATCTTTTTCTTGCTCTTCTTGCCCCATTAACCTTCCATGGTTGCTATCCACACTCCTCTAACTTCTCTAACTCCAAAAACACCTGAAAATGGCTCAAACAAGCCAAAAATAGTGCAAAGACAACCTAGGACATCTAAAATGCAATGAGACTCAATTGGACCCTAAATGCATGAAAACATCTCAAAACTATACAAAGTGAGATTAAAACATATGAAAACAAAGCTTTAAAAACATGTAAAATATGGTGTTATCATAGCTCTCCTTGCTCTATACTTAGATTCACCACTTGAGAGAGAGACCACCTTCTGTTTCTTGCTCTTCCAAATAACAAGAATTCCTCCAACAAAGGTACAATAACATGTTGTGACATCGTTCTCTGTTCCATTGGTATTGAATCGCATCATTCTTGGTAACTCCTTTGTAAGGTCTGCCTTTACGAAGACTTTTGCAATTTTGAAGTCCACACATTGAGCTGTCTCTGGATGAAGCCGTACTGGAACTCCAATTGCACTAGAGATGAAGCTCAAGCCTTTGTCCGAGAACATATCCATCGGTACCTTTTTTAGATGTACCCATAATGGCACTGACTTAACTTCCGGTGACTTGTTTTCAACACCATCCTTCAAAGTAACTTCAAGATCGTATTTCTTCAGAGATTTTTTGTTTTTCACGATCTTGACCCATGAATCTTTTGATTTAGCTTCAAAGTCATCAATAGATATTACTTCTTCAGATCACCAACTCGCCGAGGTGGAGAGCCCGCCGGCGACACCATGTTGTGAGAGAGGTGAAGATTCGTTGAAATCTTCTTTGCTTTCTCACCACCAACAGAACCGTCAAGAGTTTCCACCTCAGAAGCAGAAGTTTCTGCTCCCGACTCTATTTCCATGACCGATGCCGGGGAGCGAACCTTCTCCAAAACCAGATCTTTTGAGTTTGCATATATCTCCCCCTGTGATTTCTTTCAAAACCAACGAGACTTCAGACTTCTTTGAATCCTTACCAGCTTGCCACGGCGGAGAGACCGCCGACAACGACGCCATGACAAGAACCGGTGAAAAACCGGTGAAAAGAGAAAAAGAAAAAATCGCCTTTCAGATCGCACTTTTGACTTTGCTCTCACCTAACCCACTCAAGACTTTTTTCGTATTCCGCACATTCGACTTCTACTGCAACCATTAAACAACCCTAAAACATCAACATACTAAAAGTCTTTCTCTTTCTCTCTATCTTATAATGAGTTTCTTATGCAAGACAAGTGCAGAGATTAATTCACAAATAGGCTACCTAAATTTTTGCATCATTTATAGCAACGAGGATCTCCTTCTTGCCATCACCATTAAGATCAGCTACAATAGGTGGTGATAGACAATCAGTTTGACAGAATACTCATCGTACAAATGAAACCATGCTTCTTTGAGCGCAAAATCACCCTCGTGCTGCAAAATCAAGAATCAATCATCACGTATCATGTAGAATAAGCTTTATAGAGTAAGAACCAATAACGGGAGAATTGAATACATACGAATCAAGAGATTCCATCTGAAACATTTTACAATCTAGCTAACATGCCACCACTCATAGATCGAATTGGCAGTCGAATTCTATCGATACAGGAAAATTCAAACCCTGCTCTAGTAACAGATCAATTAAGGGTTCTAGAAGTTCTATGTTGTAATTGGAGTAAGAGAGAATAAGAAGACAAATCACATGAAGCGTGAAGAATATAGCAAACCCAAAGAGCATCAAAATTGCCAAATCTTGTTTCCTCATCTTTCTTATACCTCGAGCAGATGTATCAATGGCAGATTTGCATCATATGGTATCAGAAGGTAGCAATCTCGTAGAATTAATTATTGGTCCAAAGGGTGTGACATGAAACACGAGATTACCTTCGTGTCTAAAAACGAGAATGTCTCCGACCTGGAGATTGTTATCCGCTGTGAATTTCTCCCATCCTTTGGTCAATCTATGGCACTTGATTTTCTATGTTATCTCCGTCGTGTATGATCTCAGTTCTACCTCGTTTCCCTCTTCTCTTCTTTGCAAGTGTTTCGAGTAAAAAGCTTCATGAATCGACTCTAAACAACGAAGAACAAAGCAAAAAAAGTAAAATAAAATAAAATCTAACATGCAGAGAGCTAATTAAAGAGAAAGAGAGAGATTTACAAGGTGGGTGTTGAAGCGAAGCATGGGTTTGAAGTATAGATTGAAGGCTGAATAATACTTTATTAGAGAGATTAAGGGTTGCTTGTTCAATTTAGAAATATTAAGTGAAATTTTGAAAAAAATAAAAAATGAATCTCAAAATAACAAGAAAAAAGGATAATTTTTAATCAATTAAAATTTATTAGTGATAAATTATATATAAATCTATAAAGAGTTTTGAATAATTTTGGGGAAGAAGAAAAAGAAAGAAAAAGTAAATTTATTTATTTCCTTTTGTTTTTTAGAGAAAAGTCTCTCTCACCTAGCTTTTCCAAAACAAGACAAAAAATGATAAAGTTTGGCTATAGAAACTTTAAACTTAAAAAAAAATAAAAAGTATGTTTGGCTAAAAAATAGCTTTGAAAACTGTTAAATACCTTAAAAGTCATCAAAGCATAACGCCAAGCAGCCCCTAAGAGTAATTTATTCAGCTTTCAATCTATACTTCTGCTAATTACCCTAGTTTTGGTCCATTTGGATGGGCGACCCGAATAAAGACTGGTTCGATTGGTAAATAATAAAAAAAAATTAAGGGTCAACCAGTCTTTTAATGCTTTATCAATTTAAAAAAAATTTTAGGGGTGGGCACTCGGTTAATTGGTTCAGTTCGGGTTTTTTGGTTTTCAGGTTTTTCGGTTATAAAGTATTAGGTCCCATTCGGGATTAAATTCTATTTCGGTTCGGTTAGGTTTTTGGTTTTTTCAGGTTTTCTAAATAATAACCGAATTAGAATCACTTTTGTGTAATTTCGATTATTTCGGATAATACAGTTAATTTTAAATAAGAATAAAAAGTTTGACAATTGTGAAAAAATATCTAACCCAAAAAATGAACAAAGAAAGAAGAAGAAACATTTTCTAGATTATTACAGTTGTTAAAATCATCTCCAAAATCATAGTTTTGCCTTTGTTTTTCACTTCCAACTCGGTAAGAAAAAATTCAAAAAAATAAATGGCTTAGTGATTCAACTCACGTTCAAAGAGAGAGCAATCTATGGACACATGGCACTAAGGTACTTTTCCCAAGTATAAAAATTCACAAGATAAACTACTCTACTTTGGCTAAACAATTCAGTTCTATATTAATTTAGTTTCAAGTGCTAATTATGCGTTCCTTAACAATGGAAGATCAAAAATATTTTTTTTTCATATTTTCCAAAGAAGGCATCATGGTTTAAGAGTTTCAACTTACATATTCACTCCAAAAAAAACTAATATAAAATAACGTGGTTTCGTAATAGCAAATTATATGGTATGTAGACATACCTTATATGGGTTGGGTTTTAATTCGGTTACCCAATCGGTTAATTTGGTATTCGGTTAATAAACTGAACCGAACCGAAAACCGAATAAATTTAAATAATGTGTCCATTTGGGTTATTCGGGTTATCCAAAACCGAACCAAATAACAACTTTGGTTTGGTTCGGTTCGGTTCGGTTCGGGAAATATGGCCAGCTCTCTCGACAAATTCATCGCGACAGCTCTTTTTCTACTTCCTCATCCGACAAATTTTGAAGCCTTGTGGCTTTGTTCTTCGCTCACATTTGTGAAGGAAACTATAGCTTTTAGTCGTTTTGCACTTTTACAATCTGGCTCAAGAATCTAAATTTTATTTACATACAAACCAAGTAAAACGACAGCTCTTCTTCTACTTCCTCATCCGCCATAGCTCTTCGATTATGTTAGTAGATTATGCCCTAGAAACCATTATGGGGGTTTCAATTGAATTTACAATTCGGGGATTTGTAATTGATTTGAAATTGATTTACAATTAGGGGATTAGTAGATTATGCCCTAGAAACCATTGGGTTTGGTAAATAATGGACTGTAGTCGTTGAATCGTCCATAGGGAATCGTAGGTAGAATATAGTTTTTGCCCCGATTTCATCCAATTTGCTGGTACATGATAATTGGGAACAATTGGTATTACTGAGGCAAGTGGTACTACTGGGACCTATTGGTAGTACTGAGTCAAGTGAAGAGGTTCTAATGTAGTTTTTTAATCTCTATTCAGGAGACAATGATCACAAACATACTTTTTGATTATGGAGTATATTATTCAAAGTGTGGAGAAGAGGATAAATGGATTTCAAGAGAAGGTTCCATGTACGGTGTAATGTTTAAGACATCATGTTTGGAGGAGTAACTTACTCGGTGTTAGTGGATAGGATATGCAGGAAGGTTGGGGTAGATGAATCTATGACGAAGCTGAAACTGAGTTACATTCCAATAGTAGTGAAAACTCAGAGACAATTCTATATTTTGGATGATGAAGACGTCTCTGTCTATCTGACTTCCTTGGATAAAGAGCAACGCATAAGTGTTTTGAATGTAGAGGTCATCAAATATGTTGAATAAATGAGTTGGGCGAGCAACTTTCAAGAGTAGAGCATGTAAGTTCATTTGGTGTGAATTATGGCGAGCTACTTTCTAATGGTAGAGCTAATGTTGGAGTTAATGATGCTAATGGTGGAGTTAATGATGTTGTCCTTGCTATTTACACATGAAACTGTTCAACGGAACAACATCATGAGCCGATAGAGAATGTAGATTGTGAGATTGTAGATGGAGAGAACGTAGATGGTGAGAATGCATCACGTGAAGATGGGGATAACGATAAAGGTAATGGTCTGGAAAGTTCCCGAAGGCCTTAAATTGTTGAGTTTCGACATTCTGTAGAAGAACAAAAGTTTGTAGATGCATGGGAAGATGGTATGGGTCTAAAAGTAGGCCAAGAATTTGCAAGTAAGCATGATTTGATAAATGTCGTTGATAGAGCTTCACATCATAATTGTTTTGGGATCACTTTAAAAAAGTCGGATAAGAGTCGATACGTGGTAAAATGCGGTGAAGACGGTTGTAATTGGTATCTACGAGCTACGAAGCCGAGTAATGCAACTTGTTTCTCGGTTAGTGTATACAAGAACATGCATACATGCTCACGGGCTACTTCAAGTACAAGCAGCAAACAAAGGAAAGGCACACCAGGATTAGTTGCAAACGTTGTTAGTGAATTTTATCCAGGTCAATTGGAAATCCCAGCTCCTAAAAGTCTCGTCGTTTTGGTTCAAGGAAACGCCAGTGTGAATGTGTCATACACTACCGCATGGAGAGGGAAACAAAAAGCTCTGACCATGGTGCGTGGTAGTCCAAAAGAATGTTATAATGATTTGTATTCATATTTGTACATGTTAGAGCAGGTGAATCCCGATACAAGAACAAGTGTGGTATTGGATGAACAAAAAAGGTTCAAGTACCTATTCGTCACTTTGTGAGCTTGCATTGAAAAGTTTCGAGCAATGAGGAAAGTGATCATTGTGGATGCAACTTTTCTGAAGACCCAACATGGTGGTATGCTAATTTTTGCAACAACTCAGGATCCTAATCGTCACCATTATCCCATTGCTTTTTCTGTAGTTGATGCCGAAAACAACGTGAGTTGGTTGTGGTTTTTCAATACGCTGAAAACCGTGATACACGATAGTCATGAATTAGTGTTTGTTTTTGAAAAAAATGCAAGCATCATCAATGCAATACGTGAGGTGTACCCGAGCTCTAAACATGGGTATTGCATCTTTCATTTGTCCCAGAATGTGTTATTGCACGTTAGAAGGGACGAAGATGTTGTTGCAGAAAAATTCAGGGAATGCGCAAGGCTGTATACAGAGGCTGAGTTTCGAGAAGCATAAAGTGAATTGCGGATAAGGTATCCTAATGTAGCAAAGTATCTGGATGGTAGTGTAGATGAGGCGAAATGGGCAAGGTGTTATTTTCCAGGAGAAAGGTACAACATATACACCAGTAATTGTGTAGAGTCCCTGAACAGTATTTTCTTGATGCGAGAAAGTACTCGTTATTACCTATGATTGATGCGATTGTTGCAAAATTGGCTGAGTGGTTTAACAAACATAGGAACGAGTCTGTTGCTGCATCGGACGCACATAAACTGGTCCCCTTTGTGGAGAACGAAGTGCACAGTAGGGTAGCCATTGCGAGGAAGCTAACGGTGAGTGAGCTAAACTTCTTTCACCTTGAATACAGTGTCATTGGAAGCGATGGGAAGACTTATTTGGTGCACTTGAGAAGAAAAACATGCAGTTGCAAGTGTTTTGATATAGACAAAGGATATTCATGTAGAGGAATTGTGTTGTTCATGTAGAGGAATTGTGCTGTTTTGATATAGACAAAGGATAAACATGGATATTCATGTAGACAAAGGATATTCATGTAGAGGAATTGTGCCTGTTTTCATGAAGCGGGCTGGAAGAACAGAGGATATTCATGTAGAGGAATTGTGCTCGAAGTATTATTTGGTGGAGACGTGGGCATTGGCGTATTATAGGACGATATATCCGGTTCCGCATAAGTCCCAGTGGAATATTCCGGATCATATACAACCATTGTGTGCCTTACCCCCGTATTACAAAAAAAATAAATGGAAGAAGGCAAATAACTAGGCATCCATTGGTTGGGGAACGTCGCCGAAGGACGAGTAATAAGCCGGTGCGTGGCCAAGATGAAGGCTTATTTAGCTATTTTAACTGCAGTAGGGATAGTAGGGATAGTAGCCAAATTTAAAGTGTCATTCTTTTGAATATGTATGTATTTGACACTGTTTGTTTTACTAATCATATTTACTTAACGATACAAAAATTATAAATGCTCATTCACATATTTAATAAATGTTTTAGTAAGTTCTATCTTAACATTTAATATTTTTGGAAAATAAATGTTTACAGCATCTGATCATATTCTATTATTCCATCAAGAACCTTAAACTTCTTTGGTCACTTTGTTAATCTTAACCCTCTTATGAAGCGAAAGTTATGAAAAAATAGATTTATGATATTTTTTTCATGAGAACGTTGGAAATGCACTTTTATTACCATAAATCATGTGTACAACCAAAATCAATTATTTTTAAACATGGTATTACTAATTATTAGCTATAATCAGAATAGTACAACTACATGTTGTCGAGTAAAACTGGAACATTAGGTACTACTATGTGTGAAATCCCAAAAAAATTTATTCATGTAATTGCCAAGTGTCAATGTGTTATTGGAAAATATGATTTTGGCGGCGGCACGTGAGAAACGACTGCGCCATGTGTCAATTGGTTTAATTCCAAATTCCCTCCCTTATTCCCCCCCCCCCTCCCAAAAATGCAAAATATCACAAAACCCCCTGAATAGCACAAAATCCCCAATTTCTAGGTTTTCCCATCCCCGAAAATCCCAAAATTCCCCGAAACAGAAGACGAAGAATGCCGTACAGTTATAGTCTCAGCTCTTCCGAGAGATCAAGCCTGAGCACTCCTCCTGATCGCAGTGATAATTATGGAATTCCGACTGCTTGTTTTTGTCGTGCGGCACCAACCATTGAAACTTCTTACACCAATTTGGATCTAGGAAGGAGATGCTACACCTGCGCCCTCAAAGATGTAAATAAAATTCTGATTTCCAGTTTTTTTTTTGGGTAACGATCGTTAATTTAATTTTCAGCATCCTTGAATTTCGTACAGACTCCAGCCGGAGGATGCCATTTTTACAAATGGTGTGATGAAGCAATGACAGAGGAGCTCGGTGACATTCGGATCGAGATGGGAGAACAAAAATACCGGATTCGATACGAGCTTAGGCGTCATGAGACCGCGTTTAGACACCTCCGAGAATCTATTAAAGAGCTGAAAGAGTTGGTTCGTGGGTGTTCTGAATCTTATCACAGCCTTAGTGACATTGTGTGTGACTCAATTTTCAATGAAATTTGTCATGCTTCAGATGTCTTTTTTCATCGAAACGAGTTTTACAAGGAAGTGAAGGTGATGGTTACTCTCTCTGCTCTTGCCATTGTCTCTGTATCTTCAATTATCTACTTGTTTAAGTAGATAATATAAATCTTGATCTTATGTTGTTCATAACTTTATGTTGATTTTCTGGATTTTGTTATGTTGTTCATAAGTTTATGCTGTTGGTGGAACCTAATTTTGAAATTTCAAAATTTACAAGTAGTTGAACCGAGAATTACCGAGTATTACCGAATTTTTGAATGTCAAAATTTACGAGTAGTTGAACCGAGAATTACCGAGTCTTACCGAATTTTGGAATGTCAAAATTTACGAGTAGTTGAACCGAGAATTACTGAGTATTACCGAATTTTGGAATGTCCAAATTTACGAGTAGTTGAACCGAGAATTACCGAGTATTACCGAATTTTGGAATCCCAAAATTTACGAGTAGTTGAACCGAGTATTACCGAATTTTGGAATGTCCAAATTTACGAGTAGTTGAACCAAGAATTACCGAGTATTACCGAATTTTGGAAAGTCCAAATTTATGAGTAGTTGAACCAAGAATCACCGAGTATTACCGAATTTGGAAATGTCCAAATTTATGAGTAGTTGAACCGAGAATTATCGAGTATTACCAAATTTTGGAATGTCCAAATTTACGAGTAGTTGAACCGAGAATTACCGAGTATAACCGAATTTTAGATGTCCAAATTTACGAGTAGTTGAACCGAGAATTACCGAGTATTACCGATATATGTATTTCATTTCTTTCATATCTGTACCCGGTAAAACCAAGTACTATGAATGTCTGATTCGGTATATGTCTGATACGAGTAGTTCAACCGAGAAATACCAAATATTTATATATTTTTTTAAAAAAAATTACAAAACATAATATAAAAACATAAAAAACATAAAAACATAAAAAATATTATTCCGCCATGGATTAATAATCCATGGCGTACTCCTGTGTTCAACTACGTGCCTGAGCATCATAGTTGGACCTCTCCCCGCGGTACATTAAGGTGATGTGCTCGATGAACACATCACCCTCATTCACCAGCGGGTGAATGAGCATGTCTACCAGCGCCGCCAGCAGCTCCTTGATCGTCGTCCCTGTGGGCCATCCGGTGGGCAGCAGCATAGGGGGGAAAACATTACCCCTAACAGTGATGTTAGGGTGGTATATATGGGTCTTGAAGCCGATTTTGGGGGGCCTGAAGGGGAACTCCGGCGGGAACCATATGGAGAGCCTGAACAGACCCCCTTCATAGGGACTTTTAGGGGGTCCGAGAAGCACCGCCTGCCACTCGTATATGTCGTCCACCACAGGTTCTTCACAAGGTCGATAAACTGCCGCTTAATCCAGAAGTTAGCCATAGAAAGATTAGAGATGAGAGATGAGTGATGAAGAAGATGAGAGATGAGAATTGAGAGATGAGAAAAGCGTGTATTTATAGAAGGGAAAGGGGAAAGGTCGCCACGAAGCGGTGAAAGTAATGAGGGTATTACCAAATCGGTACAACTACCACCAAGTTACATTTATTTACCTTCATTTAATTAGTATAAGCATCGGTCAAAACTGCATGCAGATTTGACACCACGAGCAGAAGAGGGGACGTAAATAAAAACCGTAATTAATTCCATAAATAATTATCAAAAAAACATTCCGTAAAGAAGCCTTGGGAACACGATAAAAATTTAAAAAACCTTGGGAACACAAAAAATTGATTCTCCGAACACTCTTTTAATTGATGATTTGGTTTACAACCACTTTCGATTTTACTTACCCGAATTGAATGCTGATTTGACAGTGTATTACTGGTTTAACTTGATCCCTATGCACAATCTTTTATGTAACACGAACTACGAATGACTTGATCCCTATTTTTAGGGTACGTAGGCAGTCTTTACAGGCACAGTTGTAAAATCAATGAAATAATCTCCTAAACCCAAAACTGATTTCACAATCTATGAGATGAGTGAAATCCGGTTCTTACAATTGGCGCCGTATGTGGGATTGGAGAATTTTTCTACTAAAAACAAGCTAAGAGTACGAAGGGAAAATCCTGATCAATATCAGCACCGTCCACGACGTCCTTCTTCCATCAAGCTAAGTTTTTTACCCTTCACTTAAATTATTTTTACAATTCGATCAAGCACGTATACATGAGTAAATTATTACGATCAACTTATCTAAATTGGGGAATTGATTCTTAATTATCAATGCAACTTTATACAAGCATATTCATAGTTGTCGATTGTGAATCATCATCGTTTTACATTCACATCAAATTAAATCGTTATTAAATTAACACAACCTTACGATGATTTTCTTTAAAAATCATTGGAATCTTTGCTTTCAGCGACGTATCCATGATCTCCAATCAATTATAAGATGAACAAACCCTAGACAACATCTTCCGCCTACTCGCCCGCCTCCGATCTCATGAAAGAACCAGAACGCCAACGGAGCACGAACAACGGCACAAGCAAGCCTCGCCCCTACATCGTGGTCTTCATCATCCTGTTTCTCCAGCCAACCTCCGTTAGCTTCTCCCGTCTACTCCGAGAAATCAAGGACCACCACGAACCACCGAGCTAAGCCTCGCGGAAAACACAACAGCAATTCAGAATTCTTTGCAGTCAAATAAAAAAAAATCCCGAAGAGGATCAAAAGTTGATGCCATCTCTGTTTTCCAAAGATATCTCCATCCTCCGATCATGCCACGATCACGGTCAGCAATCCACCACCGCTTCGAAGCTTCCCGGAGCTCCGCTACCATCGCCGCAACTCACCACCGCACCTGCAACAAAATCGAGCCAACGATGGAAGGGGATCAGATTTCCTTTTATTGGGCTATAACATATTTTTGGCCCACCTGTTATTATAAGAAATTAGGCCCATCTCTTGGCCCAGAATGATGTAAAGACTTGAGCCCATTCCTCACAAACGACCACGAAAAACAAAACCAAGCCGATGTCTTTCCTCGCTCGACGATGAATCTGAGGCAACTCCGACCAAGTCATATCCGACGACCACGAAGAATCCCCGAGACCTCCTCCTCTTCCTCGCTTCAGCAACCATGGCGAGTAAAACATACGTCGCCCCCGATTCTCCGTCGCCGACCCCAACCGCGATTCTCCGTCGACGACCTCAACCGCGATTTTTTCTGTAGCCGACATCCATACCACGGCTCAAGTCATGATTACACCACGAGAATCATGCATCTGGTACTTATTAAAAAAAAGAAAAAAAAAAGAAAAGAAAAGAATCTCGATGCAGAAAGGAAGAAGAGAGAGAGATAATCACGTCTCTGATTTTCTTTAAAACAAAAGATGAAAAAAGAAAAAGAAAGGAGGAGGCAAGTTAATTGGTTTAATCAAAAACCAGATCGGACCAAGTTCACGGTTTTAATTCGTTTACCGAACTAAACCAGATGTTTCGAAGCAACAATGCAACATTGATACACTAGCCAAAGCTCGGGATTAAAAGAAAAAGTAGAACATCACCGACCCCGTTCCAGCTCATTGCTTATAAACCGAGCTCAACAATTACCCACAAGCAAAAAAAAAGCTAAGTATCATTTTCTTTGCTAAATGCTATGATTCAAAGTCTCGAAGAAAGTAGATATCTTCAGAATTTTATTCAAAACATCGCAGGATTCACAAAAATGACTGCTCTGGCTAGAACGCTTCAGCAACGCAAAATCTATTATAACGACACGAAAAAGGAGAACATTCACAGATCTTGTTCCAGCTCGTTCGCCAAAACGGATCCGAATTACCGATCTACCGTATCCATTAGCATATCTCGTCAAACCGAGCTCCACAAAATTCAGGTATCTTCTATCGAAGAACTTTATTTTTCCATGATACTCTCTTCAATTTCAGTCACACGATCCGTCCCTCTAAAGCCGAACTATGATTCAAAAAAAAAAGAAGGGATTCTCGAGCTACAAAGCTATGCTCTTCAACTGAGCTACATCTTCTACCAAGCCACAATACGCTCGTCTACCAAGCTATGACACGCTCGTCTACCAAACTAAGCATTTGTTGACAACCCGTCAGTTTTTGGATCAATCAGTTTTCGGATATTTCAGTTTCAGCTTGTGCAGTTTCAGTTGATCAGTCTCAGTTCAGATCTTTCAGCTTTGGTTTCAGTTTCAGTTCGGATCTTTTAGTTCATCAGTTGTTGGCTCAGAATTTCAATTCGACAGTTTCGGTTCAGATCGATTTATCAGTTTCAGTTTCGAAGCATACCTTCAGCTTGTCAGTTTTGATTCAGATCGGATCAGAATTTCAGTTCATCGGTTTCAGATCAGAATTTCAGTTCATAAGTCAGTTCAGAACTTCAGTTCATCTATTTCGGTTCAAAATACCAGTTCGGCTATTTCAGTGCATAAGTCAGTTCATAACTTCAGTTCATCTATTTCGGTTCAGAATACCAGTTCGGCTATTTCGGTTCAGAATTTCAGCTCAGAACTTCAGTTCATCAATTTCGGTTCAGAACTTCAGTTTGTGAGTTTCAGTCTGTATGCTTTAAACCCTCAGTTTTCAGTTTGTAAGTTTCAACAGTCAGTTTCAGCTCAGCCTATCACCGGGTTCAGTTATGACTTCAATATTCTCAAAAGCCGAACTCCTTTGTTCGCATCAAAAGCCGAACTCCTTAGTTCGCATCAAAAGCCGAACTCATTTGTTCGCATTAAGAGCCGAACTCGCACAGTTCGTATATTCAAGCCGAATTCAAGCAATTCGCCGAACTCGTACAGTTCGTACTTTCAAGCCGAACTCAAGCAGTTCGCCGAACTCGCACAGTTCATATATTCAAGATGAATTCTAGCAATTCGCCGAACTCGCACAGTTCGTATTTTAATCTAATCCCAAAAGCCGAACTCAAGCAATTCGCCGAACTCGCACAGTTCGTATTTTAATCTAATCCCAAAAGCCGAACTCGTATAGTTCGCACTCTAAACCATCGCAGTTTCACACATTGATGTCCAGGCCAGATCGACGATCGATAGCATTCCACATGCAAACACAAAAAGCTGAGATCCGTCTCGCGCATCCTCATGGTGCTATGGATAACACACCATTCGTGTTAAGCCAGGACCAGTCCCGCACCAAATCCGCTCTTAGATCATCCGAGCTAAGTAAGCCGAGTCCGTCTCGCATACTCCGATTCGATCTGAGAAGACCTGGAGTATCTTAAGACGAGCTACCAATGCACTCTTATGCTAAGCTCCAAGGTAAAGCCAAACGTTTCTCTCGCAAAATTAAGCCAATTTCTCAACAATCGCAAAATTAATAAGCCGATTTCTCAACAATCGCGGACTAATAAGTCGATTTCTCAACAATCGCAAACTAGTAAGCCGATCTCCCAATGATCTCCGATCTCGAATGATCGTAGAGTCGAGTTCATCTGATGTACCCCGGCTAAGACCGTATTTTATATGGCACCAATTTTGTGCACGGTGAACTCGAGAGGATTGTATCATTTTACGACCTCACAAAAGCCAAAATTGGCTTAATTTTGACTAAGTAAAAACAGTCAAGGTTGACTAACTAAAATAAGCCGAAGCTTTCATAATTCGCATAACTCTTAAGCCGAGCTCAAATAGTTCACAAAACCCTTATACCCCGAACTACGAATGGCTTGATCTCTTCAAAGGGTACGTAGGCAGCCTTCCCAAAGGTGCAGCTATAAAACCAAAGAAAACCCAAAGACTCTTCCTAAAGCAGCACATTGATCTCCCGAGCTGACCTATTTCTTTGTCATTGTCGAGACAAAGCTAAACGGAATGAGACTCTCAGCCCACTTTATGTCTATCCACATAGACCGTTGATCCCCACGTTCAACAACTGGTAAGAAAGAAAGTTCCAATCAAGAACAATCAACCTCGCAACAGAAACCGAGCTAAGCCGCGCAGCAAAACAACCATAAAAGACAAGCATCATTTCGCGATAGAGTATTACCAAAAGCCGAGCTAATGACCTCGCAAAAGCTACCGAACTCCGTTCGTTGCATATGAAACTCTACTTCGCTGAACTCAAGATCATCGAAGCATCAAGGTTCAACGCCTAAGTAAGAAAGCCGATCTCAATTCCAACCGAGCTAAAGAATTCTTCATGAACTTCGCCGAACTCAAGATACTCCTTCGCCGAACTGAGGGGGGGACTTATTGTTGGTGGTGAGTTTAGCACTCCCCGGTTTAACCCGGTTTGAATTAAGATCAGCCCAACTAAGAGTCTCAAGCCCATTAAAGCCCGACCAAATAAAAGAAAGATCTTTGAAGATAAAGGCAAATCCCGAAAAAGAGGAAGTTCTCCATATCGACTCCGGGAAATAAGGACATCGCCAATATCAAGTCCAGAAGGAAAAGGGAAAACGGCCAACCTTAAGACTTATAAATAGAAGAGCTCCTCATTCATAATAATGATCCACAATCCTTTATGTAACACGAACCACGAACGACTTGATCCCTATTTTTAGGGTACGTAGGCAGCCTTCACAGGCATAGTTGTAAAATCAATAAAATAATCTCCTAAACCCAAAACTGATTTCACAATCTATGAGATGTGTGAAATCCGGTTCTTACAACAAGTACATGCTAAATAAATAATGAATATGATATAAGATTCCAACCTTAGTATCACCAAGTGCTTCATATAGATTTGATAAAGGAAAACCTTGGAGTGTGAATGGTCGGTACTTTTGTTTGTACATCCGAGGAAAATCCCTCTCTGGTCTTCTAACATCTGCTCTGTATTTGATCTTCAGTTTTGGTATTGCCTCAAAAGCTAAAATCTACAAATAACACACGAAATTACAAATAAAATCATAAATATTGTGAAAGGAATACTTATCCACATTCAAAATCATATTATTTACCTCCAACGGAGTAACAAAGCTTGGAAAGGTCCAAGAATCTGTTTCGATGACCCCATTGAAATGCTTCATTGTATGATCAATTTCCTTCATATTCACATCGAAGGAAAACCGCCCCCACGGGAACGTTCGACACGCTTCAAGATCGTTCACAATTCTCAGAAAAAACGGCTCTACAGATGGTGCTTTCTTTCCGGTCTTCGACTTTCCACTAATTATGCTAGCTAAGAAGTAGACGACACACATCTTCAAGCGATCTGAACAAGGTCGCATCTTGCCAAGCTTTTCTTCAACAGCAGCGATTGAGGGGACGGTTCCTTTCTTAAAAATGCCTCAACTTAAACTTATCATCTACCCATTGTCTCATAGTCATCTTCTGGATACGGACGATAGTCTAATGCATATAGGAATGCATGTTCTCTGAGGAAATAGTGGATAGGAACACCATTAACAACAAACCAACATTCCTTCCTCTTATTTGTATTTGCCGTCGGAAAGAAGAAGCATCCACATGCCCATCATCTTATGTGTTGGGTCCATTTTCATGGCCTTATGCATGTGCCAAAAACGCTTGAACTGCGGATGCTCTTTAAACCACCTCAGCTCATCAGGTTTAAGTCCTATAAACTCCAATTTCTCCACTGCTTTGTGGATAAAGCACATTGTTCCCAACTTGATTACCTTTTTATACTCAGTAGTACCAAAGAACATCCTTTCAAGTGGTTGCAATGGCTGGTCTTCCTCCTCGGTATACGTTGGCTGCTGCCACAGTATTAACTGATTAGCCTCAGCATTCTCTCGCGACGGATCTGGGGGCGAGTTTTCATACATTTCTGGTACCGGAGGAGTCTCAATTTCTTCGAGAACAGCCATAACACAAGTTCTACGAAGTTATAACACAATCCATTAGCATTCGAAATCCAACTCTACATAAAAATCGAATTCCGTTCTACACAAAATTCAAATTCCATTCTACACAAAATCGAATTATATTCTACAACCTAGAAAAGTAGAACAAAACCCAAAAGAATAAGAAGGACGAACCTGATTTAGAGTTGGGATTTCGAATCCGCTGAAAATCACTACCAATGTCTTAGTAGTACCTTTTCGTACCAAATAGGAGGGAAGACCTTTCGAATTGACATAAGTAGATGGGAAGTAGATTGACAATTTTAGGTTTTAATTTGGGGTTTTACCCAATTTCAGCGAATTCAACCCGATAATCGCGGGTCTGGTGTACAATTCGACTCGATATCGCGGGTCTGGAGTGGCGTCGTGGGTGGACTGTTGATATCGCGGGTTTGGGTGTGGATATGGCTGGTTGGGTTCGTAATTAACAAAGTTTTTTAAGGGTGAGTAATCTTTTACCGCTTTTTTGATTTAAAAGAAATTCAATAAGAAATTAGTTTTTATAAAGGGGCATATGAGAATTCTGCTATTCTAAAAAGGACATCTCAGGATTTGTCCCATTTGATCCCACTCTACTCGGTTCAGGAATCAAATGGGTCCAACACGCTGCTGGACAAAGAAATCCTTCGTCGATTCTTAGGTATTTCGTCTTACCCAACTCTATCTTTTGATGTTGTCCGAGAAAAAGATGTCGATATCATGACTGACGCCGCCGTGTTTCTGGGGGTTTTCTCCGTACTGGGTGTATTGTTGTGGTTTCAACTGTAGATTTCTCTTGGTTCGAAATTTAGGACATTTCACTTTATCGTGTGTTTACTGCTTTCGATTTTGTGGAAGCGAGCAGAAAAATTGTTCTTTTCACCGTTTTCGAAGTTTTTCTTCCGACTCTTGATTTTTTTCAAAAACTGGGTTCCTCTCTGGAAATTCCTGGGTTTTTCTCAAGTTAGTGGACTCGTTTCGCGTTTTGACTTTGGTACCTGTGATGAAAATCTCTTGATTTTCTTCAAAGATTATGTGTAAAAAGAGAATGTCTTTTTGGGGATGAGAAAAGGTTATGGAAACCTTGTTGACTTGGCTTTATATTTCAGTTTTTGTGATCGATTTGTCAATACGTTACTGGAATCATCTTAACGGGTTGTCTTTTTTGTCGAGATTGATATGCTCAAATATAATAACCTAAAGTACTAAAGAAGTAGTTGCAGTAAGTTAGGGGTCGAACCACAAAGACTCAATAAATCACTCAATAGATTGCAAGATTTGAATTAAGCTAAGTCAATAGATAACACAATAGATTAAACAGAAAACAACTAAGATTATTAAGTGTGTTGTAAATTCAATAGGAAAAACTAGGCTCAGGGTATCTCTCAGGAAATCAGAGAATGCAGACAAAACAATCTATCATTATTAAGATTTAGCACGGTTCTTGAACTCAAATCACTAAGTTTCTCTCCCCTAGACAAATCAATGCCAAGAACCTTCTAGATTCGTTCCCATACAATATCATGACAAAAAAACCACCCAATTTTCACACTTTTTTGGTATTGTTTTCTCTCCCCTAGACTTATTTCATTTCATGCTTTTTTTTTTTTTTTAATAGATCCGCATATACACATTAAGGTATGAAACGCGAGTATTGATGGTGTTTGCCAGCGAATCCCCGGTTCTTCCCTCTCTATGTATCAAAGGCATATGCGAATAATGGTATCATGGGAAATTTTCCTAACCTCGCTTCCAACCTTTGTGTGATCATTCCTTCACAAGTAAAATAATGGGATCGCTGGAAATTTTCCTAGCCCTCTACTTAGAAGAAAATCATTTCATCTTTTATGCTCTTATTTATTAACTTGTAACAGGGGAGAGAGATACCATTACTTTAAACACATGGGTTCCTTTGTCAGATATGAATGAGGAATCAAGCTCTTTGGACACTAACCACGTCGATGAAGTACAAAAATTTGGCTCAGGTTTCGATGAACTCCACTGGAAACATGGGTATTTTCTAGTCAACTGGTCAACCTTTGGATTTTTCATTAGTCCGATCTAAAACTGGTTCTATAACAATGGACACTCAGAAGCAAAGTCAAAACAGTAGAATCAAGAACAAGATCATAATCTCCAACAAAATTTTGACTCAATAAAACAAATTTGACTCAAAAACGACTGACTCTAAGAAAAACAAACAGAATATCAGCAACTACCTCCCCCAGACTTAAACAACACTGTCCCCAGTGTTATTTAAACCTAGAGTTGGTAAAAGAAATCAGACGAACTAAGTGGAGTGGTGAAACTCGAAGAGGTTACCCGAGATGGTGATGAGTGTCGATCGATACAGCACTGGTATCGATCGATACTAGTCGCTGGTCGACAGAAAATCCTCTTGTCAACGACAAAGATCCAATTGTGTCAAACGATCCAAATGTGTTATGGTTAGCACTGTTAGATCACTCAAACACAAGTCATAAGCAACAAAAGATCATAAAAGCATAAGTTCCACAAAGTTCAAAATGATAAAGTGCTGACAAAATGACTCAAAATATCAAAAGAAAAAGAAAAATAAAAGAAAAACAAACGTGAAACTAGATAGAAGGAGGACTAATCCTCCGCAGAATCCATGTCGTCTCCAGCCGTGTGCGATGGTCCAGCCTGAGGTGGTGAGCGTGGTGAACGAGGACGAGACGGTGCAAGGCAGCCGCAGCGAGACAAAGTGGCAATGGCACTCCAAATGCTCTGAAAACTCTCGACAACGTATCGCTGAAACGAATCCATCTCCATCGCAGGTGGCGTAGGAAGGGTAGGTGCAGGAGCAGGTGCGCGTCTTGCGCGTCGTGATTGACCTCCAGCAAGGTCACGGACATGCTCGTCTTCAGGAGCAGCAGGATGAGGGCCTCCAGATGAGGTGCCTCGACGCAGACGAGATGCAGTGGCAACCGATAAGTCCCTCGGATCAGGAGTGAAATGTAGCTAAAGAGGATCGTCACCAATATCGGTCAGAGCTGTGTTGGGGAGCTGAATCAAAAAGTCCCCATCAGAGTTGCTAAAACACCAACGTCGGGTTGGCTTCAGCCACCTCAGGTTCTGCAAGTGCTGCTCATCCATGAGATCGTGTGCAGTGATAATCGAGCAAGACGCAGTACTAATCCCGAAATGCTGAAAGATGGGAGTGAGAAGACTACCCACTGTCTCTGTCTTCCGACCTGTGCCTCCACGACCTGAGAATGGTTTGGTCTTCAGCAAGGCTAAGTGATGCGCGAACACATCGCCTAAGTTGACCTCAAGGTTGAACTCAGGCCACTCGTAGGCGTCGTCCGCAATGAAGTCCCCAATACCCATGGAAAGTATAAGAAGCTCAGACAACCGCATCTTGTTCGGCTCCATCTTGCAAAGGATGGTGTTGCTCAGAATCCTGACCAGGCAACGCAAAATAGGGTGTCCCACATCCATCTGTGTAGAGGTCTTTGAGTGATAAAATCCATTCCCGATCTGCTCCCAGAAAGCCTGAACATCAAGGAAGTGTGAAGGAAGCTCGACCTTCCTGAAGTCCCTCCTGAACCCGTAGATGTCGCAGAGATCTGGCAGTGACAACCTGTAGCACACACCCCGAATCAGAAAGGTTAAAGTGCCCTCCTGTGCGTCCTTGTGGACCTCATCACTGTAGTAAACGCGAACCGTCGCGAGAAACTGGCACACTAGGTCAGGGAAAAGATCGAACTGCCTAGTAGGCATGTTCCCCAAACCAATCTTCTGAATCAAACGATCAAGCTCCTGATCAATGCCCAATCACCGCATAGTGGGAATGTCGACGAACCTGGTGAGCATCAAGTCTACCTGCTGCTAGACATTGTAAAACAACGAGTCATAATCGTCCTAAATCTCAGAGATAGGCATATAGACGCAGTCGTCACTCTCAGAGACCTCCCTATCTGTTCCATGAAAGTGTCTCGTCAAAGGGATCCTGGCTTTCTCATTCCGCTTAGGCCAATGAGGTCTACATGTTGCGCCAGGAGCGACTGGGGAGGCAGGACGAGGTGGAGGTGGTGCAGGGATGTCGCGCAGGGAAGTGTGGGGAAGATTAATATCCTCATGCGCTCCATTAATCCTCACTAGGTAACGGTCGTTGGTGAGGCATGCCTTCACTACTCCTCTGTGCCAAGTTAGACCATCGAAGATCTTCACATGAGCGCCCAAACCGTACTCTTTCGGACGATCGCCAAGTGGGTTAGAGCTCGAGGCGTCATCAGTACGTGGCTTCTTGCGAGGGGGCATCTGCAATAATGACAAAGAACACAGAATAAATCCCAAAATTCCATCAAACACAACAAACTCGACCATACGATTCGCAGGGTATCGACCGACACCAGGTGGTATCGGTCGACACCACAACCCAAAATTCCAAAAGTCTAAATCGAGGGTGTAGCAGTGTAAGGCAGGGTTCGAAAATCCTCAAGAACAACTTAGGCAAGCAATATTCTCCATTAAAGCAAGTTCTAAGAGGCAAAACGCAAATAACCAAACCTTGTCTCACGGAATGAAAAAGGGGAAAATCGTGTGTCATACCTTGCAGATCGGGGGAATGGATGGAAGAATGAGATAGAGCACAAAAATCTAACAAGAATATGTTCTTGAATCACCCAAATCGGTGAAGAAACGAAGAATCTATGAAGAACCTAGAGAGAAAATCGCGTGGTATCGCTCGATGTGGCTGGAGAAGAAAAAGAAAAACCCGCGAGGGTTTTAAGGGTCACTTACCTGGGCGGCGGGTATCGACCGATACCATTAATGGTATCGATCGATACTCGTAGCAAGTTTATGCTCCTTAGTCGCGTGAATGGTGTCGATCGATATCGGTTGGGTGTTGATCGATACTGCTCGTCAGAATCTGCTTCACGTGAAACACAAGACACAAAACCAAAAACAAAATATAAAAACAAAGTATGTACAGACTCACCAATGGGTTGCCTCCCACCAAGCGCTTGTTTAACGTCACGAGCTTGACGTTACTAACGTTCAGGCAGTGGGTGCATCAGCCAGAGGCATAATGTGTCCGTCTAGAATCTCGGCGTTCGCCCAATAGGGTTTCACCCTCTGTCCATTGACATTGAACTCCTTGCCCTCAGCACTTATCAGCACAACTGCACCATGTGGTTGGACTTCCTTGATGGTGAAGGGGCCTGACCAACGAGAACGCATTTTTCCAGGAAACAATTGCAAACGAGAGTTATACAGAAGTACCTGGTCATTGGGTTCAAAGTGGCGAGAGAGGATCTTCTTGTCGTGTTACGCCTTAGTCCTGTCCTTGTATAGCCTCGAATTTTCATAGGCAATGTGCCTAATCTCATCCAGCTCGTTCAGTTGAACCAATCGCCTCTCTCCAGCAGACTTGATGTCAAAGTTCATCAGTTTGGTAGCCCAGGCTACCTTATGCTCGATCTCCACTAGAAGGTGACATGCTTTCCCATACAACAAGTGAAACGGTGTAGTCCCAAGCGGCGTCTTGAAAGCAGTCATGTAGGCCCATAGTGCATCATCCAGCTTTGCAGACCAATCTTTCCGAGTAGTACCCACTGTCTTTTCCAGAATCTCCTTAATTTGCCTGTTGGATACCTCAACCTGCCCACTCGTCTGAGGATGATAAGGAGTAGCGACACGATGATTCACAACATGCTTCTTCAACAGCTTTTCGAAGACCTTGTTAATAAAGTGAGTGCCACCATCACTAATAACAATACGAGGTACTCCAAATCGAGGGAAAATAGTGGACTTAAACAGCGTAAGAACCACTGAAGAGTCGTTGGTTGGACTAGCAATCGCTTCCACCCATTTGGACACATAGTCCACAGCAACCAGAATGTACCTGTTCTCTCGTGATGAAGGAAAATGACCCATAAAATCAATGCCCCAGCAATCAAAAACTTCCACCTCAAGGATGAAGTTCTGCGTCATCTCATGTCGCTTACTGATCTTCCCTCTCCTCTGACAGACATCACACTGCGAGATGAAGGCATGAGCATCCTTAAACATCGTAGGCCACCAAAAGCCCGCTTGAAAAACCTTGGACACTGTCTTGAAAGTAGCAAAGTGTCCAGCATACTTAGACCCATGACAATGGTACAACACCTCTGGTACCTCAGACTCTGCAATACATCTCCTGTACATCCCATCAGAACAGTGCTTGTACAGGTAAGGCTCATCCCAGAAGAATCTCCTTACGTCTCGCATGAACTTCTTCCTGTCATACCTCTTTAGGTGCTTTGGCTCGTCAGCTGCAGCATGATAATTGGTGATATCAGCATACCAAGGTCGAGCAGGAGTAGCTACAGCAGCTAGAAATTCCTCAACATCAAAGTGATCCATAGGCAAAAATGGTCTGGCTGTCGACGGGTATCGACCGATACTAGGTGAGTATCGATCGATGCTAAGACCTGCAGCTCGTGAAAATTGCAGATTGTCGGCAAAAACTCTGTGAAACCCATTCTCGATGAAGTAAATGTTCTCTTCAGGTAGGAAATCATCAATAGGCATGTCCTCATCGATCCTCATCCTCGAGAGATGGTCTGCAACTCCGTTCTCGACGCCCTTTTTGTCTTTGACTTCGATGTCGAAACCTTGGAGTAAAATGACCCAACGACATAGGCGAGGCTTGAGATCCTTGTTCTGCAGCAAGTACTTGAGAGCTGCATGATCTGTGTGGACAGTCACCTTACTCTCAATCAAATAGGATCAAAATTTCTCAAAAGAGAAAACAACTGCAAGTAACTCCTTTTCTGTGGTGTTGTAGTTCCTCTGAGCATCATCCAACGTCCTGCTGGCATAATAGATAACATGAAGTTTTTTGTCTTTCCTCTGACCCAGAACTGATCCAACTGCAAAATCGCTTGCGTCGCACATAACCTCAAAAAGTAGATTCCAATCCGGAGGTTGGACAATAGGAGCACTCACCAAGGCTTTCTTAATCTCCTCAAAAGCTACAAGACAATCAAGGGTGAAGTCAAATGTGACTCCCTTGCATAACAGGGCGGTGAGTGGGCGGGCAAGCTTGGAGAAGTCCTTGATGAAACATCGATAAAACCCAGCATGACCAAGGAAGCTTCGAATGTCCTTCACATATTTCGGTGGTTGTAGGCTTGTCATGACTTGAATCTTAGCTTTGTCAACCTCGATCCCAGCCTTAGAAACCTTGTGCCCAAGAACGATGCCCTCCTGAACCATAAAGTGACACTTTTCCCAATTAAGGACCAAGTGTTTCTCCTCGCATCTCTGTAGCACCTTGCACAAGTTATCCAG
This sequence comes from Eutrema heterophyllum, assembly GCA_002933915.1. Classification (NCBI taxonomy): domain Eukaryota; kingdom Viridiplantae; phylum Streptophyta; class Magnoliopsida; order Brassicales; family Brassicaceae; genus Eutrema; species Eutrema heterophyllum. The sequence goes on from PKMM01025086.1 coordinate 64,243, forward strand.
ACAGTTCTTGAATGATGATCCATAAACTGAAAAATCATCCATGAACACCTCCATATACTCCTCAATCATGTCTGTGAAGATAGACATCATACACTTTTGAAATGTCGCTGGAGCGTTACATAATCCAAATGGCATTATGCTGTAGGCGAATGTGCCATAAGGACATGTAAAGGTCGTCTTCCCCTGATCCTCTGGATGTATAGGAATCTAGAAAAAGCCTGAGTACCCATCAAGGAAACAGTAGTATGGGTGACTCGCTAACCTCTCCAGCATCTGGTCAATGAATGGCAATGGGAAGTGATCTTTCCTTGTGGCAGCATTCAACTTCATGTAGTCAATACACATCCGATGACCAGTGATCGTACTTGTAGGAATCAGCTCATCCCTCTCGTTCTTCACCACAATGATTCCTCCTTTCTTAGGCACAACGTGAACTGGGCTGACCCAAGAACTGTCTAAGATGGCATCAATGATCCATGCTTCCAACAGCTTCATCACATCCTTTCTGACCACTTCCTTCAGGTTCGGATTCAGCCTCCTTTGATGCTCGATCGAAGCCTTCGACTCGTTCTCAAGGTGAATCATGTGCATGCATAAATCTGGGGAGATACCTGAAATGTCATCAAGAGAATAGCCAAGAGCTTTGCGATACTTGCGCAACTTGCTCAGCAGTAAGGTGATCTCTGCGTTGTTCAAAGAAGAATTAACAATCACAGGGTATGTGGAATTAGGACCCAAAAAACATACCTCAAGTTCGCTGGAAGGGGCTTAAGTTCGATCTTAGGAGCTTTCTCCTCACTCCAATCACCAAGCATATCAGCTTTCTTAGGAGTTTCGGTCAACTCCTCTATCGCGCACGCCTAGTATCGATCGATACCCTCAGTGGTGTTGGTCGATACTGCAGCGGTTGTGTCGAGCATCTTGGCATATCTAGCAGCAACTTCACTCAAGTACACCTCTGAATCAGCTGAACAGACCAATGCCCTCTCTAGTGGATCCTCAGGATGCATCTCCAGAAAATACTCTTCAGCTATGTCACTGAAGGTATCAACAAAGAAAGTCTGCCCATCGATGGTTGGTCTCTTCATCATTTTCTCCATGTTAAAGTCATGACCAAATCACCGATGTTAAGAGCTATCTTCCCATTCCTGCAATCAATCAAAGCACCAGCTGTTGCTAGGAATGGCCTTCCCATAATAAGAGGATCTTTGGGCTCTGCATCATATTCCAGGACAATGAAGTCAGTTGGGATCAAGCAATTCCCAATCTTAATCGGAACATCTTCGAGCAATCCTTTGGGCAGTCTCACTGAGCGATCATCAAGTATCAGAGAAATCCTGGTGGACGTGAAATCTGTCATTCCCATTCGCTTAGCAACTGAGTATGGCATAAGGTTCACACTCGAGCCAATATCACGTAGAGAACGCTCAAATCTTTCGGTCAAGATCGTACAATCCAACACAAAACTCCCTGGATCTGGTAGCTTCTCTGGAATCTTGTTAAGCAGGATCGCACTACACTCATGAGTAATCATCATCACTCCATCTTCAAGGTTCACATTGCTCGATACCATCCGCTTGACATATCTCCTGAAGGCTGGTGAAGTCTTGATAACATCGACAAAAAGAAGTTCAACAATCTACTTGTCTAGCATTGCCTTGCATCTGGAGTCTTCCACTTCCTTCTTGGTCTTCCTAGGAAGTCGAGGGAAAGGTATCTTGGGCGTATAGACTCTTCCTGTACTCAACTCGGCCTGTTTCCCGACTTCAGGGTCAGTGTCGATCGATACAGGGTTGGTATCGATCGATGCTTGAGGGCTTGAGACGTCCCGTGAAAGTATCTGCACTGGTGTCGATCGACACTGGCTGGTGTCGGTCGATGCTTGTTGTTTCGAAACGTCTTTGGGAGATCCTTGGACAGGTATCGACCGTTGCTGGCTGGTGTCGGTCGATGCTTGGGCGATTTCGAGAGCCTCATCGTCATCATCTTCAGCAAGAATGACGAAATTCTTTGGAGTAGAAGTCTTCTTCACTCCTGTACTGACCTCTTTTCCACTTCTCAAGGTGATATCATGAACATGTTCCCTTGGATTCACTGTTTTCCCTGGAAGAAAACCTTCCTGTCTCTTCACAGCATCTGCGGTCTGAGCGACTTGAGTTTCCAGCCTCTTCTGATGAATGCTAAGAGCTTCAATCTTTCCATTTAGGTCTGTGTACATAGCATCCATCTTCCTATTGAAGTCCACTGTCATCTTCTGCTGTCCTTCAAGAAGTTGCTCAAGCATAGACTCAACCTTGCTTTATGGGGATTTAGGAGGAATAGGCTGGAAATTGTTGGTGAAGTTTCGGTTGTTGTTTTGCTGGTATTGATATCTCTGACCTTGAAAACCAGCACCACCAATGTAGTTAACATCTTCCACTTCATCCTCATCAGCAAAATAAACAGCCTTCTTCCTCTTTCCCATCAAAAGATTGTGCACTGAATCCAGCTTAGCTTGAACCTCAGCAATCTGTGATCCATCAATGCTCCCGTTCAGCCTCTTCCGCTCAAAATCTGCATTCTTGGTGCTATTGCTAGACGCCAAGTTCTCAATCAGCACAAAAGCATCTTCGGGATATCTCGTGTTGAAATTCCCATTGCTCGCAGCATCTAAGGCCATTTGATACCCCCAATCAATCCCTCTGAAGAAGATACCCAGCAGCTGAACCTGAGTGAACCCATGGTGTGGACAATCCCTATGATACGACCTGAATCGTATCCAAGCAGCCTTGAATGCCTCAGTTGCTCCTTGAGAAAATTGGGAGATCTTGTTCCTGAGCTCTTCGGATCTCGTATCATCATAAAAATTGTTCAGGAATGCGTTCCTAGTCTCCTCCCAAGTAGTCAGTAATCCAGGAGGCAACTGCTTCAACCAGTAAGCTGCATCTCCACCAAGAGAGTATGGGAAGAGCTTACAGAGGAGGCAATCGTTGGACACTCCATTATACTTCATGCTAGTGACCAAGTCCTCAAACCTCTCAATGTGATCCATGGGGTGTTCATGAGGAAGACCATGAAAAGGGTGCTGACCCACAAGAATGAAGTATACAGGTTTCAGCTCAAAGACATTCCTCTGAAAAGCAGGTGGACGAATTGCTGATCGATTGGCATAGAACTAATCAGGCCTGTTATACTCTCCAATTGTCCTACCACGATCAACCACATCATTCCCAACATTCCCCTCAGCTGGAGGGACAATTATGTTTCCATCTCCATCAAGTCTTTGCCTTCTCTCATTGCACAATTGACCCTCTCGGTCTCTGAAAGTACTAGCCTCATCACGAATCAAAACCACTGGATTGTTCATCTCTGCTGGCTTCTGTGCTTTCCTTTTTGTGCGTTCCAAAAGTGCTAGTTCCTCGTTGGAAAGTTTAACTAGCTGGGTGCTCTTTTTTCTTCTGGTTTCTCGAGTAGGCATACACCTGAAACACGAAAGTAACGTAAGTAACCAAAAAACGCGACAGGTATCGACCGATACTACTAGTGTGTCGATCGATACTCTACGATTTAGACGAAATTCTTAGCTAAAATCTAATGGCGAAATTGAGTCCCCGGCAACAGCGCCAAAATTTGATATGCTCAAATATAATATCCTAAAGTACTAAAGCAGTAGTTGCAGTAAGTTAGGGGTCGAACCACAAAGACTTAAGAAATCACTTAATAGATTGCAATATTTGAATTAAGCTAAGTCAATAGATTAAACAGAAAACAACTAAGATTATCAAGTGGGTTGTAAATTTAATAGGAAAAACTAGGCTCAGGGTATCTCTCAGGAAATCAGAGAATGCAGACAAAACAATCTATCAGTATTCAGATTTAGCACGGTTCTTGAACTCAAATCACTAAGTTAAAATTAACCAACTTTCGTTGCGAGAATTATCTAAGTCTAAATCCTAGAATTCCAAATTTCTTTGCTAATCCTAAAGATCTAAACCAGCTTTAGAGTTCAGGTTTGATATGTTCACAAAATAACTAAACCAAATTTCTTTGCAGATAATTATTTTGCTCACCCTAGGTTCTGTCAGGTTTCCAATCACACTTTCGTGTCTAATTGATTAACCTAAGATCTAAGTTCTAGGTGATCAAGCTAGATTTAGCACTAAGGACAACATATGGTGAAGAACTTAATTGATTATGAATCTTAATAAATCGACCTGCTTGACATTCAAAGAAATCATTTTATGAGAATCCTAAACCTAAAAGAAAACTACTCAGACATAGAGATTAAAGAAAACAACATGACTGAATAATACTTCAATAAATAAAATAAGAATAAAGTAGAATAAGGGTTTGAAATCTTCTCTCTGACGAACAAAGTTCAGACTTGTCTCCCTTAATTGCTCTCAACAAAAACCAGAATAGAATAAAGCGTAGCCAACAAAAACGGCTAAAAATCCTAATTAATAACTTAAAACACATTTTGGGGCTTATTATAATTATTAAAGTCTTCTGTACCAAGGAGCAATTTTTTCAAACTTCAGAAAAGTCACGACATGTGTTTCTCTGCAGTCGGTATCGATCGATACCATGAGTGGTATCGGTCGATACTCGGGCTTCAAATTGACTTCTCAGCTACATGATCTCTGCTCTGCTCCAAAAAGCTCCAGAATATTTCAATATCTCCAATTATGCTCCAAACGTACCTAAAACCTGAAAAGACTCTAAAAAAAAACTCCAAAAACACTAGAAAGACTCAATAAAAAGGACTTATATCATGGTCAAAAACGGGTAAAAACCATGATATATCAGAGATTCTTGAAGGTTTCCTAGTTTTCAGATTGCTTTATGAATGTTTTATCAGTGATTTTCTTGTCCATTTTTCAACAAGTAGATATTGTCTTGAAAAGGAACTTTTGTGATGTATTGTCTTGTATTCAAATCTTTGGATACATGTTTGTAGGTCGTTGCAATTGCTTTGTCTTTATGATTTTTATTTTCCCTGGCATATGTCGTTTGACTTTTGAGGAACGATAACGATTCCTTGGAAGTTCTTGGTATTGAGAGGTTTGAGACTTTGAGCTCTTGCTTAATGATGAATTTGGGAATTTGGCAGATGGAAGCTCTCTACGCCAAGCTCTACGACAAATACAGTAAACTCAAGGTTTTCCCAGCAAGATCTTTCATTTATTCTTCATTTAATTTATGGGTTGTTTCGTATTTTGCGTTTCTGGATTTCGATTTGACTGCTCTCATTTCGATCTCTCTTTTTCAAGAAGAATAAATTTTCCAAAATCAATGAGGTTAATAGGGAACAAGAAGAGAAGTTCCTCAACTTTGTTTCAGGTACCCAAATTTCGAACTATCGTTTTCGAAAGATTCGTTATTCGAGGCTGAGTTCTTCCTTTTGCTATGTGCTTCAAGTTTCAAATCTCATCAGATACCATCAGTGCTAGCTTCTCTGTCTTTAGGCTATATTGCAAATTGTAACACACATTTTGGTTAGACGGTAAAGCATCGATGCAACTCTGATTCCTAAACTGCCAAAATCAATTGCAAACATTTGGAATTGTTTCAATTTGGAATTATATAACAATTGGGTTTCTTTTTATGTTGTTTATATTGCCTATAAAACTGGAGACTTCCTCGTGTTTCAAGACTTCTTAGTCTGTCTTTCTCTCTTTTGTGCTTTTGCAGCCTCAAAGGACTTGACGCAGCATTTGGAAAGTGAAAACAAGAATTTGCAGGGGATCGTGGAGAATTTGATGAATGATAACTTCAATCATGCATGTTTGTATTTGGAGAAGTTGGAGCCTTTTTTTTGTAACCTTACCAGTCTTGGTCCAGAGATCTACTAGGGACGAGGAGCGTCTGTAATATGAACTACCTAGAAATCGACACTCTAAGACTGGGCAGGAACTGGATAAGCCTTGCAAGCACAAGTGCTTCAATGGATGGGAGGCGATAGGTCACACAAAGGAGGCGAAGATCCTTTGATTAACCAATCGATCTGCTTTAGATATGACACACCAAAGAAGAATCGACACACTTGCGGATATAACACACCAGCAAGCAAAGGAAAAGAGAATCACTCTCTAAGCCAAGAAGAAGAAAACGTTTTTGATAAAATGAGAGATGGAACTCAACAAGGAGGCTGCTAGGGTTTTTAAAAGGAAACAACAAAAGCAAATAACTCAACTAACAACTAATAACATTAAAAATGTCTAAGTCTTGAAATTCAAATGATCTTTGCCCTCCTTTGGTCGAAAATGCAAAGCTGGGCTTGGGCTTCAATTTGGCGAGTGGGCTGAGAGATAGAGGTGATCCAATCTTGGCTCATTAAAAACATTTCCTTGCAAAACCCATTGGGACAAAAACAAGGATAGGGAAAAAGAGTGCAATGTTGGATCACAAGCCCACTTAGCCATCTTGAGCTTGGATCACAACCAATGTAGATGCAACTTCCTTTTCCTCTCGGCCCAAGTAGTTTGGTTGCTCCTGGATTTGGTTAAGTATGCCGGCAACAACTTCCTTAAGCTTCTTAGTCCTTGCTCGTGTCATGGGACCAGTTGGAATGATCAAAGACTCCTCGGCTACAAGCTCCTTGTTTTGGTTCATGCTCCTCGGCTACTAGCTAATTATCTGGTTCAAGCTCTATGTCTTCAATGTTGTCGAAACAACCCAAGTTCTAAGGTTCTTTTTAATCAATGCACGGAGAAGAGTTCCTAGAGTTCTATTAAGCACTTCTATTTGGCCATCAGTTTGCGGATGACATGTAGTAGAAAACAACAACTTAGTGCCTAACTTAGACCACAACGTTTTCCAGAAATAGCTAAGGAACTTAGTATCTCGATCAGACATAATTATTCTAGGCATTCCATGCAATCTAACAATTTTCTTGAAGAACAAACTAGCTACATGAGATGCATCATCAGTTTTATGACAAGCCATGAAATGTGCCATCTTAGAAAATCGATCTACTACAACAAAAATAGAATCCTTCCCTGTTCTAGTCTTAGGCAATCCAAGCACGAAATCCATAGAGATATCATTCCAGGGATGAGTAGGGATATGTAGAGGAGTATACAAAATGTGGGGTTGAACCTTTGATTTAGCTTGTTTGCGCATAGCACACCTGCCACAGATTCTCTCAACGTCTCTCTTCATGTGAGGCCAATGGAAGTGATCTTACATCACTTTCAGTGTCTTAGCAATTCCGAAATAGCCCATCAAGCCTCTAAGCTTCTCACTGAAAAATGCAATGGGCTTCTTATCCTGCATCAAGACAGCTCCAATTCCTACACCAGAAGCATCGCACTCAATTTCAAAAGTCTTAAGAAAATTAGGCAAAGATTAAAGAGGTGCGTTTGTGAGCTTCTCTTTCAAGGCTTGGAATGCCTCTTCTTGTGCTTCTCCCCATCTAAAACCATCGTACTTCTTGATTACTTCAGTGAGCGGTGCAGCTAAAGTGCTGAAGTCTAACACAAATCGCCTATAGAATCTAGCAAGGCCATGGAAGCTTCGCACTTCTCCTACTGATTTTGGACTTGGCCGGTCTCGGATGGTTTTAACTTTCTCTTCATCTACTTTGATCCCATCTGCACTCACAACAAAACCTAAAAACACAAGGTTATCTGTACAAAAAGTGCATTTCTTAAAATTAGCAAATAGCTTTTCCTTTCTAAGCAAATTCAAAACATATTGCAAATGATCAACATGTTCTTCTAAGTTCTTGATGTAGATCATAATGTCATCGAAGTATACTACAACCAAACACCTATGAAAGTTCTTAAAACATGATTCATTAATCTCATGAATGTACTAGGTGCATTTGTCAGCCCAAATGGCATCACTAACCATTCATATAAGCCATGTTTCGTTTTAAATGCAGTTTTCTATTCATCCCCTTCTTTCATTCTAATCTGATGATAGCCACTTTTTAAATCGATTTTAGAGAAAATACTAGAGCCATGCAATTCATCAAGCATATCATCTAATCTATGGATGGGATGTCAATACTTCACAGTGATATTGTTGATTTCTCTACAATCAACGCACATGAGCCAGCTTCCATCTTTCTTTGGCACAAGCAGAACCGGCACAGCATAAGGGCTCATGCTCTCTCGGATATGGCCCTTCTCCATAAGCTCAATGACTTGTCTTTGCAACTCTTTAGTCTCCACAGGGTTAGTTCGGTATGCCGGACGGTTTGGAAGTGAAGCTCCTGGCACGAAATCAATCTGATGTTCAATGCCTCTGATTGGCGGCAGCTCCTTTGGATTGTCTTCTGGGAACACGTCCGCATAGTCCTCACCAGCCTTTGCAAAGAAGTTTGATTGTTTCACAGTAGGTGTTTCCTTATGCTTGAGACTCAACTGATCTTGATGAACTTCCTTTGGTGTCATGGGAACCAGAATGGTTTTTCTACCGTTGAACTCAAAAGAATGGGGATTGGTGAAGCCATCATGTATCACTTTGCGATCAGATTGCCATGGTCTTCCAAGCAGGATGTGTCCAGCCGCCATTGGGAGCACATCACACAGTATCTCATCTTCGTATTTACCAATGGAAATAGGGACCAACACCTGACTGCTCACTTTCATCTCACCATCTTCATTAAGCCACTGAAGTTTGTAAGGCCTCAGATGCTTTCTCACACTCAGTCCAAGCTTCTTAACCATCATTTCACTTGCTACATTAGTGCAGCTTCCTTCATCGATGATAAGACTACAAAATTTTCCTTGGACCAGGCACCTTGTATGGAACAAGTTCTCTCTCTGCTCTTGCTCTTCAGCCTTGGTTTGCAAGATTAAAGATCTTCTGATCCTCGGGCTGGCAGCTCTTCATATTCTGATAATGATTCATGCTCCATCTCTTCATCCTCAGATTCCATGTCTCCATTGTCTAACAGAATCATAAATTTCTTGTTGATGCACTCATTGGCGTAATGGCCTATTCCTGGACACTTGAAACCCTTAACATCACGAGATCTTGATGTAGTAACTTATGCCTTGCCTTTGTTGTCTTGAATTGCTGTGTAGGGCTTAGCTTATGTTCTTGGTGTTGCAATCTGCTTGCCCTTACGTTGGAAAGTATTTTGCCTTTCCTCTCTTTGATAGCTTGGTTTAATAACAGCAAGTCCGCTTCCATAACTTGGTCGGGAAGGACCCCTCCTCTTGAGTTGCTGTTCCACCAGAATTGCTTTGTGAAGCATCTCTTCTAACTCCACATAATGTTGCATCTCTAATATGTCTTGTATGTCTGACCACCCAAAAATCTTGACATAGTATCTTCTCTATCTTCGAATATGTCAGCACGGATCATAAGAGTTTCTAGCTCTTGATAGTTGTCTTCTACGTTGTGGCTTCCTTGAGCAAGCTTTCTGAGCTTGTTATGCAGCTCACGGTGGTGATGACTTGGGACAAATCTTTTTCTCATCATGCTCTTCATTTCAGTCCAAGTATCCACTGTATATTCATCATTGCGTCTCTGGGAAGTAACCGACTGATCCCACTAGCTGAGAGCTAATCGTAGAACTCAGTTGCTGCTACTCTCACTTTGTTGATTTTTGTGTAGTGTTGGCAGTTGAAAACCAACTCAACCTTCTTCTCCCACTCCAAGTATGCATCAGGGTCGTTGTTCCCATGGAAATGTGGGATTCTGAGCTTCAGACCTCCAAAGTTGTCTCGTTGTTGAGTTCTGCCTTCTTTAGCACGTCTATTCCTTATTTGACTGTCCTGAGATGAGTGACTATCTTGGCTATAATAGCTTGCTGTTTCTTCATCTCTATGTTGCCTTTGCTGGTCTGCTTCTTTTCTAGGTGCTCTATTACGAGCTCTTCTTTGCTGGTTGTCACTCTGCACTTGTTTTCCATTATGTTGCAACTCTTTTCGGAAAGCTTCTAGTTTAGCATCTAGAGTAGTTTTCATCATCTGCTCCATACGAGCCATCATTGCTTCCATGTATCAATAGTTTGTTGATGTTGATGTTTTCTGCTTGCTCATCACCCATCTTTATCTACTAACAAAACAACACACAAAACCAGTAACTAGTTCTTATAAAAACAAAATAACTCTATGCCATTCACACAGATTCATCTAACACAGATTTTCGCAACCCTAAGAAAGATCTAACACACACAAAACTGAAGAGACAAATTAAATTAAACTTGACAGCAACTAGATCGATACAACTAGAGTCCTAATATATTTTATTTTTTTTGGATTTTTGAAAGAACTAAATCGACACACACCTAAATAGACACACCTAAACAGACACACCTAAACAGACTACTAGATGCGACAATGACTCTATTAAACATGTAACTAGATGCGAAAGACACAAAATAAGATGAACATACACAAAAATCACACAAACAAATGATAAACTGATGTGACAACATAAACAGGAGATGAACAGACTCGAAACTCAAAGGAAAAATAAGAACATATGCGAAATAACAAGAAAAGAGATTACCCAGAGTTGTAGAGCGAAGCTCTGATACCACTTAATATGAACTCCCTAGAAATCGACACTCTAAGACTGGGCAGGAACTAGATAAGCCTTGCAAGCACAAGCGCTTCAAGGGATGGGAGGTGATGCAACTGTTTTATGGAGTATGCACACTCAGAATTTTGCATCTTGGCTAAAAAGGCAGGCAAGTATCATGTTCTTTTCTGAACTACAATTGTCTTTCGTATTAATATTAGTCTGATAAAGTATTTGTATTTGTTAGATACCAATTGATTCAGAAGGACATGAAGAGACATTGAAATGGTTGGCATATGGTCCACGCAATTGTGCAAGGTCATACACCGGTTATATAGTCAATGGGCAGCGATTTCAGACGAGATCAGTACATAGGCAGAGTCAGAATAGTGGGGTTTTCTATGAGGCAACTGCAATGTGTAGATCGAGCGCAAAAGACACTTCACAAGTGGCTGACTTGGTTTCATACTATGGGAGAGTAGTGGACATTGTATTGCTAGATTATAATGTCTTTTATGTTCCTCTATTCCGGTGTCAATGGGCAGTAAAAGGTAACGGAGTTAAGATAGAGGATGGCTTCACACTAGTTAACTTGAACCAAAGTCAGGTTTTCTTTATGAGAGATCCGTTCATATTAGCTTCTCAGGCCAAGCAGGTATTTTATTCAAGAGAAGATGAATCTTCAAGTTGGTATGTAGTTCTAAGAGGCCCTTCTAGAAGATACGGTGCGGAAGAAGTTGACAATGGCAACTCAGAAATTGGTCCACTGCCAACAAATGTTGACATTGAAGTTGACATGGACGAAGCTCAAAATGCCCGAACAGATTGTAAAGGAATATATGTGTCAAATGTAGATTACTGACCATTTTTATTTTTTCTTGTGTTTTACTAAGTAAGAATGTGTGTCTGTGTGTTCTCTGGTTGATCATTTTACTAAATAAGAATGTTTGTTTGTGTGTTATCTGATTGATCATACTAATACTTACTGTTATTTGTTTCAGGGTGATTAATATGGGACGAGCAAAGAAGGGAACAAGGAAAAGGAAGAATGTTGAAGAGCTGCGTGAGGATGGAAGACAGCCAGAAAGCGAACTTAATAGAGAAGAACAGGATGAAGAAGTAAGCCAGAATGGAGAAGCACTGGATGGTAAAGAAACACAGAATGGAGAAGAAGTGGATGTTCCTGAAAGACAGAATGAGGATCGTCCTCAAGGTGAACTTGAGTTGTCTGAAGGACACGAAGCAGAACAACCTAAGCGTAAGAAACAGCGAGGACCGACGAGGATGAAGAACATAGCCAAAGATCCAAATGCCCGAGAATGGGTTGAATTTACATATGTGGGAGAACTTGTTGGCCCGAGATCAGTCAAACTGTCGTCTTACTTAGGTCCACTGGTGCGTGAACACGTACCTGTCACTAATGATAATTGGCGCAAAATCAGTGAGGAAGTTAAGACTGTACTATGGAAATCTGTCCAGGTGAACTTATCCATTAGTTATACTAATTTGAACATTCTTTATACACTTTTAAATTTTATATTAATATTGTTTCTTGGTAAGTGAATGCAGGCACGGTTTGAGCTTGATGAAGAGTACCAGAAGAATGCTGTCCTTAAGCAGATGGGATGTTTATGGAGGTCATCAAAGTCAAGACTAGTAACCCAGCTTAGAAATGCTACTACTAACCAACAGAGAATGAATCTACGACCGAAGAATGTTGAACCAATAGAATGGCGCAGATTTGTCAAAATCAAAACAAGCTCAACATTTAAGGTATAATTTGGATTTTGAGTGATTATTTATGGTTTGATATTGGTATTTTAATGATTCTTCTGTTAGGTTGTGAGTGATCAATACAAGGAAAGGAGGAGCAAACAGATTCCTTATACGTGTAGCCGTAAAGGAATGGTCAGATTAGCTGAAGATATGGTATAATGCATATAGTTTGTTCAGTTTAGTAAGTATTGTATAGTATAACAACTTATATGAATGATGTGTCTTTTTCTCATAGAAAAGGGAAAGTGGAGAACCATCTGAAGTGACTAGACTAAAGGTTTGGGTCAAGTCACGCACAAAAAAGGATGGTACCCCAGTCAACACAAATGCTGCTGAGAAGTTTGTAAGTATTGATTTTTGCTACAAATTAATTATTTAATTGGTTTGATTATAGATTAGTGATTAGTTATGGTTTTCATTGGTTTGCAGAGAAAGGCGGCTGAGTTGGTTGATACTGATGATACCACTGATGATACATCAGCTTCGACAAACCCAAAGGTGGATCTTCTTTCCAAACTGTTAGGACCTGATAATCCGGGTCGGCTGAGGGCAATGGGTAGAAGCATGAATATGACCAAGTTAGCGTGCTTTCAAGTTAAGAGAAAGATTATGGATGATATGCAAGATAATCAGAGACAAATGCAACAAAACATAAATCAGTTGCAAGATGAACTAGCCAAACTTAAGCAACAGGTGAAACTGAAACAAAAACTTGACACATATTTCATTTGTCTTCATATTTTTATATTCGTGTTGACTTTCTTTTCTATGTTTCAGACTCAAGCACCTGATATCGCTGAAAACTCAGCTGCTGCAAGAGTAAGTACCTTATATTAAAACACTTGTCTGTTATTCATATCTTAAGGCCATGGTCTGACATATTTCCTAAACTTACATTTGTAGAGTGTTAACAATAGATCACAACCTAAGTGTATTTTGGTTGACTGGTATGGTACTGATGATAATGTTGCCGAGGGACGCATTCTTTCTGCGAATCCAGAAGACTTTGTTAATAACATACCTTTGGGCCCTCTTGCTGTTAAAGTATTGGTAGAAACTCCCATCAGATTAGATGCCTTTCTTTGGAGACCTGCACCTGATATGTTTACTGTGGAGCAAGCTGTTGGTGAACTAATTGCTTGGCCTGTCAATAAGTGTGTTATTTTAGAAGAGAGGCCACAAACTGAAGACATTTCACTTAGGGTAAAGTTTCCTTCACATACCATTTCCAAAAGTTTAATGGTTTGCATTTTGGTTTTGCATATTTAACATAATCACATATCTGTTATGCGGGTATATGACAGAGCCCAAGGACAGATTCTGCAAACAAATGCAAACTACTTGCCTGGTCTGTGAACTCTGAAGTTGTTGCTGAAGGCCGGTGGCAATCACAGGAACCGAAAGCTTTAGTGAATGGTCTACCTCTAGGACCAAATGTAGTGAAAGTGTTTGTGCATGAGGTCTTTGCGCCTCAAACATTCCTGTGGAGGCCGACGACAGAAATGACATACCTTGTGGACTCTTTGAAGTCTTTTGTAGCATGGCCTGCTGACAGAGTAGTCTTTGATAAGCCCGGAGATGCAACAAGTTCCAGGTCTCCTCTGCAGGATCCTACAGCATCTGATCAACCACACAGTTCAAAATCTCCAGCAGTACGTACAAACTCATCAACAACAGGTTCCAAGAGTCCTCAACAAAATTCTCCAGATTCAAACACGAAGTCTTCTCAGAAGAAATCTACAGCAACAAGCAGTAAGTCTCCTCTGGAGAGTTCTCCAGAAAAGGGTCCTAAATCGAATGCAAAGAAAGCTCAACCACTTGCATTATCTCCTCTTAGGAGATCTCAGGTAATTCGTCAAGGAAATTGTATGAAGTTGTTAGCTAGTTGTTTATTTTTCTTCTAATTATAACTTGATGGTTTGTTTTTTAAACTTTGCAGCGTAACAATCAAGATGAGGTTATAAAGGAAAATAGGAAGTGCAAGTTGATGTTTATTAGCGGAAAGAGGCAGGTTGTAGCTGAAGGATGCTGGTCTTCAGACAACCTAGACCAGACTGTGCATTTTGTTCCCTTAGGACCTTATGCAGTTAGAGTTTGGGTGGATATCGTGAAGGTGAATAGCGCAGCGGTGTGGAGGCCATCTTCTGAAATCGAGTGTATGCAAGATGCAATTGGTACTTCCATTGCGTGGCCGAAGAACAAGGTGATCTTATGTTAGACTTATAGGGTTGCTTAAGTAGTTCTCCTACAACCTGGAATGAGACTATATGTGTTTTGTTTTGGCTGTTTTGTTGGCTTTGGACTCAGTACTATGTATTATGGCTACCATGGTTTGTATGAGACTTGTGTTGAAATGTATTAAATATTTTCATTAATCAGGTTTTGGAAAACAGGTTCTAATAGCCGAATAGGATTCAGGTCAAAATAAGTGCCATTAACAATTTATATAGCATTTGTAAGACTGCTACCAAAACCGTGACAGCTTATATACTTAGCTACAACATTGTCAAGAACAGCGTATGAAAAGAGTTATGTGAAAATACATCTTAGCATTTTAAATAAGCTATAACACAAATTATAATAGCATCTACGAAAATGCTATTAAAACAAGATTCTACCATAGCAATTAAAACTTATCGCTATCGTATATAACACATACCATAGCAACCATAAACAACACTATATTATCAGACCACCCTAAGATAGCTCATCATGTCCTAGCGTTTATGGAAACGCTATCTATTACCTATTATGGCGCTTATAATGTGCTAACAATGTACATATTTCTTGTAGTGCGATAGGTCACACAAAGGAGGCAGAAGATCCTTTGATTCACCAATCGATCTGCTTTGGATATGACACACCAAAGAAGAATCGACACACTTGCGGATATAACACACCAGCAAGCAAAGGAAAAGAGAATCACTCTCTAAGCCAAGAAGAAGAAAACGTTTTTGATAAAATGAGAGATGAAACTCGACAAGGAGGCTGCTAGGGTTTTTAAAAGGAAAAAACAAAAGCAAATAACTCAACTAACAACTACTAACATTAAAAATGTCTAAGTCTTGAAATTCAAATGATCTTTGCCCTCCTTTGGTCGAAAATGCAAAGCTGGGCTTGGGCTTCAATTTGGCGAGTGGGCTGAGAGATAGTGGTGATCCAATCTTGGCTCATTAAAAACCTTTCCTTGCAAAACCCATTGGGACAAAAATAAGGATAGGGGAAAAAGAGTGCAAGATTGGATCACAAGTCCACTTAGTCATCTTGAGCTTGGATCACAACCAATGTAGATGCAACTTCCTTTTCTTCTTGGCCCAAGTAGTTTGGTTGCTCCTGGATTTGGTTAAGTATGCCGGCAACAGCTTCCTTAAGCTTAAGCTTCTTAGTCCTTGCTCGTGTCATGGGACCAGTTGGAATGATCAAAGACTCCTCGATTACAAGCTTCTTGTTCAGGTTCATGCTCCTCGGCTACTAGCTCATTATTTGGTTCAAGCTCTATGTCTTCAATGCTATTCATGATCACATCAGTCTGGAGTATCAAAAGTGTCTTGCGGAAGATGAACAAAAGATGAACAAAAAGTGTCAATGCTATTCATGATCACATCAGTCTGGAGTATCATTTTAATGATTGTTGCTTGCTCCTCTTCTTGCTTGTCATGGAATGTTACAGCCTTTTAATAGGATGTGATTGACGATAGTTGTTCTAGGAATAATGGACTGGAATTGGAGAGTGTTCTCGAGCCTTCCTTGTTTTCTGCATCAAATGCTTCGTCCTTTTATTAATTGGATGAGATTTTTACAGTCAGGGCACTTTCGGAAGAAGTTGGCAGGCTAAGAGAGCTGATCCAAGAGGGAGATCCTCACAATTACAAAGATCAAAGTGGAAGAAAACAAGAGAGAAAGACTCCTGAACCTGCTCAAGTTACAACGAGAAGTATGAGAAAACGTAGCAGACAGTCAGAAGATATGGTAGAAACAGACATGGTATCATCTCGCAGTAGCATACGTCATAAATCTACGGTAAAACAAATCGCCTATCATCCTTTCAGTTCTAAGCTGGATGTTGCGCATCTTTACTTCACACACACCCAGCGAGTCATCAAACTTTCTTTCCTAATACTGTTTGTTGCTTTTGTTTCAAGGAAACTCTCTTGGTTTCTCAACCACAATGCTCCAAACTAACTGACGATGGATCAAGTAATTCTGCTAGTCGTACATTTCAAGCTCCTGCCGAACACTTGCTAGGAATGAATTTATCAATTAATAATGAAGGCAAACGAGTCTGTATTATAGCCTTACATCCATCAAACGGTAATTTCTTTTTGCATAAAGTTATGTCACTGTATGTTTCTCCGGGTTGTTTTTAAGTAAAAAAAATGCATTTTCCTGTCATTTACTTTAATTTGAAAGATGGACCATCCAACAATTTTTAGATCATCAGCCACCAGAAAAGCACCGATTTTGAATCTTTCTCTCTGACTTTTGAAAGATGGACCATCCAACTTTATAACGTCTCTCATCCATTTCGGCGCCACTCTTTCGTATGTCCCCAACGATACAACCTTGTAGAGCAGCTCAGATTTTTCACCAGTTGAGTTATTTACCACAGTTAAGAGCTATTCTTCACCAGTTGAGTTATTTACCACAGCCGAAATGGATGAGAGACGTTATAAAGTTCAGCACAAGTATGTGACCTGTCTTCTTCCAACGA
Organism: Eutrema heterophyllum; assembly: GCA_002933915.1. Lineage (NCBI taxonomy): Eukaryota > Viridiplantae > Streptophyta > Magnoliopsida > Brassicales > Brassicaceae > Eutrema > Eutrema heterophyllum. Next base: position 81,194 of record PKMM01025086.1, read on the forward strand.
GTCTCTCGAGTCGTTAAGCTCCAAAGTTGATCGGTATGTACGTCTCCCTCCCTTATCTTGGGTCGTCATCTTTGATTGCTTCTTAGTTTGATGTTTCTCAATAGGTTAAAAAGTTAGCGAGGTTATCATGTATCTATAGAAATGTGTCTCTCTTTAACTCTGGCATTGGTTTTAAAGATCTTCTTGTGTCCTTTTGACGAATCCAATTGTAAAAAGATCTTGATTTGTCCTTCGCCCTCCCATACTCTTTGATCTATTGTGCATTTTGTGTGATTCAACGCTTGAATAGCCAGTATATATAGGCATCATCACAAACATAGTGTGCTAGGGTTCTTGGAGCTTTCAATGGGTTTGAGTTCGTCAGCAGTCGTGATCGATGAGACTTGAGAATTATGACAAACTATTAGATCTCTCTTTTGTGGTTTTCTTTGGTTTGTTTAAGTTTATTAAGATTTTATAAGAAAAAAATGATATTCCTAAGGAAAAAATATTATCAAAAGGAACATATGTATCTGTTTTGGTCTTTTGCGATGTAAATGGTTTATGACGGATCATCAATCTTACAAAACATGATAACATCAATTAGTTAAAACTTTTTATCAATATAAAATTCCAAATCACATTCTTTCTAACAACAATCCACATAATACATTTAACTTTTTCTAATGATACGTTTAGAAATGAATTGTTCCTGGTTTTCTTTTCTTATCCCAAGAAAAGTTATTTGTTAAGTTTCCTCTTATATGTATTTTTGTAAAAAAAATTGATCGATCATTAATGAAAGCAACTAGCCATTACATAAGTAGGTGAATTTCATATCAAATGCACCAAAGAGCCGCTTTCTTCTAAATTCTAAAGTTTGAAGAAAAAAAAAGAAATTTTAAGGTTAATTATTGCTTTCAAAGAAATTTTAAGGTTAATTATTGCTTTCGCAGCGACGTCGTTCCTTCTCTCGTTCACGTTTTATAACCCAGACGACGGAGTCAAACAGTTTTGATAGATAGAAGAAAACACATCGGTGAGAGGAGAATTGTCGCTGAAGATGAACGCCGATGAAGATATTGATTTTAGTTACCCAATTTTCTAAACTATTTTGTTATCCAAATTTTCTTTCCTGTATTTGATTGAGAATTTTTTGGATAACTTTTTTCAATATCCCAATTATCAGTTTCCGATATCTGTTATTTTCGGTTTCGATACCCGAATTAAACACCCGTAGACAAAACTGTATATAACTAGATTGTGTTAATAAACTCAAAAATTGTGAGAAATCAAGACAGTATTCTGGGGTGGTTAATCAAGCCATTTCCCATGCAAGTGAATAATGGGCCCATTAAATCTATTTGAGAGATGACACAAAACCAAGTAACATACATATTGCTTTTTGGATTGTGTTTCTGCATCACGAAAATCACATATTGCTTTTATGGATGCGTCACATAGAGATTCTTATATAAAAGAACAAAGAAACTCATATAGATAGGTTTGCATAAGAAATGATAGTTGGGCTTCTGTGGACACATTTACACACACAAACACATTCGTAAAGACAACTAAAAGGAATGATAGATCTCATGGTTGATCTGATCTCTATTTACACCGATCTGTCATGCATTTGATATTATGCCAGTCTTGATCGCCATATTGATCACCATCTCCATAACAATAATAAATAAAATCTTACTATAGAAAACCAAAGTAACACCATACTATATCTAGTTTCTTAAGCTAAGTATTTTTTTTCTTAAGCTAAGTATTGTTATCTACATTTTTATCAAACCCTATACTTAGTCTTTCTCTGTCTTACACACATCCATCACAATGAAACGACCCATGGACCAAGGCTATATACACACAAGAAACTTAGGCATTAAGCGGACAATATATATGTTCTCTATTAAGATCTAATCCATGATCACTACAAGAGAACATGCGTTTTCCGATGGCAGTTCCGGTCGGAAATCCATCGGAAAAGGGTCTTTTTCCGACGAGAATAAATATGTCGATTACAGCTCGTCGGAAATTGATTTTGGTCGGAATTTGGTCGGAAAATTCGGACGGGATATTACCAACGGCCCGCATTTCCGACGAGTTTCCGAAGAGTTTCCGACGGATGTTTGATCGGAACTACACGTTGGAACGTTTTCGGAAAGCCGTCGGAAATCTTTCCGACAGAATTTCGGACTATTTCAAACTATTTCGACGGAAATCAATAATTTTTTTTTTGATTAATTAAATCAAAAATTTTAATTATATTAATTAATAACCTAATTAATTAGATTAATATAACCTAATTAATTAATTAAAATTATTTGTAAAAATAAAAATTTCTTAATAAAAATCATTAAACATAAGAAAATGAACTAAACATAAAATTTGTTAAAAAAAAAATTGAATATTTAATTGAGAAAGAGATGGGGAAGACGTACTTCATGATCTTCTTCATGTGGGTGAATTCTTGACGGACTGAGTTGTGTGCGGACTTCAACTCCTCGACCTTCGCATCACGATCTTTCACCGTTTGGCTGAGCCTCTCGATTTCTTCCTTGTACTCCGCTACGAGGCGTACCCCGAGGTCGATCCGCTACGAGGCGTGCCCCGAGAACGATTGCGTCACTGGGAGCCCAAACGGAGAGAGTCATCGTTATTCCTGCGAAAAAAACATAAAAACGTTAGTACATTGAATTGTAAAATTCCAAAATTTTTTAAAAAAATCTGAAAATTTCTAAAACATCCGAAATTCAAAAATTTCCAAAAATTCACAAAATTCATAAAATATTCTAAAATTTCAAAAAAAAAAATCATAAGATGTTCTAAAATTCCAAAAAATTCCAAAAATTTCAAAATTTTCAAATGTTCCAAAAAATTCAAATCTTTCATAAAAATTCTAAAAATTTCATAATTTTCAAAAAAATAGCTAAAATAAAAAAAAAACGTTTTTAATATGTTTTTATTGTATAAATTTCTAAAAACGTTTTATAAAATAACCTATAAACGTTTTTATAAAAATCAAAAATTTATAAAAAGGTTTTTAATGAGTACAAAATTCTGAAAATTTTGATTCTAATTTTCTAAATACTAAAAAAAACGTTTTCTAAATCTAAAAATTCCAATCAAACAATTCTAATCTCATAAACTCTAACAAATTTCATTCCACCAAACAAATACACAACAAATCTCATTCCAATCTAAAAAATTAACCACCTAAATCTAATAAACATTAAAAACTATCAAAACTAACAAGATTTACAAAAAAAAAAAAATTAAACACTTACAAATGATCCATGATTGATGATAAAGAATGAAGATTTAGAGAGATTGGGAGTGATAGCAACCAAAATCGTTCGATTTTAGAGAGAGAAGAGGAAGAAAAACGGTAAGAGAGAGAAAGAGAAAGAGAGAAATGAAGGAGAAGACGAATCGCGGATAATAAATCTACGGATTTCCGACGGCTATATCCATCGGATTATTAAAAAAAATAGTTTAGGCGGTCAATCTTCCCACAGTCTCGAAAAAACCAAAATCCGTCGAAAATCCGTCGGAATCTTCCGACGGATATGGGAATATACGGTATATTCCATGCATGTGTTTCTATTGGGCAGCCAACCGACACGTGTCGAAGATTTCTGAGGAGATAGTTCCGACGGCTCAAATCAGTCGGAAATCCGTCTGGAATGGATGTTTCTGACGAAATACCGACGGATTTGGCCGTCCGGAATGGATGTTTTCTTGTAGTGAGATGTTAGCCGTTTTCGAGCTTGCTTGTCAATGTGTTGGATTAAATGTGTTGGATGATTATGAGATTCTCCATGTCTTCTTCCGTTTCTTTCTCGCCAATTGATAAATTGTCGATTGAAAAACATATCGGAAGAGGAGTAACTTCATCTTGTTTGGTCCCGAATCTGGGAGAGTAATTATTTCCTCCCATTGTGTTGTATACCTTCCTCTGATGAGTTCTCGAGTCAAGCCTACCCATACTTCGCCGAGTAAGTGCAATCGAAGAAGAGATGATTTCGACTCTTTAAGCCTTGGCAGAATATACACGATCCATTAGCTCTAATATTCCATGTGATTTGTCTATCTCCCGTTGACAATCTATTGTGCATAGCCAGCCATGATACAAATGAGTATTTGGGCGTTGCGTATTGATATAAGATTGACACGTGATGATCAAGAGTTTACGACTTGAAATGGAAGATGAGACGTTGGTGAAGATGGAGATGGAGTTGTTGTTGATTGAATCACACAAATCAACACATGAAATGACAACTTGAATCGCACAAGTTATTATTCCACACGAACAAGAGAGTCAAGGAATCACACACAATACTCTAATGATCAAAACACTTGTATTTTAAGATGAAATCCACAAACTAAAATAGACAAGCAAAAACAAAGCCTAAACTTTAGAGAGAAAACTCTTTCTTACTATTTTCCAAAAATTTGTATATATATTTACAAAAGAACAATTAAGCTTTGTATAGCTCTTACAAGGTGATCTTTACAATAAATTATATTAAAAAAAAATTATTTACATTTAAAAAAAGGAGGAAAATTAGCTAAAACAAATAATAGTCTTCTTGCCACCAATTTAGCCTGACATTGAATATGAATCCTTTTATTTTTTTGTGAAGTTATGAGGATGAATTCTCATAATAAACTCATATTGAAGACCTTGATTCACTCTTTTTGATATTGCATCACGTATTGAAACCATATGCCCTTATACCACTCCCGAATCGGTTGAACTATGCGCAGTTGTTCCCATGTCATCTTTGAACTGAACTTAGTCTCGAATTTATCCCCTTCCCATCGCCAGAGGACCACGTCTTGTTCTTGTGAGCTGAATTGTCGGAGGGTTTGAATAGCCTCTTATTTGGTTCAGAATCTCTACTCGATGGTGACGTCGTCGTCGATGAGATTGTAGCACCTGCTCCACTGTTGAGTGAATGTCAATACCCAAATCTATGCACCCTCGCAAACCCGTATGCTTAAAAAATGGGCCCATCGGTGTCCAGTTGTCATACCAGAAAGAAGTTGTAGATCCTTTGTGAACGTGGCTGCAGTATCTCAGAGTTTTAGCATCTTTTTCCACATCCAAGAGCCTAAAGACGATGTTTCTTTAACCGACCAGAGAGAACCTTTACAGATTAAGAACTTATGAACCCAATCAACCCATAGCGACGAGCTAGAAGAGAGGACTCGCCAAAGCATTTTTAGACAGCTTACTTTGTTTACCACCACAAGTGATCTTAAACCCAGGCCTCCTTCTTCTTTGGGTTTACAAACATCGTGCCAAGCTATCTTCACCTTCTTTGAATTTAACTCCAGACCTGACCATAAAAAAGCTGCGCAAATTTTGTCAATCTCGTCGATACACGCTTTTGGGAGCTTGAAAGCAGACATCCAAAAATTCGTGAGACTTTGAATAACCGAGGCAATTAGTTGAAGTCGTCCTGTGAAGGATAAGAATCTCGCTGTCCAACAACTAATCCAAGATCGTATCTTCTCCAACAACGGCGTATAGTCATGAGTCGTCATCCTCTTTGTCAGCAACGGAAGGCCTAGGTATCGTACGGGAAGAGATCCTGTCTCAAAAGGGAAATGGTCCAGGATTGCTTCCCGACTCTTTGCCGTAACTCTCGCTATAAATAGTGTGGATTTTTCCAAGCTTATGTTCAGCCCAGAGATTTCTGCGAGTTTCTGAAAAACCTCAAGAATACCTTCTATCGAATTTCTGAAAAACCTCAAGAATCCCATCTGAAAATATCATTAGGTCATCAGCGAAAAAAGATGGGTGAGCTTCAGGTTTTGACAATACGGATGATACCCAAATTGTCTTTCCACTGCTGCCTTGTCCATTCATGCAGATGACAAAGAGATAAGGCGATAAGGCACATCCTTGCCTAAGCCCTCGAGTGCTTTGAAAAAAACCTGAAAGTTCCCCATTTACTTGAACTGAAAAGGATGCCGTCGTTACACATAGTCGAATCCAATGGATTTACTTTTCCGGGAAATTAAGAGCATGAAAGGTCGACAGAAGAAAGGACCATTGGACCGAGTCAAATGCCTTCGTAATATCTATTTTTATCACACAACGAGCCGATACCGTATCCTTGTGATAGTTTTTTACCAACTCTGACGCTAGAAGAACGCTTTCCATCAGCAGACGATCTTTCACAAATGCAGATTGGTTAGGAGCGATAAATTTTGGCAGAACTTTTTTCAACCTGTTTGCAAGTATCTTCGAGATAACCTTGTAGATCACATTGCAACAAGAGATGGGTCTGTAATCTTTCATTAGCTTTGCCTCTTCTTTCTTTGGAATCAGAGCTAGAACAGTTGAGTTTATCCCCTTCGGTAAGAATCCTTTTTCGAAAAAGATAGAATTGCAGCCACAAAATCTTTCTCCACAATTATCCAAGTTGCTTTAAAGAATTCGCAAGTATATCCATCTGGTCCCGGAGATTTATTGCTCGCCATTGCAAATAAAATATTTTTCACTTCTTCCTCCGTCACCATTTTACTAAGCATATATCCATCTGCCTCGTCACATTGGAAATCAAGTAGTCTTGTAAATTTACCTCAACGAGGTTGTCTGGCATGTGCGAAAGGAAGTGCCGAAAGAAATCCACAGCTTCCTTTTTAATTTCGTCTGATATAAAACAAGAAAGAAGAAGAAAACTTACATTTTTTTCCACAAATCAGGATTTGAGGAGGAAATCGGAGAGCTCAAGAGGCAAAACTTTAGAGAGAGAAAGTGAAAGGGGAAATGAAGAGAAAAAAAATCAGTGCCATTGAAATATATAACAATTTTCGACAGGTCATACCAGGTGTAATTAAATGAGTTAAATGAACCGCCCAAACTTTTCACTTAGCAATCAATATTTTCATTTTGGCGATTTTTTTTTATTCGTTGGAAATCCTTCGGAAGATGTCGGTCATAAATTTTCGAGGAATTTCCCACGGTTCAGGGGTTATGGGTTAAGAAATTATCCGGATTGAGGTTAGTAGACATTATTTTCTAATAACAAGAAGAAATAAAGAACAAATTATTTTATTTTTTTATAGGAATAGACTCAACAATGGGATTAACTCATCATAAGAAACACTATAACTTATGCTAACACTTATGTGTTTGAAGTATGTTTTATACCAAAAGCTTGAGTTGAGAGATCTTTCAAAATTTTGAGATGTAATTGTTTGAAAATATAACATAAAACTTTCTCAATGTTGAATATCTTCAAAAAAAAAAAATTGATGTGCTTATACCCTAAACTCTCGGAAATTTCCGAGGGATACCTTAATCCGTCGGATATTCCGCAGAAATTTTCGAGAGATTTTTGACGGTTCTAAAAAATGTGTTGCATTATGAATGTAACACGTTTCCAACGGTTCAGATAAAACCACCAAATTTGAAGATTTAATCAGTTAGCTCTTAAAAAATAATAATTTATATTTTAAAATAATCCTTAAAATCATAAAAATTATGCTTTATGATTTTGGTTAATTTTTTAAACGAAAAGAAAATTATCCTTAAAATATATAAAAAAAATATGAAAAATAAGAGTTTCACACTTAAGATACATAGAAAGCATAACATTAGTTACTCAGAATCCGATGAATACACTGAATGGGCTGAATCAGAATATTCGTCAAATTTGTCAATTTCTTCCTTTAAATCCTCAAATACCTCGTAATCTTCTTCCTTGGTGAAGTGAACCACAAGGTCAACTTCAAAAGAATGATCAATCAGACCTAAGTAACCAATTGCGTTTTGATAAAGGATCGTGCTCGGAAACTCCATATACCCTTCCTCTTGGGTTTATCAACGTCACTATGATTCAAATGTCTTGCTTGTTTATAACTCGAGGGTATCGAAGGTAGCATACTTTGTCGGCTTATGAAGAAAGGATGAATGGATTGTATTTCTAAAGTATATTTCGAGAATGTACTGATGTAACACTGATTTCGTCATGACGTAGACCAAGAACTTGATCATACCAAACATACTAGAACGCAATGCACCTCAACTGAATCATTCCCGGGTAATGGGCTCTCAATATTTTGCGTAATACATTTATATAGAATAACATAAGTTAGTGTAAATGTACCTGCAATTTTTCATTGGACGTTTCTTCGTAGAAAACTGTTAAAGGCAAATGGAAGAAGGCACTCCATAACAACATGACAATCATAACTCTTCATCCTAGAAACTTTCCTTTTTCACTATCAATACAATTACAAAAATTGAATGCGTATCCGTCCGAGAACTTAACACTATCCATAATCCACTCAAAGAATTCTTGCCTTGAAGACAAATATGTGTGCTCCACCAACACTCAAATTATTTTTTTTATCTAATAAGCTCTGAAATTTTAGTTTTAATTAACACTCAAAAATTGCTTTTGTACTGAGACAAAAGCTGTAGAAATATGTATTTTGTCTCTTTTTTTTGGTAATTTGTTTTAATTTGTGTTATGCAACCGTAAAGACTTTCTTTTCGAAAAGTCTACTTAGGACCGAAATAAAAATCAAAAGAAAATGGTCTTACGGGATAGTCCAAAGGTTGAGGAAGAGAGTAGATAAGAGAAGTCAGTCACACCTTCGATGTTCACAATCTTGGTTCTGATTTACACAATCTAGAAGGAAAATTCTGGTTAATACTGATTTTAGTCATTTATATATGCCAAGTACATTGATTATTCCAAATTTATTACGTGTTTTCCAACTCGGTGTGATCCGCACATACTATAGTATTTTTTTTGTCATCTCGAACTTAGGTTTCCTTTGATTCATCGCTATGTTTCGTTGAATGGTATGAAGTAGTTTTGTTCACAGGCTATATTCTTAGGCACTCATATATTTATTGGGTCACAGGTTAGAACATATTACCAATAATAGACCGTCTAAGAAGTTTAAGGTCAAAATGTTCCAGCGGACTGCCTCTTGCATTAGCCAGGCTACTGAAAAATGTAACTTTAGTACAGGCCTGTTATATTTTCTTACGATGTCGCCGTGACTCCTTATGGCGACCAAAAAAATAACATGAATGGAGACAAAAAAAAAACAGAACGGTGGTGGAAATAAAAAAGGCGTCGGCACGACTACTTTCACACCGGTGTGGCTGGTGTTGCCGCAAAAACCAGGGACTACTACACTCACCTTTTTTGTCTTGTCGCCGATGAATAAAGTTGTGGCTGGCGTCTCCAAAAGTATCGTGAAATACAGTGTCGCTAGCGACAATTTAAAGAACATGACTTACATTAGCAAAGTGCGGTCAACAAGTTGAGGTTAAAATGTTCCTTCGTTGAAATCCTTCTAATATTCCACTAAGAAAAATTGTTGTTACATTAATAGAGCAAGAATGTATGAGTTTTTTTAGAGGTGCACCATTAATTATCAGCGTTATTTAATATGTTCATGTTACATGAATACAGCAAGAATGCATGAGTTTTCTTATAAGTGATCATCGTTATCAGCTTTATTTAAAGTGTTACTGCTTAAAGAAAACTATTTTGCTTATATATGTGGTCCGATCGACGAGCCTGGATGCGTTTTCAAGAATTAAGAGTGCGTTTTCATATTTTTCATGAACCAGTTGTTGGAATTCAGACCGTGATGACTAACCAGGGCCGGCCCTGGGCTAAAGCTCAGCAAGCAAGGGCTTTAGGCGCAAAAATGTGTATATAATTTTAGGGCAGCAAAAACTTACATAAGTTTGTTCATGGTCCAATGGTTTTTTTTTTTTTTGAACTTCATCAACCCAAGTTCGAAATTTTCATATGTATATCATGTATTTTTTTTTTTTTTGGTTTGTTTAGATATGTTTTATGTCATTGTTTCCCTTTATTCTAAGAAAAAAATAAATGATTTTGATTTATCCCAAATTCCTTGATTAGATTAATTAATTTAAAATTAAAAAACAAAAACCTAATTTTTTGCCCTTTGTCGACAACGGTCGATTCATCTCCCTCTTCCAAAATCGCCACCATCTTCGTCGGAGCACCATCGATCTCCACCGGATTCTCCTACTGTCTTACAACGCCAGTCACCGTTGGTAAAATCCTAGCCTTTATCTTCGATTTCTCTGTCAACGACGGTCGGGGGTCGACGATTCATCTCCTTCTTCCAAAGATCACCACCCATCTTCCCCAAGACACCATCAATCTCCGCCGTCGCTGGTTTATCTTCATTCACCATGTATGTCTTTTCTTCTCTTTTTGCCATCGACAACATCTCACTACTTCAATTTTTCTATGTGTTACTATGTTCTTTTTGTTTTCTCATTTTGTAAAATCAAATTATTCTAATTTGTTTATTAGTTTGTAGAAAAATGTTGCCGGGAAGAAGATTTAGAAACCAACCAGGTGGAGCTGAAAATAGGAAGAAAAAGAAAAGACAAGACGAATTGGAGAAATCTCAAACCAATGATATTTTCAGGTATGTAACGAGAACTAAAACTTCTGAAATTGATGAGACTGCTAGTGCTAGAGATGAGATAAACAAGGAAGATGAAGAGCTTGTTAATATTGAAGAAGATGCGGATAATAAGGGTATTGAAGAACTTGCCGGAGATGATGCAAATTGTATGAATGAGAACATGGACCAATCTGAGAATGAAAATAGGGAAACCATGAGAAAGTTGATGATATTAAGGGTTTTTATGAGGATGTGGATATGGATGATCCTAGAAGTTGGGGGAAAATTGATTAGAAACTGAGAGATTTTTTGGTTGAGAGAGGTCCACCCACAAGACCTGAAACGACCGCTCTTTTTTTTTTTTTTTTTTTTTTTTTTAAAATTAAACTTCCAGAAATAAATAAACAACGCAAGGGTTAATTAAACAACACAAGAACACGTTCTACAGCTTACACAAGCTAACAGTTCTATAACAGCAAAAGCAACAACAACAATAATAAAAAACCCCGGGTCCTAATCATCCTCTCTTCACTGCCTCGATTCCACGATCACGCCTTATCTTTACCTGCATCGACAAAAGTGATGCATCAACATTTGGCTAACCAAACGCTGAGTGAGATTGATCCTCCCAACAACAGGCTACCAACAAGCCCAACAATCAACAATCATCAATTTTCAAAACTAAGAATTAATTAACACCAATTAAAACTTCCAGCACAAAAATAGCAACTGGTATCGATCGATACACCCCTGATATCGATCGATACTCAAACAACACACGACTAAAGACAAGGGAGCGGTATTGATCGATACTGAAACAACACCTGGTATCGATCGATACTAAAACAACTTGAGACTACCGACAAGGGACTGGTATCGATCGATACTCACATGGTATCGAACGATACTCCCCTGCGGTTCACAACCTACGCGAAATCTAAACCCATAAATCGCCAATACCATTACCCAACCCATCAATCAAGCTTAACAACGCACCACACAAGCTTAATTGCTAACCTTTGGTCACAACTCACCTTAGATAGGATGGATCGAGCTCTAGAATGACTTCCCCGAGCTCAAGATCGACCTCCCTTTCACGTCAAAACCAAGGTCTTCCAACCTCTTCTTCAAGCTTCTCCCCAAGCTCAAACTCCCTTGATCCCGCAAGATCCAAGCTCAACAAGCTCTCTTCTTCCCTTCCTCTCTCTCTCTCTCTCACGCCCAACTCTCGTTTTTCCCCAAACAAGAATGGCTGCTCCCCCCCNGGAACCCCAGGAGCCTGAGCCGGTACCCTCTCTGGTAACCGCTCCAACAACCTCGTCAAAAGATCCGCTATGCGATCATCTCGGGCCCGAGCATCACCCGCTGCTACACCCGCAGCACCCGCTGGAACACCAGCCACACTGGCGCTCACGCCAGCCCCAACGGCACTCACACCGGCCACACCCTCAGACCCAAACTGACTCGCACGCGACTCCTCGACCTGCTCCGCCGGCACACGGCCATGACCCCTACCACGGCCACGACCTCTACCACGCCCTCTAGCCATCTGCACACGTGCAGAAGCACAAGCTAAGAAAACTAAAAACAATCATCACAATAAAGATACTCACCGTGGAATCTCACAAGGCTCGAAGAGGATGATTCTAAGACCCCCACACAACACCCAATTTATTCTAGAACCACCTAGGCTCCTAGAACCGTATGGGCTCTGATACCAAACTGAAACGACCGCTCTTTTTTTTTTTTTTTTTAAATTAAACTTCCAGAAATAAATAAATAACGCAAGGGTTAATTAAACAACACAAGAACACGTTCTACAGCTTACACAAGCTAGCAGTTCTATAACAGCAAAAGCAACAACAACAATAATAAAAAACCCTGGGTCCTAATCATCCTCTCTTCACTGCCTCGATTCCACAATCACGCCTTATCTTTACCTGCATCGACAAAAGTGATGCATCAACATTTGGCTAACCAAACGCTTAGTGAGATTGATCCTCCCAACAACAGGCTACCAACAAGCACAACAATCAACAATCATCAATTTTCAATACTAATAATTAATTAACACCAATTAAAACTTCCAGCACAAAAATAGCAACTGGTATCGATCGATACACCCCTGGTATCGATCGATACTCAAACAACACACGACTAAAGACAAGGGAGCGGTATCGATCGATACTGAAACAACACCTGGTATCGATCGATACTAAAACAACTTGAGACTACCGACAAGGGACTGGTATCGATCGATACTCACATGGTATCGATCGATACTCCCCTGCGGTTCACAACCTACGCGAAATCTAAACCCATAAATCGCCAATACCATTACCCAACCCATCAATCAAGCTTAACGATGCACACACAAGCTTAATTGCTAACCTTTGGTCACAACTCACCTTAGATAGGATGGATCGAGCTCTAGAATGACTTCCCCGAGCTCAAGATCGACCTCCCTTTCACGTCAAAACCAAGGTCTTCCAACCTCTTCTTCAAGCTTCTCCCCAAGCTCAAACTCCCTTGATCCCGCAAGATCCAAGCTCAACAAGCTCTCTTCTTCCCTTCCTCTCTCTCTCTCTCTCACGCCCAACTCTCGTTTTTCCCCAAACAAGAATGGCTGCTCCCCCCCCCCCCCCCCCCCCCCCCCCCCCNAAAAGGGGCGCCCCCCCCCCCCCCCCCCCCGCGTAAGAAGAGAATAAGAAGACCAATAAGGAAAAAAAATTCCGACGGGTGTCGATCGATACAGGCCAGTGTCGATCGATACAGGCTAGTGTCGATCGATACAGGCCAGTATCGACCGATACCACCCCCGGAACAATCCCGAATTAATTATTTTTCCCCAATAATCAATTCTTCCGGAACGCGGGCGTTACAATTCTCCCCCACTAACATAGATTCGACCTCGAATCTTCGTTACCGTTCATCTCCCAATGAACCTTCATCGTCGCAACGATTTCATAAACCTTGGCCAACCCGGCCATCTCAACACTCACACGAGGTCCAATACCAACCTCCGAGGTTTCCCACTCAGCCCTATGCTTATGACACCGCGGCATCATATGTATTTATTGCTCAACACAAGCCAACCCCATCACTCAAGACACCGCAGCATCTCCGAGTTTCGAGCATCAGCCATATCCCGCAGGATATCCACCATACCTCGCAAGGTATCAACCATACCACATCACCCAAGACACCGCAGCATCTCCGAGTTCTGGGTATCTGCCATACCACTCCACTCGGTAATATAACCTGAAAGAGTTTAGATACCCCATACCACTCAATTCTAGTGAATATATCCTACGTCTAGGATATAATCCTTATGAATCCACGGTATCACGTATCCCTCTAGGCTATAAACCTTCCGAGCCTGGGTACATCGCCAATCACACTCTCAAGACACACAGTCCTGCGAGCTATCGGTACCAGAGGAACCAGTCCTCTCAACGAGCAATAAGTCACACATCTCTAAGCATCTCGACTGAACTACCTCCCGTGATCCGTGTAAGTCCTCGCAAGGCAACACCGGCATCACCCCTATTCCGTACCCGGAATATCTGCCGTGCATAACCAATAACCAGGTCATCGCACCGCCCTTGCGCACCCTCTAGTGTCGGCTCGCTTAGAGAAACTTGTCAAGACAACCATGACTAGGCTAGCTCTAACACCCAACAACTCTCTGCAGTAGGTCGTCAATACAAACGTAATAAAACAAACAAGTACCATACGCCTGCAATCCGACACACCACACAGAACCGCTAAGTGAAATAACTCGGTCCCGTCACTTGACTCATTTATCCGAACAAGCTTAACCGAAACATGCAACGCTCACAACAGCAATAAGAACATCCATCTTATTACTCCCTTACATTAACGCTTTTTACCCCAAACGTAATGCGAAACCGTGACTCCCAAAGTCACCAATAATAAAAAATACTCATCTTATTATACATCATAATGTAACATCGTTCCACACAACGGATATACAAAATGAAACACACAAAGCATACAGCTACAACCTCTCGATGGAACTCAAGCCGCAGCTTGCTTCTGGAACCACTTCCGGAACCTCGCTTCCATCCTAGCCTCTGGCTCCCAAGTTTCCTCTTGTACCCCGTCACAGTCCCACAGAACTCGCATCATCGGAATCTTCTTCTGACGAAGCTCCTTGACCCTCCGCTCGAGAACTCTCAAAGGTCTCGCCTCAACGGTCATATTGGGCTGGAGATCTGACGGAATCTCAGCCAATACCTCGTCACCCCTATACAAACACTTCTTCAGCATCGACACATGGAAGACATTATGAAATGCTTGCATAGCCGCGGGTAACTCCAACCGATACGCTACCGGTCCAACACGCTCTACAATCCGGAACGGCCCCATATACCTCGGACTCAACTTAGTCGCAGTAATGGACCTGTTCGGACCTCTCAGTAAAGCCATCTTGAGATACACACTATCTCCCACCTCAAACATAAGCTCTTTCCGCTTCTTATCGGCATAACTCTTTTGCCGATCCTGGGCCTCTTTCATGTTCAGCTTCAAAACCCGGATCTTCTCCGTGGTTTCCTGAACAAAACTTGCACCCAAAGTTCTCCTCTCCCCCACTTGTGTCCAACACAAGGGGGTGCGACATGGCCTCCCATACAGAGCCTCGTATGGAACCATCCCAATACTCGCCTGGTAGCTATTGTTATACGCAAACTCTACCAAGCTCAAGTGATCCACCCAGTGACCACCCCAATCCAGCACGCACATTCTCAACAGATCCTCCAAAGTCTGGATGGTCCGCTCGGACTGCCCATCTGTCTGAGGATGATACACCGTGCTCAAGTGCACTTTCGTGCCCATCTCCGCCTGAAACGTCTTCCAGAACTCCGATGTGAACTTAGGATCCCGGTCCGAGACAATGCTCACCGGTACTCCATACAGTCTCACAATCTCCTGCACGTACTTCCTAGCCAAAACTACTGCCCCATCGGTCTTCTTAATGGCCAGAAAACGCGCACACTTGGTCAATCGGTCAACGACGACACAAACAGCATCCTTGGTCCAAGAAACTGGTAAACCCACCACGAAATCCATCGTGATCATATCCCACTTCCACTCTGGAATAGGTAAACTCCGCAACAAACCACTCGGGACCTGGTGCTCCGCCTTCACTAACTGGCACACGTTGCACGACCCGACCCAGTTAGCAACATCCTTCTTCATCCCGACCCAATGATAATAGCGCTTGAGATCGCGGTACATCTTAGTCGCTCCTGGATGAATCGCGAACATACTCGAATGAGCCTCACTCAGGATCTCTCGTCGCAAATCCTCATCCAAAGGTACGCATAACCTCCCACTAACAAGGATAGTGCCGTTCGCAGATACCTGATACTCAGAACCCTCCGCTCTCGAAGCGTTAACCAAACTCTCATCTTTCTCCTGAGCCAACCGAACTCTGCTCAAAAGATCCGCCTGGTTAGCCGCCTCTAAGCCCAAAGGTTATTGAGATACAACACATAAGCGCAATGTGCTAATCTCGCTCACCAAAGACTCAATCTCGAGCTCCCGAGCCAAAGCCACCCGCTTCCGACTCAATGCATCCGCAACCAGATTAGCCTTACCAGGATGGTAAGCTATCTCCAGATCATAATCGGCCACTAGCTCCATCCAGCGCCTCTGCCTCAAATTCAACTCAGGCTGAGTGAAAATGTACTTCAAGCTCTTATGATCTGTGAACACCTGCACCTTTCCGCCATAAAGATAAGATCTCCAAATCTTTAAAGCGAAAACTACTGCAGCCATCTCCAGGTCATGGATAGGGTAGTTGCCCTCATGCTTCCGCAGCTGCCGCGAAGCATAGGCAATAACCTTCCCCCGTTGCATCAGCACACAGCCAAGACCCACTCCCGACGCATCGGTGTACACCACGTAAGGCTCGCCCGACTCAGACAACGCCAATACTGGAGTACTAGTCAACATGGCCTTCAGTCCCGCGAAACTCTCCTCACACTCCGAGGACCACACGAAAGGAACATCCTTTCCCGTCAGCTTCGTCATAGACTTGGCCAGACTCGCGAAACCCTTGACGAACCGCCTATAATACCCTGCCAACCCGAGAAAACTCTGAATCTCAGTGGCATTCCTCGGCCTCGGCCAAGTACTAATGGCCTGGATCTTCTCCGGATCTACCGACACTCCCTCCGCAGAGACAATGTGACCCAGAAAACCGATCTCCCGCTGCCAGAAGCTACACTTGCTCAACTTAGCAAATAACTTATATTCCCGCAGCTTCGAAAGAACCACACGCAGATGCACCTCATGCTCCTCCCGGCTCCTCGAATACACCAAGATATCATCGATAAAGATGATCACGAACTCATCTAGATACTCCTGGAAAACGCTGTTCATCAATCTCATAAATGCAGCCGGTGCATTTGTCAACCCAAATGGCATCACCACAAACTCGTAGTGGCCATAACAAGATCTGAAAGCCGTCTTCCGGATATCTACCTCATCAATGGGAATCTGATGATATCCTGTTGGGCCCAAATCTCGCACTTAAGGCCCAGCCCGAGCAAGCAGGCTCAACAAGGAGGGCTCGGCCCACGACGAGATCCTCTGAATCTGGCTGCAAGCTGAAAGGAACGAGGCCGCAAAGAGGAGCAAGCTGACAAGCTGGAAGAACCGAGCACGAAGGATAAGGGCGAGGTCGTCTGGAGCAGAAGCTCGCGTCCAAGTGAGTCAAACGCAGCAGATTTGACTTCCGAGAATCAAGCTGAGCATTAAAGGCAAAGATTACAAATTTAAGTCTGAGTTTAATGTAAATAATTAAGGTCAGGCGGTTACATCTGGAGCTAGTATAAGTTCAAACATGAACCTCATTGTAAAGGACCGGATTCTTGACTAAAAAAGGCAATAATAACACACAACTTCTTCTCTCAATATTTTCTCTCATTTTCTCTAAGTGTTCTCCAAATACTTTCAACCTGAAGTTAGTCAAGGATTGAGGTTGTGAGATTCTGCTCTCACAATTTGGCGCCGTCTGTGGGGAGGAGCAAAACAATTTCCTCCTTCTAACCTACGAAAGCAACCGTTCGAAAGAAGAAAATGTCAGACACAACAAGTTCTTCGGTGACCACACCCTCCGAAACTATTAACACCTCAGTTCCCTCACTTCTGCCCGAAGTTTCCGCTCCGACGAATCCAGATGGCACGGCAAACATTCCCGTAGCCACCTCGGAAACACACGTCACGGCGGTAACCAGCGGGATTACTACTTTCTCGGGGGCCGCAGCCTTGAATCAGCAAGCTCCGGATCAAATGGCTGAGATCCGGAACTTGATATCACTTATTTTAGAACATAATCGCCAAATGGCTGCATGCCAGGACGATCTCGAAAGAGCAACTCGTGCGGGTACTACTGGACGACCCATCCTTCGACCCACCACGTCGGAGCAAGCGGGCTCGTTATACTCAACCCCGCCAATATCGAGGTTGAACTTCTTCGGGTTAGATACCCCGCCCAGCGGGATGGCCGGGTCAGCGACCACCTCACTTTTTAGCTCAACAATATCTGATCCTATATACACTACCTCCACGGCCCAGGTCGCGGAGGGAAGAATTCTACCATCCAACACTCAAGGCAACCCCGAGTGTGGCGTAGGATCCGACACAATTAGTGGCGTTGAATCAATCAGGAAATATTATGAGGAGACCAACGCTGAGCTACAGCGGATGAGATCGCAGGTCCACACTGCCCTCAGCTCAGCACCTGAGATAGAGCGGGTGATTGACGAAGTCAATCAGACCCCATTCACCCTGCGGATTGCGAGCCCCCAGCTTGGGGACGTGGGGAACATCCGCTTCCCCCGATATAACGGAGAAACTGATCCCAAGACGTTTATGAGAAGTTTCAAATTTTCCTTCTCGAGGGTACGATTGCCCGAAGGCAGTCTCGAGGCAGCATGCTGCCGCTTCTTTGCTGAAAGTCTAACAGATTCGGCCTTAGAATGGTTCACCTCCCTAAAGCCGAATTCAATCGACAATTTCACTCAGCTTCAAGCAACTTTCTTGAAACAGTACTCTGTGTTTATCCAGGTCGAGACCTCAGAGGCCGATCTATGGGTACTCACTCAAAAGCCAGGTGACTCGTTGCGGAATTATATTGACAATTTTAAGGCCGTTAAGGCAAAAATTGCTGATATACACAACCCGACAGCCATGAAAGCTTTCCAAAACGGATTGCTAAAATCCTCAAAATTCTTTGAGGAACTCACCGTCCGGGAGCCAGTGTCGCTGGATGACGCGTTACATCGTGCTTCGCACTAGATCATTCTCGAAGAAGCAAGTACGGCTCAATTAAAGCAGCAGTCGTCTGCAACCGCCGAAAGACAAGCCCAGGCGACAAGTTCCCAAGGACCTAAAAAATCCGGCAAGAGAGAGTCCCAAGACCAGAAACAAAGTCAGGGGATACATTCGTACTCGGTGGGAAGCTCGCCTCATAACAGATTTAAACCATATGACCCCAGCAAGTGGTGTGATTTTCATAAAATCAAGGGCCACTCGACTGAGGAATGCTACGAGGTAAAGAAGCAGCTCGCTGCAAAATTCGCAGCAGGGGAGTTATCACTCAGCTCGAAACGACGAGAGGCGAGATCGCCCAGTTAAGGACGATCATAGCGAGAATGCCCTGACGAGAGTGCAGCAAGGCGAGCACGCGAAGAAAAGAATAGATTTTATTCACGGAGGATCCCAGTTATGCCGCAATTCCGTGAATTCAATCAAGAAACATCAACGAAGAGTGAGCACTGATACACGGGATAGAACCCCGTTCAAGGGATCCGACGAACAAATCTCATTCTGGGAAAGCGAGTCCGCTGATTTGGACTCACCCCATGACGATGCTCTCCTAATCATGCTGGAAGTTGGTGGGTGCGAGCTCACCAAAATGCTCGTAGATACCGGGAGCTCTGTGGAACTCATCCTGCTAAGTACTCTTAGAAAAATGAGCATACCCGATCACGAAATTGAGGGAAATAAGATGGTATTAACCGGCTTCTCCGGGGAAACCACACTATCCCTCGGAACAATAAGACTGCCCGTAACCGCAGCCGGAGTACGGAGGATGGTTGAATTCACCGTGATAGATAGACCACCTCCGTTCAATGCCATCTTAGGTAGGACATGGATACACTCAATAAGAGCCGTGTCCTCAACCTATCATCAGTGCATAAAATTCCCTACCGAGCACGGTATTGCCACGATAAAAGGAAGTCAAAGGGCATCCAGAGTATGTTATATGGAAGGCTTTCAAATAGCTAAGGAAAGCGCATTATAGCAGTTACAGCATAAGGATGAGCTCGCGCATCACTTAGCCAGAAAGAAGAATGGCCCTGGCGCCATCGGACCTCGTAGGGATCTTATTGAGAAAATCGTTATTAACGAATCCTATCCTAGCCAGAAGGTAGGAATCGGATCCGAGCTGTCCAAGACCCAGAAGGACCAATTAAAAGCCTTCCTCAAAGAAAATGTCGGCTCATTCGCATGGACAACTGCTGATATGCCGGGCATCGACATGAGCATCATCTCGCACGAGCTCAACGTCGACCCGAATCATAAGCCAGTACGTCAAAAGCGTCGAAAATTCGGACACGATAAGACCGAGGCCGTCAATAGTGAGGTTACCAGGCTGCTAAGTGTCGGATTCATCAAGGAGGTTAAATATCCCGATTGGCTAGCAAACCCAGTCGTGGTAAAAAAGAAAAATGGCACCTGGCGAGTGTGCGTAGATTTCACGGATCTAAACAAAGCATGCCCCAAGGATTGCTTCCCACTACCTCACATTGATCGACTAGTGGAAGCTACCGCGGGGCACCAGCTCCTTAGTTTCATGGATGCACTCTCAGGGTATAATCAAATACAAATGAACCTTGAGGACCAAGAAAAGACATCCTTTATAACAGAACGAGGGACGTATTGTTATAGAGTAATGCCATTCGGCCTAAAAAACGCAGGAGCAACCTACCAAAGACTTATGAACAAGATGTTTGCCAGCCTCTTGGGCAAGTCAATGGAAGTTTATATTGA
Source organism: Eutrema heterophyllum (assembly GCA_002933915.1). Classification (NCBI taxonomy): domain Eukaryota; kingdom Viridiplantae; phylum Streptophyta; class Magnoliopsida; order Brassicales; family Brassicaceae; genus Eutrema; species Eutrema heterophyllum. The sequence continues at coordinate 101,705 of PKMM01025086.1, forward strand.
CGATATGTTGGTCAAATCTTTGAAAGAAGAAGATCACATAAGTCAGCTAGAAGAATGTTTTGATCTCTTGAACAAGTATGGAATGAAGCTTAATCCCGTAAAATGCACCTTTGGGGTTGCTTCGGGTGAATTCTTAGGTTACATAGTAACCCAAAGAGGAATTGAAGCAAATCCTAAACAAATCAGAGCGTTTCTGGAAATGCAACCCTCGAGCTCAGCAAAGGAGGTGTAGAGACTGACAGGTCGCATCGCCACTCTGAATCGGTTCATTTCCAGGTCGACCGATAAATGCCTCCCCTTTTATCAACTGTTAAAAGGGAACAATAAATTCCTTTGGGACGATAAGTGTGAGGAAGCATTCAATCAGTTAAAAGCATACCTTTCCGAACCCCCGATTCTCTCAAAGCCGATCGAGGGGGAACCCCTTTACCTCTATGTCGCAATCTCCTAGGTCGCAGTAAGTGGCGTCCTCGTAAGGGAAGAACGATCTAAGCAGAGACCAATCTATTACGTGAGCAAATCCCTAGTGGACGCTGAAACTAGGTATCCCCGAATGGAAAAACTAGCATTGGCAGTAGTCGTATCAGCTCGCAAGCTCAGACCGTACTTCCAGTCACATTCCGTCATAGTAATGACGACACAGCCGTTACGCACAGTACTACATGGTCCTAGTCAGTCTGGCAGACTAGCCAAGTGGGCCATCGAGCTGAGTGAGTACGATATTGAGTATCGGCCTCGAACAAGCGCCAAAGCACAAGTACTAGCCGACTTTGTTATCGAGCTGACATTAAGTGGAGATTAGCTGAATCAAGTTCCGGGGCATGGCTACTCTATGTCGATGGAGCTTCATCAAAACATGGGGCAGACATCGGAATCCACCTTGTTTCCCCAACCAACGAGGTTGTGGAGCAGTCTTTCAGACTCGGTTTCCCAGCGTCCAATAACGAAGCTGAATACGAGGCTTTAATAGCTGGCCTCCGGCTCGCCGTCGGAATGGGAATACGTAACTTAAGCGCATTCAGCGATTCTCAACTCATCACCAGCCAGTTAAATGGAGAATACGAAGCCAGAGATAATAGAATGGCATCATACCTAGCAGTCGTCCATGAGATAGTCAAACAGTTTGGAGCCTTTAGCTTGACGAGGATTCCGCGAGGCGAGAATACAATCGCGGACGCGCTGGCAGCTCTCGCATCGACCTCGAACCCCCTCGTAAAGAGAATTATTCCTGTAGAAGGAATCGAGAAACCAAGTATCAACATTGAGAACGATGTTGAAGAATTAATTGAAATCGACGTCGACAGCATGGAAGTGGATGTGGTGCTGGCCCCAATAGAAAGCGATCTACCTCCTGAAGCGAGAGAAGCTGAGGATCAAGATGAAGCCCAGCTCGACGATAGACATATTTCCCTTCGACAGAAAATGACTGCAAGGACCGATTGGCGAACATCGATCATACAATACATCGAGGGGGGTGAGGCTCCCCCCAGCAAGTGGGAAGCCCGTAAACTCAAAACCATAGCTTCAAGATATTGTATGATCGATTCTCGTCTCTACAAGCGGAGCATGAGCGGCCCTTACCTAGTGTGTATCCACGGACTCGAAGCTTTCACTATTCTGATAGAAGTTCACGGGGGGTCATGCGGAACTCATTCAGGAGGAAGGGCATTAGCCATCAGAATCAAGAGACAAGGGTATTTCTGGCCCACCTTGGTTGCTGACTGCGAGGAACATTCTAGATCATGCGATAAATGTCAACGACATGCTCCCACACTACATCAACCTACTGAAAATTTATCCTCCATCTCATCTCCATATCCCTTTATGAGATGGTCTATGGACATAGTAGGACCTTTGATAACCTCGGGAAAAAAGAGGTGCCGCTTCCTGCTCGTCCTTACTGATTACTTCACCAAATGGATTGAGGCAGGAGCTTTCCAGATGGTCAAAGCGACACATGTCGAAGAATTTGTATGGCAAAATATAGTTTGTCGGCATGGAGTCCCTTACGAAATCGTAACTGATAATGGCTCGCAGTTCATTTCAAATCGATTCCTCGAATTCTGCGAAAATCATAATATCAGATTAACCACCTCAACTCCACGTTATCCTCAGGGCAACGGGCAGGCTGAGGCAGCAAACAAACTGATATTAAATAATCTCAAGAAACGATTGGATGCTAAAAAGGAGAAATGGTCTGACGAACTCCCAGGGGTGCTATGGGCCTGCCGGACCTCACCTCGCAAACCAACCTTGGAAACACCATTCTCTCTGGCATACGGGATCGAAGCAGTGGTTCCGGCTGAGGTTGCAGTCCCTAGCTTGCGAATAGATGTGTGCCCCGCAAATGAAGAATTAAACAACGAAATGCTCCTTGACCAACTCGATATCATCGACGAACGTCGAGATCGGGCACTCATTAATCTTCAAAATTATCAACATGCAGCAGCACGATATTACAACACAAAGGTCAAACAACGAAGATTCCAAGTCGGCGAGCTCGTCTTACGGAAAGTATACGAGAACACAAAGGAAAGGAACGCTGGAAAACTGGGCACCAATTGGGAAGGCCCGTATCGGATCTCAGAGAAAATAAAAAACGGAGTGTACAAGCTCGCCAGGTTGCACGATAACACACCTGAGAGGAATTCATGGAATGCCATGAACTTGAAGAAATACTACCACTAAAATGAAAAGCATTTGTAAAATCGAACTACGAAAGGCTTGATCCCTTTTAAGGGTACGTATGCAACCTCACAAGGGTGCAGCCATTAAAGTAAAAAAAAAAACAAATCTTCTGAGCCTGCTAAGAGCAGCCTGAAGTTTCTCAACTTCTACCTACAAGCGAAAGCTTTACTCCATAAATGAACAGCCTTACGAGCTAGAGCATGCCACCGGCGACCATGACTCGACTTTGCGTCTAAATTGCAAGGTCACAACCTTTTTAGTCTCTAAATGACAACAACATCTACGTCTAAACTGTTTAGGTTGCATGCCTGCCTCTAAACGGCTTCAACCTTGCGTCTTAAAATCGCCTGGTCAGCTCCCTAGGTCTCTAAACGACCTGGGAGCAGGGTCTCTAAACGACATGGATCCTTGGCTGAAAAACTACCTTTGATCCATTGAAAATTCTCGACGACAAGTATAAATACAAACCACGAGAGAAAGAACGAAGAAAACTCTCTAAAAGTAAAAAAGTAAAGCTAAATTCCCACGAAAGGAACACGAGTTCGAAACAAAACCCATCTGGGCATAAAAGGTTCAACAAACAGAAGCAGGTTTAAAAGCCTCCTCAGGCACCAAGTTCGAAACAAAAACAAAACATAATGAGAAAAGTAATTAAATGGCTGGATCAGTTGGTCTATTCACCGAAGCAGGCTGGTCTTGAGGCAACGGGAGCTCCTTCCTAAGCTCCTGAGAACCAAGGTCCGGGTGATCACTTAATACCGGCACCTCCGACCCAGCAGGTATAGTAACCGAGTCATCAGATACTTGGGGGAGATCGAGTTTACCCAAAGAAAGATCGGATACCTGAAAAATGGCGAGCTCAGCATTCAACCTCAACTCCTCCACCTCGATGGTCTTCTTCTCCGCAGCAAAGTCCGTAACAATCTGATTTATAATTTCATCAAGAAGAAGGATGTTGGACTTACATTCCATAAGTTGAGTCTCGGTATCGACCTCAACCTTCTTCTTCTCAAACTTCTCCTTTATCCGCATCAAGATAGCATGGTACTGCCTAGACATCTCCCTCCTCGCAGTCCTCTCAGCCTTCTTCACCATGTCTTTTTGCTTCTTGGCAAGCTTCTTCGAGTCCTCAGTGACTCTCTCGATCTGGACCCTAAGCCCCACGATATTCTCACTAGCAGAACGTAATCCCTCCTCGGCAGCCCCAGCACGACCCTCAGCAACTCGGAGGTTCACCCTCAAGTCTTCACTCGACCTTTCCAAGACAGAAATCTGACCTTGGAGGGCTTTAGAGCGAGCTTGGGCTTCCAGAGCCGAGCGTTCCCACTCCTTAGCTTGACCCTTTAGGAGAGCAACATCGGCTAACTCCTTCTCACTCTGAGCAAGTCGTGCTGCCAGCTCGTCCTGCTCAGATACCAGCTCAGCAATGGACTTAGCAGCCCTCTCGACCTCCTCGGGCTGGGTAGCAGAGCGCAGATCCTGCTCAAACGAGTTGACCAGCTCGTTGGCAGCAGAGATGGCCTGAAAAGGGAAATATAAGATCAGCAAGAAACAAGCAGTAACAATAAAAACGACGACGCAAAGGCAACTGAAACTACCTGACCCATCGCGCTCGCGAACTGGGTATAGCCCTCCGGCTTCTTCATATTCCTAAGGGATGGCAGGAAGCAGGAAGAAGGCTTAACGCGCCTAAACAAACTCGCAAGCTGGGAGCTGTTCTCAACGATCGCCTCAGGACCATCGAAGTCGAATCTAAAAGCGTTCGGGGAACCACCTCCACCTCCATGCGAGCGAAGAGCCACGCGCCTCCTTGATGTTTCCTCATCCTCGAATCCATCACCACGAGACCGCTTGGAGCGAGATTGATGCTCAGCGGAAAGACTAGGCTCCTTCGAGGGAACCTTGGAGGTTGAGCGCTGGGAGCCCCGAGCATGGGAGTCATGTTGGGCGACCTCAGTACGCCTATCTGCTGGAAAACCACCATCGCCACCATGCTCATCTCTGGACCCGCGGTGACCAGTCTTCTCAGAATCCTCGCGCTGCGAGGTCTCAGCACGGTTAGATTTACCAAGAGCCTTCTCGACCACCTTGTCGAGAGCACCAGCCAATGGCGGAGCAGGACGCAGCCGCATCCTCTCCCTGTAGGAAAGACGTTGTGGCTTCTTAGCGGGTACCATTTTGTTGGATTCCGTGGAGCTGTCGTCGGGAACCAAATGAATTTGAGAAGTAATGGGGGCGACGTCTTGCGCTTGGGACCTATCCGAAGGACCAGCCGAGACAAGAGCCAAATTTTTTGCAACAGCCTCAAGCTTCGGGATAAGCGATGGAGCTGGGGTCGAGGCCGGAACTTGAGTTGAGATCTGAGGAGATAAAGCTTGAGTCGAGGAAGAAAGAGGATCTGCCAAACCAAACGAAGATGATCAGGCAATAAAAGGGAAAAAGGGGTTACAACTCCTAAAAGCAAATATCTTTAATATACGCGTACCTGCGAGTCAGAGGGCAGCCGTAACAGATAACCGGGGAGCTGGACGATCGCGAGCCCTCAAGACTCTATCAACCGTAAACAGTTTCCAGTTAGAGCTCTCTTCTCGGACAAGACCGATAAGCTGCTGAACCTCAGTAGTTATAGTCCTCGAGGAGTCGATAGATTCTGCAAAAAAAGAAAAGAGATAATCAAATCACACCAGAACACCCAATACTTCCCAAAAGGGGGAATAATCCGACTCCCTAGGAATCCCGCTAACCGGTAATCTGAGCCCAGGAATGCCGGAATACCGACTCGCCCACGGCGGACCGGTTGGAAATCTTGAAATAAAACCACCGCTCCCACCATTTATCGTCCCTCACATTGAATCTAAAAACGGACCGATTAACTTTCGCTGGAAAGTAGTAGGTCCCTCGCAGATTGGAATTCGCCTTAACATTGAAGAGCTGGCGGAAATCCTCGGTGGTAAACATAACTCCGGTCTCCTTAGAACGGACCCAGAGTGCGATTAAAGCCCTCATCGCACTGGGCATAAGCTGGGGCAGGGCGAGCCCTAGGTCGCCGACGATATCAAGGATTGCCGCCGGGATGGGAAAAATTAGGCGGCACTTCAAGAAGAACGCAGCATACCCACAAGCATAGCCCTCCGGAGGAATTTCGGGGGAATCGCCCTCCGACGGGACAAGGAAATCACTGTAATCGAGTCCACACAAAGAGGAGATGTTCTTAAGCTCCCCAGCTGAGATCGAGCTCCCCGCATGAGGTCCGAACTGATCGGCGAGGGCGGAAGGAGCGTTCGGTAAAGAAGAAGAAGCCATAAAGCAAGAAGGTAAAAGGAGCAGGTTCACCGGAAAAGTAAAAAAGGAAATTTTCGCAAAAACGCTGAAAGAAAGTTTTCGTAAAAGTGGTGAAAGGAGGAAGGTGAATGTGATTTTAATGCGGGTAGCTTAATAAAAGAAAAAGTAAAAAGTAAAGAAGACATCATTACCTCGGGAGCAGGAAGTTGAGGCGACGTGGGGGATAGAAACAATGTGAACCGTCCATTTATAAACCGCCCACTCGCCCTATCACTTCCCTTAAAATTCGCATGCCTAATACGAAATCCCTGCAATCTCGGCAAATAAAAGACTAATCTGGGGGCTGAGATTGCGAGATCGTATCAATTAAGGGAATCAATAAAAGATCTGAGATTGCAATCTCGCATCCTCAACGACAAGTCGACAAGGATGCTGGGGGGCAACTGTTGGGCCCTAATCTCGCACTTAAGGCCCAGCCCGAGCAAGCAGGCTCAACAAGGAGGGCTCGGCCCACGACGAGATCCTCTTAATCTGGCTGCAAGCTGAAAGGAGCGAGGCCGCAAAGAGGAGCAAGCTAACAAGCTGGAAGAACCGAGCACGAAGGATAAGGGCGAGGTCGTCTGGAGCAGAAGCTCGCGTCCAAGTGAGTCAAACGCAGCAGATTTGACTTCCAAGAATCAAGCTGAGCATTAAAGGCAAAGATTACAAATTTAAGTCTGAGTTTAATGTAAATAATTAAGGTCAGGCGGTTACATCTAGAGCTAGTATAAGTTCAAACATGAACCTCATTGTAAAGGACCGGATTCTTGACTAAAAAAGGCAATAATAACACACAACTTCTTCTCTCAATATTTTCTCTCATTTTCTCTAAGTGTTCTCCAAATAGTTTCAACCTGAAGTTAGTCAAGGATTGAGGTTGTGAGATTCTGCTCTCACATATCCCGACGCCAAGTCAATCTTGGAGAACCAAGTAGCCCCTCTCAACTGATCCAACAACTCATCAATCCGAGGAAGAGGATACCTGTTCTTCACTGTGACTCGGTTAAGTCCCCGGTAGTCAATACACAACCGAAAACTCCCGTCCTTCTTCTTCACGAACAACATCGGTGCTCCCCACGGTGAAGAACTCGGGCGAATAAACCCCTTGCTCAACAATTCCGCCAGCTGCTTCTTCAGCTCTGCCATCTCTGCTGGAGCCATCCTATAAGGAGCCCTGGATATCGGTGCCGTCCTTGGTTCCAACTCAATAGTGAAAGGATCCGACCTAGACGGTGGCAACCCCTGCAACGACTGGAACACATCCTGGAAGTCACGAACCACACGAATATCCTGAACCCTAGCCTCTCCGACGGCCTCCGGCAAGGAAATGGTAGCCAAATACGCCTCGCAACCCCTCTCGATCATACGCTCCGCGTGCACAACCGAGATCACGAGACTCCCGGAAGTCGGTCTCACACCCTGATACACCATCTTCCCTTTCCCTCGGTCGAACTCGACTCGCCCTCGGTGACAGTCCAGATGCGCTCTGAACTTCCCGAGCCAATCCATGCCCAAGATGACATCGTACAGCTCCACTGAGCAGATAATCAAATCGGCATGCATGGACTCCCCTGCTTCCTGAACATCCACGTCTCGCACCCGACCGTGAATTCTCAGGAGCTTTCCTCCGGCAACCTCCACGAAACCCAAACTCACACCGGGCTCGCTTCGAAGATTAGCCTTCTCGGCCAACTCCGGGGAAACGAAGCAATGCGATGCTCCCGTGTTAAACAACACATGACACTCTACACCCCCAACACACAAGGTCCCTGCACATATACATGTGCCGAGAGCCTTAACACCCCGACAAGCACGACATTCCACAACACATAATTAAACTTAGATGAGTCTAAGAAGAATACCTGTGATCGGCCTGGAACTCGGCTCTCCGGACTCGGTGATGGAGTACACTCGAGGCGCTGATGCCACCTGCCTGATGGGCTGCACCACCGTGGTCTCACTCTGCCGCAACTGGGGACACTGAGGCCTGATGTGCCCCGCCTCCTTACAGTGATAGCACACTCGAGAATCCACTCGCACTCCGCCCTTCTGAGGACAGCTCGCCACTCGGTGATCCATGCTCCCACATCCAAAGCAACCCGGACCACCCCGACTACCTCTCGAAGCGCTCTCCCGCTTCCGCTTCTGTCCTTGCATCGGCTTACCGCCTCTGCTGCTGCACAGATCTCGCCTGAAAACTTGGTGTAACCGCTACCACCTCGTCCTTCAGACCCTCCTCAAGCAAAGTTGCAGTCTCAACCAACTCATCAACCGTGCAAAAAGCCCTCACCATGCAACGGTTCCTCAAGTCAACCCGAAGACCCATCAGGAATCTCTGCACACGAGCCGGTTGAACTCCACCTCATACTCGCGTACCGACCGATGCCCCTGAGTCAAACTCGCAAGCCTCGACTCTATCCGGTTGAACGCCTCCTGAGGGAAGTACTTGGAGTTAAACTCCTCCACAAAATCCGCCCAAGCCATCGCGGCCTGAACTCTCCGTGCTGCCACAACCCTCCACCAGAGATGCGCATCACCCTCCAGATAATGGACCGCGATGTCCACTTGGTATCCCGCAGGACACCTACTCGAGAGGAAATTCCTCTCTACCCTCCTCAGCCACGCATCCGCTTCCTCAGGATTAGCACCTCCAGAGAAGAACCCTGTGCCAATCCTCTGCATCTGCTCCATCATCCTAAGGTAGGATGGGAGCTCCTCAGCAACCGCATCTGCCACCTGAGGCTGAGCCTCCACAACTACCGGAACCCCAGGAGCCTGAGCCGGTACCCTCTCTGGTAACCGCTCCAACAACCTCGTCAGAAGATCCGCTATGCGATCATCTCGGGCCCGAGCATCACCCGCTGCTACACCCGCAGCACCCGCTGGAACACCAGCCACACTGGCGCTCACGCCAGCCCCAACGGCACTCACACCGGCCACACCCTCAGACCCAAACTGACTCGCACGCGACTCCTCGACCTGCTCCGCCGGCACACGGCCATGACCCCTACCACGGCCACGACCTCTACCACGCCCTCTAGCCATCTGCACACGTGCAGAAGCACAAGCTAAGAAAACTAAAAACAATCATCACAATAAAGATACTCACCGTGGAATCTCACAAGGCTCGAAGAGGATGATTCTAAGACCCCCACACAACACCCAATTTATTCTAGAACCACCTAGGCTCCTAGAACCGTATGGGCTCTGATACCAAACTGAAACAACCGCTCTTTTTTTTTTTTTTTTTAAATTAAACTTCCAGAAATAAATAAATAACGCAAGGGTTAATTAAACAACACAAGAACACGTTCTACAGCTTACACAAGCTAGCAGTTCTATAACAGCAAAAGCAACAACAACAATAATAAAAAACCCTGGGTCCTAATCATCCTCTCTTCACTGCCTCGATTCCACAATCACGCCTTATCTTTACCTGCATCGACAAAAGTGATGCATCAACATTTGGCTAACCAAACGCTTAGTGAGATTGATCCTCCCAACAACAGGCTA